>WOXC01008304.1:0-600000 GCA_011680675.1 Gymnobelideus leadbeateri
ACATAGTTTGTGGAGAATCTGGGGGCAGAGAGGCTTGGACGAGCTGTTTCTACTCCGCCATCTTGGCTCCGCCCCCCCTCTCATAACTCTTAAAAAGCAGTCCCTCAAAGTCCCCCAAATGATATTTCCATTAACAATGAGCCCCTCTATGTATACTTACTCTGACATAGCTGTTATTTTAAATTTTGTTTAACTTAGCACTATTTCACTTCCTCAGTTAAGGACAATAATGTTTGAGCTCTATTGTTTGTCCATGATTTTGATTGATGTAGGGCTTTTAGGAACTTCAGCAGAGATGAGAAGGTTTGGAACAGCTAATGTAAAGTATGGGGTAGTGAGTCAATTAAGGATGACTTGAATGTTTGCCTTCTTGCAATGAAGATCCAGTTGAAAAAAATAATCAATGTGTGATAAGTTCAATTAGCATTGATACATGATTTCATCTGGCATAATTCAGCAGCACTTGAATAGGAGTAAATAGGATCATGGGAATAATTCCAAATTGGGTATATCCAAGGTGGAATTAACAATAGGACAAGGGGCAAGGAAATTGAGGGAACAAGATAGTGTAGAGTTGAGTTGGTTTACCAGAGACAGGAAAAAGAGAAAGTTATAACTAGTGCAGAGTAAATGTTCTGGGAAAAAATTGAAAAGTGGAGGTAATGGAGGTCTGAATAAACATAAAGACCAGAGTAACAGGGAAAGATGAAATGATAAAGTATTATGATAATAAAAAGGAATTTCAGATTTCATGAATTTGGAAGTAGAACATTTGTATATATATAGCTGAGATAGAGTAGAAGAGTAGTTCTTGAGACCTGAGTAGATTTAGGAACAAAAAATTAGAGTATTCGAAAGATTAGCTATATATATATGTATATTGCAATTTCCTAGTATTCAGGCAGGGTATGAGAAGCAGAAAAATACATTTGCACTGTAAGTTTGATCTCACTCTTCCTATGGAAGCAATATTTATTTGTGTGCAACCAAAACTTATGAGGGTATAAAATTTTTGTAACTATTGTTCTTTTTGTGTCAATTAAGCAAATTCATTTGGTAAATTACTCATTTGAATCCAATGACTACTTGTAAATGGGTTCCACACCAACTATGCCTTATGAGTGACAGTTTTAGAAGCAGCCACTCACAGAGTTACGCCTATACATTAAGGTAGTAGTTACCCTTTGCAAACCCAAACTATGAGTGAAAGTGAACATTGTGGAGGTATTATACATGAAATAAGGAAATTGTAAGCCATCAAATTCAAGATCTGTAGCTTGTAATCTGTGGGCTCAATTATTTTCTCCATCTCATCACTCTTAAAAATTGAGATATTTGCTTTACAGTTTTATACCAGCCTTCTCATTATCCATTTCCCCTCATATTGAACTTATTGAGGGCATCCAGGTGCTTTCTGACTATCTCCCTACTTCATTTCTGTTTAAATTCCCTATCAGCACTTTTGTTCCCTTTTGTTTTGTGCTTTCCAGCCTACAAATTACCTTATTGGTAGAGTAAACAGAGAAAAAAGAGTTAAATATGTCTGCTTTTTTGCCATCAGGTTCACTCTTTCTGAAGAGTGGTCCAAGCTCTTCTTTGATCCTCTTCTTTTTTACAGTATAGTTTATACAATGTGGTGTTATGCCTAGTTCTTACTAGTCACAGTTCATTTTGAACTAAAGTTTTACTGATAGAACAGAACCATGCCACGGTTTCATATTAATTTTCTGTTACTACACTTGTTTGCATCTTCTGCAAGGATTTAACAAATTGCTTTATGTTCATGGTCACATTGTTCATATTAGACAACCCTACTTTTCCTCCTCATTGTAATTGTTTTTTTCTTTTTTGTCTTCAATTTTAATTACTGAAAGCTTTCTATTCTTCCTACTGTCGCTTTTTCTCTGAAAATTTAGACCATATGATCCTCCCTATCTTTTCTCTGCATCATTTAAATTTTGTCATACACAGATTTGAAGAGCTTGTTATATTTTGCTTGGATTTCCTATACTCCTATAGCACAATTTGTAAGATAAAGTAACCTACCCCACTCCAACATTTTCATCATTTCTCCTTCAGTAACTAATTTCTCGTTGTGGTGAGAATAGTGTTTCCCCTCATTAGTTCCTCCAAAGATGAAAGGATAGCATTATCACTAAGACAAGCCAAAAAATTATTAGCTGCTTTATTTTTGGCAGAATACCTCTAGCAGATGTCCAAATAATTGAAGGCCTCCATCACTACTAGATTATGCTGCCTTTGTTCAGATTCCAACTCTGCTGCTTAGTATGTGTGTGATGTCTGTTTTGGAGGGAGGAAGTCACTTAAACTCTTTAAGCCTCAGTTTCTAATTTTCAACACAGGACATTGAATTTGATTACAAATTTTCCATCCAGCACTAAATCTTATGATTTTTGACCTCCAAAATCTATTACAGTATCTGAAGTTAAGACAATATCAAAAGATTTGTATAGAGACAACATTTTCAGTTCCTTTTAATACAGATGCCACATAAAAACAAAGTAAAGAATTTTAAACAAATTCATATATGTTTTATAGTCTATTAATGAAAAATATTGATATGAATGTATATATTTGGTCAATTCAGTAGATTACTCAATGCAACATTCATTTAAGAAACCCATTACACATCTAAGATATTATCATCTATTCAATGTGACAGATGACCTTCATAATGAAAGCTTCTGATTAATCCTGTAGAGCAAAAGTTTTCAAGAGTGTAATTTCTGGATTTGTGTTAAAATAAGCTGTTTATCTGAAAGATGTTATATAATCCAATTTAGAGTGATATACAGATAACCAGTAACATATTTATTCCATTTAAAAAATCATACACTGTTAACACAACCTCTGAGTCAATAAGGTCTGTGAATGTAGGATTTGTCCTCTCTCTCTCCCTCTCTCTCTCTCTCTCCCTCTCTCTCTCTCTCTCTCTCTCTCTCTCTCTCTCTCTCTCTCTCTCTCTCCCTCTCCCTCTCTTTCCCTCTCTTTCATCTATACTACTTTTGTTTCCTTCAGGTTTATCATGTTACTGAACACTATTGGAAATGGTTTCATGCTCTTCTGTGGCATCTTCCTTAATGAGTGGTGTGTGAAAATAGCTATTACTTCTTTAACAAATAAAACTTGTCTAACCCAAAATTAAAATTATTAAATCGGATTAAACATCAATAATTAAATATCAGCAATTCTGATGAGATTTTCAAGATATCCTAGAATACCTATAAAATCACATGTTTAGTTCAACATATTGACTCTTGAAAACCATTTAAAAACAAATAATTTTGAGATTAGAAAATTGGTTTCTCTATTTCTATTTACTGACATATCCTTTTCAAAGTACATTTTATGTAACAATGTGGGAGAATAAAGTAAAATAAATGGATGAATGAATTCAAGTTTCCTGGCCTAGCTAATTATCAGTATAACTACACTTTCTATTAAAATAGTGCTTCAAATACAATGGATGCTATAAAATTATCTTCTTTAGTATCTCTTTGCTTCAGGTATTTATTAAATTCTCATTTAGATAGCCACAAGAGAGAAATTATGGTATAACTAAGGAAAAGATTTTTAGGTATTAACAATTAACTTTGAATCCCATTCCTAAATAATGAATTGTTTTTAAGTGCTCACAATGTATAATTAAATCTTTAATGCTCTAAAAAAATCTATAAATCTGTGAACACTTGCAGTTATGTTTAGTAAGTGGTAATAATCAACTATCTATCTCAAAATTTGCTTCTATTAATGTACCAGTAATAGACGGTCCTTGAAGTGATGTGCACACAGAAAGCACTTAATAAGTGTTTATGATTCCCTTCTATATGGAAAGTTCTTCTCACTCCATGTCATTCTCTGAATCAGTTGCTTCATCTTATATGTGGAAGAGTTCTAATGGTAGTTGGGGATGCTGAAGAGAAAGGGGAGAATAAGCATCAATTCTGTGCCAGGCACTGTGCTAAGGGCTTTTTACAAATATTTCACTCGATCTTCATAACAACCCTGATAAGTAGGTGCAATTATTACCCTCATTTTATATTTGAGGAAATTAAGGCAATCAAAAGTTAAATGACTTTTCCCATTGTGGAACACAGTGTTCCATCTGCAATGTGACAAATTGCCTATGATACATCAATATAAAAACTGATCACTAAGATTGTTTTTCTTACTTTCTTATTCAACGAATAACTAATTAGTGGGAGAGGATCAAAGATGGGGGAAATTTTTCCCAATTTTTTTTTTTTAGCATTTAAGGACTTAGAACCATTAGTTAGGTCCCTGCCCTTCTTAGTTTGTCTCTGTTTAATTACATATTGGTAATTTGGTTTTAACAATGCAACTACTTCATAACTTATACCTGAACAAAAGTTCTTATGAAATACATTCTTTGAAAACTCATTTATTATCAATAGAAAAGAAATATATCCTTTAAATTTCAAAGTATGAATATTTAATGTTTTAATTTTCCTTGTGTCACTTGATAGTTTCCTGATGATGATTACGATGAGGATAATGAGAGGAGGAAGATGAGGAGCATAAACATAATTCACATTTGGATTGCATCTTAATGTTTGCAAAGTACTTTTCTTATAACTCCTTAAATAGCTATCTCTACAAATACTGGCATAATTTGAAAATTCTAGAAAGACCAAAATTTCCTATAATAACATTATAAAAGAGCACAAGGGGATAAAATTCTGAAATATATTAGCATCAAGTAAATAATCAAACATTATAGATCTTTGGGCCCAGCACCCAATTATTCTCATGCCATAATCTAGCAAAAGGTGAGGTATGTCTATTCTTCCCTAGAAGATACACAGAGATCCTCAGAAGTGGCCCTCTCTTTGTCAAACTCTAGGTCTCATATGTATCAAGAGTGTCAAAGGTCAATCATTGGATATCATTATATTTTCTACTAGAATGTGTGCTCCTTGAAGACAGGGTTTGTTTTATTCTTGTATTGATATCTAAAGATCATAGTACTAGGCATATTGTAGTGGCTTAAAAATTCTTAATAATTGATTTGTACTACCATCAGTCACCATTCCCATGTAAAAAAAAAATAGCAAACCACCACCACCCCAAACGGCCTAAGGGTTATACAGGCTTCATAACTTTAGGTGCTTTGTTTTTCATATCCCAAAACTTGGGCAGTAGCAATGTTCAGATATCTAAAGGGACTCTATTCTTTGGGATACATCTCTTGTTATAAGTAGTGCTTTACTAACTCTAGTCATTCCAATGTATTAGAATTCAATGAGACACTAATGGTCAATAAAATGCAATAAAAACAACTGTACTGATAATGAGATTAAAATTGTATAATTCCTGACAAATTGAAATGAATCAACACTTCCCTCTTCCTCCAGTAAAAACATCCCCCAAAGGGGGATTCCATCCCCCAAAGGGGCAATTCCATTAAAACCTTCAACTCATCATACTTTATCCTTTCATTTCTCAGGGAGTAAGGAAAGTAAAGCATAGTGTCTATATCCCTAAAGTACCAATCTCTTTTGCATAAAACAGCTGCTGCTAATACCACACTACATGTATGTGGAAATTATCTATCTTTCAGTCTCAATTATCAAGAAAGCTTTTGAGAATTAGGAACCATGAAATATAGACAATAAAATGTATTAAAATTCACTAACTTTTCTCCTAGGAAATTCCCTCAGATCTTATTTTTAACATAATTATAGCCATATCAGTTATTTATTTTCCTTCTTACTATAGCATCGAGTTGATCCTGGGTTCTTAAATGTTTTAATAGTATTTTATTTTTTCAAATTACATATAAAGACAATTTTAAAAATTACATATAAAGACAATTTTAAAAATTAACTCCCAAATTTTCTCTCTCTCTCCCCTCCCTTCATATATATATATATATACTATATGTGTGTACACATATATACATATATGCATGTATATACACATAAAAGCATGTAAAGCTATTTCTATATTACTCATGTTGTGAAAGAAGAAATAGACCAAAAGGGGGAAAAGATGAAAAAGATAAAGAAAGTGAAAATAGTATGTATGCTTTGCTCTTTACTCAGTCTTTATCAGTTCTTTCTTTGGATGTAGATAGATTTTTTTTCATTATGAGTCAATTGGATCTCCTTGGATCATTGTATTGATGAGAAGAGCTAAGTTATTCATAGCTTATCCTCACAAACGTTGCTGTTACTGTGTACATTATTCTCCTTTTCCTGCTCACTTCACTTTACCCAGCTTCTGTAAAGCTTTCCAGATTTTTCAGAAATCTTCCTGCTTATCATTTCTCAAAGCACAATAGTATTCCATTACATTCATGTAACACAATGTTTTTAGCCATTCTCCAGTTAATGAGCATCCCCCCAATTTCCAATGCATTGCCACCACCGAAAGCTGATATAAATATTTTTGTCCATGTAGATGCTTTTCTCTTTTTTATGATCTCTCTGAAATACAGACCTAGTAGTGGTACTGCTTTGTCAAAGGGTATGTAGAGTTTGATTGTCCTTCGGGCATAGTTCCAAATTGGTCTCCTGAATGGTTGGATATGTTAACAACTTCACCAACAGTGCATTAGTGTGCCAGTTTTCCAACATCCTCTCCAATATTTATCATTTTCCTTTTCTGTCATATTAGTCAATCAGATAGGTGTGAGGTGGTACCTCCAGGTTGTTTTAATTTGTATTTCTCTAATCAATAGTGACTTAGAAGATTTTATATGACATTAAATACCTTTGATTTCTTCATGTGAAAACTGCCTGTTTGTATCTTCTGACGATTTTTTACTTGAGGATTCAGTTCTCTATATATTTGAGAAATGATGCCTTTAACAGTGACACTTGCTGTTAAAAATAAAAAAAAAAAAAATCGGGGCGGCTAGGTGGCGCATTGAATAGAGCGCCGGCCCTGGAATCAGAAGGACCTGAGTTCGGAGCCGGCCTCCGACACTTAATCCACACAAACAAAAACCTAGCCGTGTAAACTTGGGCAAGTTACTTAACCCCAATTGCCCTAAAGGGGCGGCTAGGTGGCGCAGTGAGTAAGAGCACCGGCCTCGGAGTTTGGATGACCTGAGATCAGATCCGGCCTCAGAAAATGAGCACCCACGCATAAATCAAATGACTAGCCGTGTAACCTTGAGCAAGTTACTTAACCCCAATTGCTTAAAAAAATAAATAAATAAATAAAAATTCTGCAGTTTTCTGCTTTCCTCCTAACTTTGAGTGCACTGGTTTTGGTTGTGCAATATATTCAAAATTATCCATTTTATATGTTTTAATGCTCTCTATCTCTTATTTGGTCATAAATTCTTCCCTTCTTCATAGATCTGACAGGTAAATGATTCCTTGCTCTCCTATTTGTTTATAGTATCACCATTTATGCAAAAATCATGTATCTATTTTAATCTTACATAAGATGTTGGTCTATAAATGTATCTATTTTAATCTTACATAAGATGTTGGTCTATAAATAGTTGCTACCATAGTGTTTTCTAGTATTTCCAGAAGTTTTTTTTTTTCTCAAAAAGCTCTTGTCCAAGAAGCTTTAGTCTTTGGGTTCATCAAAAACTCAATTACTATGGTCATTTTTTTTGGAGGGGGGAAGGCAAGGCGATTGGGGTTAAATGACTTGCCCAAGGTCACACAACTACTAAGAGTCAAGTATATGAAGCTGGAATTGAACTCAGGTCTTCCTGACTGCAAGCAAGGCTGTTGGCCTATTCACTGTGTCACCTAGCTGCCCCTACTATGGTCGTTTTACTATTGTGTCTTGCCTGCCTAATCTTTTCCACTGATCCACCACTCTATTTCTTAGTGCCAGATAGTTTTAATGATTACCATGTTATAGTATAGTTTGAGAATCTAATATGACTAGACCACCTTCCTTCTGGTATTGACATTCTTAACCTTTTGTTCTTCTAGATGAAATTTATTATTTTTTCAAGTTCTATCAAAAAGTGTATTAGCAATTTGGTTGGTATAGTAAGTAATATAAAGTAAATAAAGTATAAAAATATAAAGTAATATAAAGTATATAATAATTAAATTAACATGTAGAATTATCATTTTTATTATTTTAAATTAGCCTAACCATGAGCAATTCGTAATTTTTTCTAATTGTTTATATCAGAATTTATTTGTGTGGAAAGAATTTATTAGGGGGGCAGAGTCAAGATGGCAGAGTAGAAACAGGACTTCCATGCAGCTCTGGATTCCATCTACTCCAATTCATGTAAAAAATGACTTAGACAAACTTTGAAGCTACAGAACCCACAAAATGACAGAGAGAAACTAACTTCCTGCTAAAGACAACCTAGCAGGCCAGCAGGACAAGGCCAGTACAGCACTCTGGGGGGCAAGCCCAGCCCTGTGTAAGCTTGAGGCTTTAGCCTCAGGGTAGCCACAACCAGCAGCTGGCTGGAGGGACTTCAGATCACCAGCAGTTGTGGTGGTTTCCAGAATTATCAACCCATAGATGCCAAAGACAAAGTGAGATGTCAGTGTAGACTTTGAGGGAACAGGAAGTTCAGGAGTGGGATCCAACCCTTGCCCCAGGGTGAAGAAGCTGAGGCTCTACAATGTGCTGCTTCAGATCTCCTGGGCTGCAGATTGTAGGGGGACTAAGTGACCATTCTGAGGGGTAAATGCTCTTGCTCTAAGCTGCTTGGATTTGGAGGGCACAGGACCAATTGAATAGGAAGGGATTATATTTAAAAGGTGAAATTAAGAAGTGAGAGAGGAATATAATGAGAGGAGATGGGGAGAGACAGCATGGGGTAAATTATCTCATATAGAAGAGACTAAGGAAAAATTTTACAATGGAGGCAAAGTACAGGAAGGCAAAAGGGAATGAGTTAACCTCATTCTCAATGAATTTGGCTTAAGGAGGGAATGTCATACACACTAAATAAGGTAGCTCATCCTACAGGAGAGTAGGGGTTTAGGAGATGAGAAGGGGGATAATGGAAGGGAGGGCAGACTGGGGGGAGGGAAGTTGGAACCACCCACTTTTGGAAAGGGACAGGATCAAAGTAGAGAATAGAACAATTTGGGGGTGGGATAAGATGGACAGAAATATATAGTCAGTCTTTCACAATATATCCACATAGAATTGTTTTGCTTAGCTGCTCATATACAAACCTATATTGAATTGCTTATCTTCACAGTAAGGGTGGGTGACAAGGGAGGAAGGGAATGAATCTGGAATTCAAAGTTTTAAAATCAAGTTTTATATATATATAATACATTAAAGTGTGAGTGTGTGTGTATACACACTATTGTTACTATTACTTTACTTGCAACTGGGAAATAAGACATACAGGCACTGGGACATAGAGATCCATTGTGTCCTACTGGAAAGTCGGAGGGGGACTGGGGGAAGATATGGGAGAGAACAGATTGGGGGAGGTGATATTTAGTGAAATAACTATTTGGGGTTGGTGGGTAGGGGAAAATGGAGATAAATTTTGTAACTGAAAATCTTGTGGAAATGAATGATATAATCTAAAAAATAAAAAAAGAGAGAGAAATGGGAATCATAAAAAGGAGAGTAAAGAGTTTAGGAATTGTATGACTCTTTCTTTGAGTATTTCCTAAATAATTGATATACTGTTGTAATTAATTGTTCTTTAAATGTTTGGTAGAATTTACTCATTAATCAATCTGATCCTTTGTATTTTCCTTTCCTTTTCTTTTCTTTTCTTTTCTTTTCTTTTCTTTTCTTTTCTTTTCTTTTCTTTTCTTTTCTTTTTTTTTTTTTTGTTGTTGTTGTTGTTGTTGGGTAATTGGAGTTAAGTAACTTGCCCAAGGTCACACGGCTAGGTTTTTGTTTGTGTGTGTTAAGTGTCTGAGGTCGGATCCAAACTCAGGTCCTTCTGACTCCAGGGCCGGCTCTCTACTCACTGCGCCACCTAGCTGCCCACCTTTGTATTTTTCTTAAGGAGTTCACTGAAGGCTTGGTCATTTTCTTTTTCTAAGACGGGGCTACTTAAGCATTCTATTTTATTCTGTTAATCTGGGCAATTTGTGTGTGTGTGTGTGTGTGTGTGTGTGTGTGTGTGTGTGTGTGTGTTTGTGCATTGTAAGCATATAAATGCAAATACTCATGAATTTTTCTAATATGACAAATTTATTGCCATTTAATTGGACTAAATAGCTACTATTAACTGCTTTAATTACTCTTCATTGCTGGTGATTTCACCCTTTTCAGTTTTTGATATTGGTAATTTCTTTCTTTTTCTCTTTCTTTCTTTTTTTTTAAATCAAATTAATTGATGGTTTATCCATCTTTTTTTTTCATAAACCCAGTTTATAGCTTTATTTATTAGTGTAATAGTTTTCTTGCTTTCAAATTTATTATTCACCTTTGGTTTACAGGATTTCCAATTGGATATTTAATTCAAGATTTTTAATTTATTCTTTTTCTAGTATTTTTCATTGTTTGACCTGCTCTTTCTCTATTTTATTGATGTAAGATTTTACAGATATAAATTTTCCCCTAAGTTCTACTTTGGCTACATCACATAAATTTTCATATGTTGTCTCACTATTCTCATCCTCTTTCATGAAATTATTGATTGTTTCCAGAATTTGTTCTTTGACACACTCATTATTGATGATGGGATTAACTAGTTTCAAATTAATTTTAATAAATCTTTCAGGGCCCTTTATTGAATGTAATTTATACTGAATTATGAGCTGGAAAGGGTGGATTTAATATTTCTGCCTTTCCACATTTGATTGTGAGGCTTTTATGCACTAATACGTACTCAATTTTTGTGTAGGTGCCATGTAGCACTGAGAAAAAGTATATTCATTTTTTCCCCACTCAGTTTTCTCCTTTGGTTTATCATATCTAACTTTAAAAAAAAAATCTATTCACTTCTTTTATTTCTTTATATTTTTTTTATTTCATGGTAAAATTTATCTAGTTCTAAGGGGGCGGGGCTGAGGTTCCTTATTAGTTTAGTTTTATCATCTATTTCTTTCTGTAACTATTTAAATTTCTATAGAAATATGGATACGGTGGAGCCAGGATGTCAGAGTTAAAGCAGATACTAACCTGAGCTCTCCCTCAAGGTCTGTCAAATACCTCTAAACAAAAGTGAATCTAAATGAATTTTAGAATGGCAGAAGCCACAAAAAAAAAAAAAAAAAAACAGAGTGTGGCAGATTTCCAGCCCAAGACAACCTGGAAGGTTGGCAGGAAGAGTCTCTTGCACTAGGCTGGGAGAGGAGCACAGTTTAGCAGGCTGCACCTGTGTAGACTTGACCATAGCAAAGCCAGAACAGACCCCAGGGGACTGAATCACTGGCAGCAGTGGTGATTCTCAGACCTCTCAGCACAAAAGAGGAGTCTGTCAGAACTGTGTGAGAGAGAATGATGGTCCTGTGCAGGGCGCACAGAAGTGGCAGCTGCTGCTCCTGGGGCTATCAGCCCACAGACTGAATGTTTAACCTATTTAAATTTCCAGAAACCAAGATTACAGTGTAAGCAGTAAGTCTCTCTCACTCTTTCTTATGGACTTTAAAAAACCCAGAGAATGTTGCCCTAGGAAAAATCCTGAAATAATAGAACTAGCAAAAAAAATAGGTTATAGCAGTCTTTTAGCTCAGGAGGCTAGGGGGATCCCTCTTGCTGTGGCTAAAGGTGACCACTACAGGACAGCAGGCATCCTAGCAAGTTATCAGCATGCCCCACCAGAGTGGACTAGCAGGAGATCCTAAGCCCTAGGGTGAAGGAGCAGTCAAGCACCAACACCAGGCACACATCAATCACCCCCACCAGCTCCAACTCAGCACCAAGTAAATTAAAAGACCAACACAACATTCAGCTGTCAGCATCTGAAGCCCCAGCACAGAAAACCAGGAACCAGACCCCTAACTCCCAGCACAAGAAGTCTGGGACAGTGCCCCTTGAGACCCAGAAGCAGAGATCAAATTTAAAAGCCAAAATAAAGGCAAACAACACAAGCAAGAATAATCAAATAAAAACAATGTCCATAAAAAATATATTGTTGACAGGGAAGAGAAAAACACAAGTTCAGGAGAAGACAACATAGTCTTCCAAAAACCTCAGAGGGGAATATGAACTGTTCTCAAGCCCAAAAGCCTTGGAAGAGCTCAAGAAGGATTTTAGAAGTCAAATAAGAGAGATAGAAAAAATGAACACTTTCTTTAAAAATACAATTGACAAAATGTAAAAAGTACACTGAACAAAATCATTAAAAAGTAGAGTTGGGCAAATTGAAAAGGAGGTACAATAGCAAACTGAAGAAAACAGTTTGTTAATAATTAGAATTGGACACATAGAAGCTAATGACTCCACAACACATTAAGAATCACTTAAAATCAAAAGAATGAAAAATAATAGAAGAAAACATAAAATACCTCATGAGAAAAAAATGACTTGGAAAATAGATTGAGGGAATACAATTTGAGAATTATTGGCCTACCTAAGAACCATGATGAAAAAAGAGCTTGGACAGTACTTTTCAAGAAATCATCAAGGAAAACTGCCTTGAGATCCTAGAACCAGAGGGTAAAATAGTCATTGAAAGCATCCACCTTCTGAAAGAGATCCCAAATTGAAAATACCAAGGAATGTTGTAGTCAAGTTCTAGAATTATCAGATCATGGAGAAAGCACTGCAAGCAGCCAGAAAGAATCCATTCAAGTATCATAGAACCACAGTCAGAATTATGCAGGATATTTCACCTTCTACATTAAAAGATAAGAGGGCTTGGAATATGATATTCCACAAGGAAATGAGCTTGGATTACAACCATTACAAGGATCAACTATCTGGCAAAAGTCAACATAATCTTTCAGGGGAGGAGATGGACATTCAATGAAATAGGGGATTTCCAGACTTTCCTGACTAAAAGAACAGTGCTCAGCAGAAAATTTGACCTTCAAATACAAGACTCAAGGGAGGCATAAAAGGTAAACAGGAAAGGGAAAATCAAAACAAAACATGTTATTCAATAGGGACAAATGGTTTACATCCGTTCATGGGAGGATGATGTTTGTAATACTTGGGATCTCGTCTCTTTTTCCCTTAGAGTTTTGCCCACAGGTGTTTTAACATTGCTGTCCCCTTTTGAGTTTGTCTCTTGGTCTTCCCTGTCACTGTAATAACTTTCTATGATCAGATTCTTTTTTGTTGTTTTTTATCTTCCTTTTTGCTCATCTTTTTGGGCCTTTTTTCCTTTCTTTTCAATTTGAGCTCTGCTCCTGGTATCGAAAAGGCACTGTCTCAGGCTTATTGTGACAGAAGCTGCAGGACTTTCTTGTTTACCTGGTTCTACACTGATGTCACCCTTCGGCCCATGGGGGACCCTTACAACAGGTGCTCCACTGAGGGAATGATGTGGGTTGTGGCTGGTGCTGCTAGGGGCCATAGGGGTCTGGCCCCTTACCTGGTACTGAACCAGGGTCTTAGTGCTGGTGTCTGGAATATGCTGAGGACAACTGGGTGTTTCTGCATTTCCCTGGGGCTACACTGAACCACATGATGGTCTGGCTGTTGACAGCTGCTTCTTTACCCTGGGATATTCTAAAGCATTTGGTGTTCTCAGGGCTAGAGTCAAAGTGTTCCCCTGGCCATACTGAAGCACCTGTTTAGGGGTAGGGGAGACTGATGTTGACTTTTGCCTGTTCCACCATACTGAGGCTCAGGATATACCACTGGTTTGCTGAGGCAGGGCTTGCTGCTGGTTGGTTACTGTTCTTGAATATGTTCCTTTTTTCCTCAAGTGAGATGAAACTTTCTTGCCAATTTTCCAAGTTTCTGGGGCTAAATGATTGTTTTACCCTGTCTTTTTGCTTGTTCTGCTATTCCAGGAATTATTTTTGGGTGCTATTCTATAGTTGTTTGGAGGTGAATGTGGGAGAGTTATGGCAATTTACTGCTTACTCCACTATCTCGGCTCCCAAAATCCAAATGTGTTGTCATAGTTTGAATATTTTTCTGTATTGCTTTTTTCCCTTATATAGAAGATACACTCAATAATAATTCTACATATGCACTATGTGAGAGGTTTCTTAGGGTAGGAAACAAATAGCAGGCTTTCTACTCAGTAAAATGCATGCACTTTCTGCATATAACACTTGCTGACTGTTAAACTGTGGGCAAAACACTTTGAATTCCCTCCCCAGACAAGTTTCTAATGCTCAAAGTTAGAAAACCTTTGATGTTCTGTTTTATAAAGAAAACCTCCTTTCTGGGGTTTGCCTATACCAAAGAAATCATTGATCTGGATCAAAATATTCTAACCTCTACTGGTGATGCAAAGATTAATGCAGCATAGCACCTACTCTTTAGGAGTTCATTATGTAAGAAGTGAAATAAAAGAGATTTAAATGTAATACAGATTGGCACATATGTAACAGAAGGACAAACAAAATACTTTGAGAGTTCAAGGAAGCAGAATCTCCTTCTTTCTCTAAGGGACCAAAAAACGCTTCAAAGATATCTTGATAAAAAGCTTGAATAATGTATAGAGATCAGGCAGATGGTTCTTTGGAGAAGGTTTCACTTCAAGCAGAGAAAAGTGAGCACAGTTATAAAGAGAGGAAAAGACTGCATATGTGTATATGTATATTTTAATTGGATAAGCAAGATGATAGATAAAGAGTCAACCTCAGAATCAGGAAGTAGTCAATTATTTAATAAGCTTTTTTCTAATGCCTACTATGTTCCAGCCACTGAAAATACAAAGACAAAAATTAAATACTCCCTCTTATCATTGAGCTTTCATTCTGTTGGCATAACATGTGCTTATATAAGTTTATCTTCTAAATTTACTCAGGTCAAATATAAGGTAGTTTATAGGGGATGGCACTAGTGGTTAAGGATATCTGGAAAGACTGTGGATGGTGGTACTCAAGCCTGCAAAAGTATAGTACTAGGGAATTCAAGTTCTAGGAGACAAAAAGTGCAAAACAGGGAGATATGAGATGAAATTTTATGTGTGAGAAACAGCAAGAAGTTATTCTATGACTAAGTCATAGAATGAAGGAAGGCAAGTAATACATAATTAAGTCGGAATGCTAGGTTGTGAAAAGGTCAAGAAGGGCTTTAAAAACCAAAATTTTCATCTTACCTTAGTGACAATAGAGTCACTTGTTTTATTCAGTAGAAAACCAACATGCTGAATTCTATACTTATGGGACAATTGCTTGCTTTGGCAACTGGGTAGAGGATGGACAAGAATGGGCAAAGATTTGTGGCAAGAAGATCAATTAGAGGTCATACAAAAGATCATCAGGGGCTGGAACAAGATGGAGGAAATGAGAGCAGTGAAAATGGAATAGAAATTCAAGGTAGTGTAAGAAATGGCAAGATTTGGCAACTGATTTGATGTACAAGGAGAGGGAGAGGAAAGAGTAGAGGATAATACTAGAGCTCTGAATCTAAAAGAGTTGAAGGATGGTGAAATGCTCAATAGAAATAGGGAAGTTTGGAAGATAGGTGAATTTTGGGTGGAAAAGATAATGTTTTGGACATACTGAGTTTGAAATATCTGTAATATCCAATTTGAAATTTCCAATAGGCAGTTGATATTGTGAGACTAGAACTCAGTACCAAGAATAAGGCTCAATATATACATCTGTTTGTCTATAGAAATTTTGTTATTAAAACCCTGGAAGAGAATGATGTCAACCCCCAAAATGTATACATACAGGAGGAAAGGATGGTCAAGAGAGTCAAATATTGCAGAATGACTTAAAAAGACCATCAGAACTGGCAATTGAGGTAAATGAGAACTGTAGCAATCGAAGCTTCCATTGAATAATGAGGTTGAAAGTCAGACTACAAAGGGCTGAGGACTAACCAGAATGAAAATGGAGGACCCTAGTTCTTTCTAGGGATTTGATTGATCTTTCAGCCCAAAAAACTTGGAAAATTGGCAAAAAAAAGTCTCATCTCACTTGAGTAAAAGAGGATCACATTCAAGGACAGTAATTTGATTGAGAAAAGAGAAAGAATTATAGTTTGATACTTAGAAGGGAAACTCGAGAAGATTTTTTCCCCTTTAAATGTGAGACACTTGGGGCAGCTAGGTGGTGCAGTGAGTAGAGTGCTGGCCCTGGAGTCAGAAGGACCTGAGTTCAGATCCAGCCTCAGACACTTAACACACACACACAACAAAAACCTAGCCTGTGACCTTGGGCAAGTTACTTAACTCCAATTGCCCTCCAAAAAGCAAAAAAATAAAAAAGTGTGAGACACTTGGCCATATTTGTAGACAGGAATGAATGGATTAGTGATTGGTAAAAGAAGGAAGGTTTGAGGAGAGGAGGGATTGATAGTGGGTACGATATGTTATTGCAGATGTAGGTAATAGTTTTGGAGCATCTATATGGATTCACTTCAGTGAGAAGGAAGGATAACTCATAATGAGAAACTGAAACAAAAAAGAAGAAAATATAACTGAGTTTAATTTCTGCCTCTGACACACATAAGTTATATGACCTTGGACAAATCCCTGAATCTCTCAAAGTCCCTGGCAAATTGCTAATACTCTTACATTATAAAACTTATCTATGCATTGTTAGGAGTTTTCTTTAAAAATATGTCTGTCCCCTTCTACAAATAAATAAATATCTTATCTTTTCTGAGTGATAGGGATTTAGCTTCTTTTATGCTATTTAACTCAATAGTTATTCAGTTGTTTCAGTCATGTCCCATTCTTTGTGACCCCATTTGGAGTTTTCTTGGCAAATACATTACATTAGTTTGCCATTTCGTTTTCCAGACTATTTTGCAGATGACAAAACTAAAGCAAACCAGTTGACTTGCTCAGGGTCACACAACTAGTATGTGTCTGAGGCCATATTTGAAATTAGGAAAGTACAAATTCCTGATTCCAGGCTCTTCACTATATCTTCTGTGCCACATAGCTGCCAATTTAACTTAACTCAATCATTATTTAAATCTATTGTGAGCTGAGGACTGTGGAAAGTTCCTCTTAGGGCTATCTTTGATCTTCTCATAACCATTTTTTCTCTACTACCTACTTTTATACCAAAGATCCTGTTCTGTATAACCTATCACTTATTCACATGAGACAGTCTTTTCCTCTTAAAAGTAAAGTAAGAAGTGTCCAGATTCCATTAACTGAAATTCAGCACAAAACATGGACTACTCTTTATTTCCGGTTTTTTCTCCCATTACTGGCCTCCTATATCTCACATTCTGAGCAAATGTGGTTAAGCACTTTTCCTATTTATCTATCTCTCTAACTATCCATCCATCTATCCATCCATCCATCCATCCATCCATTCATTTCTGATGGTAGATCATTTTCCTAATCCTTTTTAACCTTTTTTTTTTTCTCATCCTAATATAAGAATATGAGAATTACCTAATTCAGAAGGTTTCATAATGAATCAACAAGCATTGATTGAGTACCTACTGGATGTTTAGCCCTGTGAAAGATACTGAGGAATCATGCAGCATTTAGCACAATGGACTTCATTCAAGAAATGAGATTTAAATGTATGAAATAACTGAAGAAAAATAATTTATACATATATTACACAATATGAAAACTTTGTATACAGGTATAGTGCATTTCTAAATTATGCTTACAAAGAACATATAGCATTTATTCTGTTGTGAGGTAGAAAGACTAGGGACAGCAGAAATAAGAAAAGTGAGAGGGACACCTAACCTGCCATTATCAAGGAAACCTTCACAGAAGAGTTGGCACTTGAAATAATTTTGAAGACTGGGTAAGGAATTAACAGCAGTGATCTACCATATTTTCCCATCATCTCATTCTTCATTCATGTAAAATATTCTCCTTTCCTGATTACTTCCTTCTTGAGCCCCTCAATTTTTCAAGATCTACACAGCTTTAGTGAAACCCCTCTAGTAAACTTTTACTAGCAAAACAGTTAGAAATGAATCCTCTCTTTCTTCAACCTTTCTTAACTCAAATAAACTATGACATTTTGAAATGACTCATCAAAAGTACTTAAGCAATAAAGAGCAGAAGTGATACTCAAAGAGAGTCTACTACAACACACAGGAAAAGCTGGTGACATATCAATCATCCAGATGAGATCTTTCACAGAACTTTTCCCAATTTAATTACTGTTCATTTAAAGTATAGCAAGAAATATTCTGGTTAGGATTGAGTACACACAATCTGAAGATGGTTATGGAAGCACCATCTAGAGATATCTTTATGATTTAGTAAGGAAAATTTAAGAGTTGCCCTGCACAAAGGTGGGGTAAGATTCTTTAGGATCCCTTCTTGAAGCAATTCAAATCATTCAAATGAAATAACAGAAATATATGCTGCTTGAATTAATGTAACAGAGGCTAAAACCATATAAAAAAGTAACATTTAATTGTACTGCAGGCTAAGCACAAACACAGTGCTGCCCTGGGAGGCTTATGAATGATGAAGCACAAGCTATAGGAATACTTTCCTCCTTTTATATTAAAAAAGTATATTGCTCACCAGACTTAAAGAAATGAGCATTTTATGTCTTGGGCTTCTTTTCGCTAGGAGTTATACCAAATGACTGAGCTCCAAAGAGATTTTCAAGGTAAGTCCAGATGATATAATCATGAAAGTTTTTGTTTGTTTGTTTGTTTTTCAAATGCTTTACTAACTTCTGGTTTACAACATTCATTTTTGCCAGATTTTGAATTACACGTTTTCTCCATGTTTTTCCCCTACCCACCACCCCAAAATAGCAGTCCCACAGGATATCCCCTACTCCGATCTGCTCTCTCCCATATCTTCTCCCACACCCCCTTCAACTTTTCCAGTTGGGCATGGTGGATCTCTATGCCCCAGTGCCTGTATATCTTATTTCCCAATAACATGTAAAATACTATTAATAATAAGAACATATATATATATTTAAACATTAAATTTTAAAACTTTGAATTCCAGATTCATTCCCTTCCTCCCTTAACACCCACCCTTACTGGGAAGATAAGCAATTCAGTATAGGTTGTACATGTGTAGCTATGCAAAACATTTCCATAGTAATACTGTAAAATATATTGTAAAAGACTAAATTAAAATAAATAAATTAAAATACATTTCCCTCCTTCTTATCCCACCTGCCACTTATTCTATTCTCTACTTTGATCCTGTCTCTTGTCAAAAGTGTGTGCTTCCAACTTCCCTCCCCCAGCCTGCCCTCCCTTCCATCATCCCCCCTCTCACCCCCTTTTCCCCTACTCTCCTGTAGGGTGAGATACACTATTTAGTGTGGATGTCATTCCCTCCCTGAGACAAACTCAATGAGAATAAGGTTGACCCATTCCCTCTTGCCTTCCTATTCTTTCCCTCCATTGTAACCATTTTCCCTTGCCTCTTCTATATGAGATAGTTTATCCCATTCTGTCTCTCCCCATCTCCTCTCATTATATTCCTCTCTCACCTCTTAATTTCACCTTTTAAGTATCATGCCTTCCTATTAAATTGGTCCTGTGCCCTCTATCTATGTATACCTGTAAACATATATACAAACATTCACACATGTATTCATACTCCCATATGCCCTCATATGTATATATATACATATATATGTATATATACACATATATATGTGTATGTATATATGAATTCCTGTCAATATTTTTTCATACTGAGAAAAGTTTCCTCAGTTACAATTTTATCATTTTTCCATGTAGGAATGTAAATAGTTCAACTTTGATAAGTTCCTTATGATTTCTTTTCCCTGTTTACCTTCTCTTGCTTCTCTTGCTTTCTGTGTCTGAATGTCAAATTTTCTATTCAACTCTGGTTTTTTCATCAAGAATACTTGAAAGTCCTCTATTCCACTGAAAGACCATATTTTCCCCTGAAACATGATACTCAGTTTTGCTGAGTAGGTGATTCTCAGCTTTAATCCCAGGTCATTTGCCCTCCAGAATATCATATTCCAAGCCCTTAGATCCCTCAGTGTAGAAGCTTCCAGATCCTGTGTTATCCTGATTGTGTTTCCACAAATTGTTTCTTCCTGGCTGCTTGTAATATTCTCTCCTTGATCTGGGAATTTTGGAATATAGCAACAATATTCCTAGGAGTTTTCTTTTGGGATCTTTTTCAGGAGGTGATCAGTGGATTCTTTCAACCTCAATTTTGCTCTCTGGTTCTAAAATATCAGGGCAGTTTTCCTTGAAAATTTCTTGGAGGATTGTTTCTAGGTTCTTTCTTTGATTGTGGCTTTCAGGTACTCCAATATTTTTTTAGATTATCTCTCCTGGATCTCTTTTCCAGGTCAGTGGTTTTTCCAATGAGATATTTCACATTGCCTTCTATTCTTTCATTTGTTTGGATCTGTTTAACAGTATTTTGATTTCTCATAAAATCACTAGCTTCCATTTGCTCCAATCTAATTCTGAAGGAATTATTCTCTTCAATGAGCTTTTGAGATTCTTATTCCATCTGGCAAATTTGGCTTTTTAAGGCATTCTTCTCCTCATTGCCTTTTTGAGCCTCTTTTGCCATTTGAGTTAATCTATTTTAAAGGTGTTATTTTCCTCAGTCAGGCTGTTGACTCTCATTTCATAATTTCCTGGCATCATTCTCATTTCTCTTCCCAATTTTTCCTCCACTTCTCTTATTTGCTTCTTAAAGTCCCCTATGGCCTATAACCAGCTTGTATTTTTCTTTGAATTTTTTGTGTCAGGAGTTCTAACTTCACTGTCTTCCTCCTCTTCCATGCTTTGATCCTTTTTGTCACCAAAATACGAGTGTAAAGTTCAGTTGCTCTGTTTATTTTGCTTCCTTTGCCTGCTCATGTTGCCCCTCAATCACTTGACCCCTGGACTTTTTGCCATGGTAGGACTCTGCCACCAGACAGAGGAGCTTCATCCCAAATGCTGGGGTTTTCTCAGCTGTCAAAGTTTAGTTGGGTGCCATCTCTGAAACCTCCACACACTCTGCCAAGCTGGTCGCACACCCCAGGACCTCCACCCTAGCCTGCAATCCATATTCAAGCAGGATAATGCAGGAGCAATTACCCCTCAGACTGGTTGCTTGGTCCCCCTACACTCTGCAGTCCAGGAACTGAAGCTGCCATGTGTAGGCCACTGCACTGCTACTGTGCCTCAGTGGCTTCTTGCCCTGGGGGCAAAAGCTGACTACACTCCAGACTAATGGATCCCAAAGTCCACACTGCACTGACCTCTCACTTTGTCCTAAACATCTATGTGTTGATAATTCTGGAAATGACCACAGCTGCTGGTGATCTGAATTTCCTCCAGCTGGTGGTTGGTCAGTCTTGCCCTGGGGCTAAAACCTCCAGCTCCCACCTGGCTAGTCTTGGCTCTCAGAGTGCTGCACTGGCCAATTCCTGCCAGCCTGCTGGGCTGTCCTCAACAGGAGGTTAGCTTCTCTGTGTCATTTTGTGGTTTCTGCAGCCCCAAAGTTTGTTCAGAGTCACCTATTACATGAATTGGGAGGTAGAATTCAGAGCTGCGTGGAAGTCCTGTTTCTTCTCTGCCATCTTGACTCTACCCCCCAGGATCGAAATAATGAAAGTTTTAAAAGACTTAGGAACATTTAATTCATGGTAAAATCTAACTCAAAATAAATGATAAATTTCTGATAACTTGTGAGTTTGCCTGAAACTTTTGGACTTTGCTTGTTGACAGGGAATATCCGCAGAATACCAGAGAAAGCAGAAATAAATATGGAAATAACAATATGACAACACTTGCATTCCTGTGGGAACTGAAAGTGTTGGTATAATAAATTCTCAAACACAACCAGATAACTGCTGCTGTTCTCAAATCAAACCTCTGCTCTCCTTGTTTTCAAAGTTTGTCAGCTGGCCAATATATCCAGGAGTATTAAGCAGGAGCAGGAAAATAGTTCTGTGAGCTCAAGTAGTGAAAACTGTCTAAAGTTTCTAGTGTGGCAAAAGGAAAAGAAAATTTAAGATTTGGAGATAAAAGATGTGAGTAAAAAGCATTCTTTTATCATAACACTTTGCACTGATTTCATTCAAAGTAAGTAAATTTAGGTGGGTGACTGTGTATAACAAAAACATCAGCTAAATCTCCTTCACCTGCTCTTCTTTCCAACTTGAGGTATATGTTACACCCTGACTTTTGTAATTCATCCAATTATTATAAAACAGGAACCATTTATCCCTGAGGGTAGCACCTTTTTTTCTCCACCCAGGTTCATAACTAATGTTTTCATTGATCTTGTCCCTCTGTCAGCACTCTATCACACCTGGATAACTGACAAACCTATCCTGTCTCCAAAAGAAAGACAAGGGAAGAGTCATGTATTTCAATTCCAGCGCAGTTTTATTTAAACAATACTCCAATCCACAAATCCTATAAGGACACTCAGTACCCTTCTATTTTCACAGCTGTATTTGGCATAGCCAGACAGGTCAGCTATTATGTGAAGATAATAAAAGTAAAGCCTCTTCCCATGAAGAAGGAACCTGTTATTAATTGTTTCCATGAGTCTCTGCCGGTGCTGAAAGAAATTCACCCCTACTCCCTTTAAAATTTGTGAGAGGTGTTCTTGACAGAAAAGACTACAGAGGTTAAACTTCTTAGTTTGAAAAGAAGAGACAGAAGGATAACAAACTAATAATAAATTCCATGTGACTCCTTAGGTGCTCTAATTTACCATTTTTACATTTAATTTTTTTTATTCTCATTGATATTGTGACAGTAATCCTGATTCCTACATTCTACCCAGCTCTATTGCTCTTAAATTTGGCCTCCTACTTTCATGTTAAGCTGCCTTAATATTACCTGTTCAAATAAAAGACAACTTACATATGTTAGATAAAATGAAGTAGATTTTATCTCTTTACAAAATATTTAGGCTGAAGTCATTCTCACTAGACTAAGGGTCCTCAGCCTTTTGTGTGTGTATGTCATGGATCCATTAGGCAGTCCAGTGAAGACATTTAAAATGCACAAAATTACAAAGGTATCTAATTATATTGACATAATGGTGCTTTTCCCCTAATCTAATTTCATATACCTCTTGAAATCCAACGTTAGGCCCCGTTTAAAGGATTCTTGACCTAGGTTGTCTTCATGAAAAGTATTATGAGGAGCTAGAAAAAATAGTCAAATAATGAATTCTGCCAAATTGCCCCAAATATGTTGTTTTGGCCTGGACTGTCTACCAGTTCCATATGATTTTTTGATCATGGTGTAATGACTAAACCATTTGGACCTTTCTCCCCCTACTGTGATTTAATTTCCATGGCTAGTTACCTAACTGGCTAGTGACTGGAACTGACTAACATGTTCCTGTTATAAATGCAAATGCTACTGCTTGCAAACTCTCTCTGAAGCTACTCTTGAGAAAACATAATTGATGGTTCTGTTAATGCTGCACCTATATATTTCACTAAGTGAAGAAGCCAGTTGAAGCCAAACCCTCTGAAAGCATAAGGAGCTAGGACCATGCCTGCTTATTTTTCAGGAGTATTTTATTAACTTTATCAACCATTTCCCAAGATTCTTTGTAATGGTAAAGAGGGAAGACAGTATCTGGGCTCAAATTCTAACTCTGTTCCTACTTATTACATATAAAATAATTTTATTTTTTGGTTTCTGATCCCTAAGTTGTAAAATGGGGAGGTTAAGTCAGAGGACCTTAACCTTTTTAGGTGTCTTGAATGCCTTTGGCAATCTGGTTATGAAACCATACTCAATATAATGTTTTACATGCATAAAATAAAATATTTGGGATATTCATATCAATGTCTCTTTCTATTATGTATCGGGTGATAGATCTATTTATCTCTATCTCTGTCTGTCTATATCTATCTTTCTGTCTATCTATGTAAGAACCTTTGTGGACATTGCCCCAACCACTCTAGACTTTAGAGCTATGCATCTTGGTTATTCCTCTATATCAACAGATTTGGGGAATATAAATTATCATTTCACCTGACTATCCCCCAAAAACAGTCCTTGCTCTCAAGGAGCTTACAATCTGATGATGGGGAAAAATAAAACACAAAAAGAAGTTGGAAAGGAAGGTGAGAACAGGGGTTACCTAGTATGAGGAGGGAATATTTTCCCTAGACTTGAAAATAAGCAAAGTTGCATTTGGAAATTTTAGTTGGATGCCCAATTCCTGCTATCTATAAAAGTTTTGGGGGGGCTTCAATGCTTTGCCTGCTAGTCCTCCAGTCAGAAGGAGAGAAAACTGAGGGAGTTGGTCTTGAGTATCTAAGGCTAAATTAAAAGCATTGTGATGAGATTTCAAGTGGCCAGCTTATCCTAATATTTCAGGTGATCAACTTATCCTGAGAGGGGTGTCTTGTTTCTTGTAGTTGAAGCCAAGCAGAGTTGTGGAAGGAAATTAGAGCACTCTCATTATTTCCAAAGGAAGGAGCGTGTGGATGAAGAATGACTATTGCCCAGATTTTTTTCCAAGCATTTTGATGCCTAATCAGAAGAACTGATATGTATCAACATCTCTATCTGAAATAGACAACATATTATCCTTATTGATTATATGAAACAGACAACGTAGATCAACACTGAGTTGGTCCCAAACAGGTTGAGCAGGTGGAGGAGAGCAGCATGAATTACCTTTAGGAAACTGGAAAACAAATTTAATTATCACAATTTCCCCTCAAAATCAAAGGCCCATCTGTGATGTTTTTCAAATCAATGTTCTGTTGATCTCTCAATATGCCATCAAGAAATGGAACACAAAAGTCTCAAATTAATTGTAAATATCAAAAAGATGTAACAGAGGGGTGCATGGTATGTATGAGTAAGCCCCAACCTATGACTTATGGAGAACTTCAAAGAACAGGAATAAAAGTTCCCATAAAGCAAATATGTAATAGAAGGAGAGGATGGATTGTTCATGTGGTAGAATTGAGAGACAATAGGTAAGGAGACAGAGTGTTCCACTTACTTCCTTAAAATATCAGGAGATAACAAAGAAGGCCTCTAGTTATTTGTTCATATCCCTGTGGCCAACACTTACATGGACATAGATGAGGGTAACAGAGAGGGGCAGGTATGGATGGTTACAGTCTACTTCATTGGAGGACACAAAAGTATATGAGATTATAGATCCATTTGAGTATTTAAACATTTGCGCATATCTGGATCTTCCTTGATAAAAGATATTTTATTTAAGCAATATATAATTCAGTTTTATAGACAATGAATCTGCAAGTTTTTTTCTGAATTTATTTTCAAGACATAATATAAAACATACATAAACAACCTGATCAAAGGCAACATATTTACAATATATAAAATCAATTGTGTTCCATTCAGTGAAAGTTAACTTAAAATTCAGGGCACTTAGATGTCTCAGTAGATAAGGTGCCAGGTCTGTAGTCAGGAAGCCTCAGTGTCATGAGTTCAAACTCAGCCTCAGACACTAGCTATGTGATGTTGAGTAAGTCATTTAACCATATTGGCCTCAGTTCCTCATATACAAAATATGCTAGAGAAGAAAATGGAAAATTGCTCTAGTATCTCTGCTAAGAAAACCCCAAATAGGGTCATGGAGAGTCAGACATGATTTCAAAATTACTTAACAACAACAACAGCTTAAAATCCAACCAACAGAATTATACCTATCTCTTCTTCCTCTCGTGCATTTGCAAGAACCGTTGACATATGACACATAAACTCCCTAAAAAGCCTTCCAGGACACACAGACACACACACACACACACACACACACACACACACACATGCATACACATGAATAGCATATACATATATACATATTTATACATATACACACATATATTCCACAGTGCACAAAGAAAATAAGAGTTTCGTACTAGTGCCCATATTTGCAAATGGCATTTGGTTAATTTCATTGATCCTCAAGAGACTGCAAATGTGCTTCAATGAAATCCATAAGGATAAAAGAGGGATTATATAAAACATACATACATGCACACACACACACACACACACACACATACATGCACGCACGTGCGCGCACACACACACACAGGCACACATACATACTATGTGTATATAGATTATATATATATATGTGTGTATATATATAACATGCACATATTTGTGTTTCTTTGTTATATACATATATGATCACATACATATACACATATGCATTTATGTGCATTTTACACATGTGTATAAATGAGTGGATGACAAGCCATTTTTAGGCATTTAGTATGTGCTAAAGTTGTGGTAAATATGAGGAATACATAGGGATGTACTCATGAATGTTTAACAACTGACTTTCTAAATAATATACACATCACTTTTAAATTTAAGCTATATTATTAACATCATAATTTTATTAAACCTGGAGAGCAATAAAACAATAAAATAATTTGGAAAACTTGATTTGTAGAATTTCCCAATTTCTCGTTGCAAATTCTCTATTGAGCTGTTGTGAACTGGCTCCACTATTTAACCTTTCTCAGACTCAGTTTCTTCCTATGTAAAGTGGGGATGATAATAGCAACCCCAAATAATAGCATCCACATACCTCACAGGGCTCTTTAGAGGACCGAAGTAAATAACATAGGTAATGCACTTTGCAAACATTAGCATCACATAAATGTCAAGTGTTGCTGTTGTTTTATTAAAGGAGAAATACTGTTAATGATCAAGAGATGGATGGGTGTAGGCAGCTGGAGACAAGGGAAATGGTATGGATAACTTCTCAATATATATTCTAACTTTTAACAGCCTGAGTTTTGTTTTCTATTTTGTGTTGAGAAAGTAAAAACAATTTTCTTTGGCAGTTAAGGTTCAAGGTCATAATATGCATTAGGTGAAGTTTCTTATCATGTAGACATATAGGCCTCTCAGGAATTAGAGAGATGCAGGTGATGGCAACAGTTTGAATTATTTTACCTGCTCTTTGCCCTTAACTATTCCCTTATTTCTCTTAAGTATATTCTTATTGGATATGGGGAGTATGTATTCCATTATTTTTCTTGTGCCCAATGGATCAAATATAATATGGATTCTAAGCAAAGCCTACTACCTAATGAGTGAACGAGGTGTGTGGCTTTTGAGAATGTAATGGAAGAATGAGTCTGCCTACAAACTAGGAAAGAGCAGGATTGTATACAATGACTTTATAATTCTAAAATCATAATCCTAGGTCTTCAGTTTCAGTGCCTCAGGCCTTGTCCTCTCATTAGCCAGTATACTTTGCTTAGAATTTTTTCCCCTTTCACTCAATCCACTGGGTAAAAGCAACATATTAAAATAGATATTCTCTATATCTAAGAGTAAAACAGAAGGGAAAATATGCAAGTTGTCCAAGACAGCTTAGGGGAATTAAAAAAGAAGAAAAAATTCTTGGTCTTGATTGTTTAACCTTGGAACAGTTTAATAAGACAAAAGTTCCGCCATCTCTTACCTTCCTGTGCTGTTAAGCCTCAGTCCGCTTTAACTTCCCATACGGCAGTTTTTTCTCCTACTGCCTGCTGGAAGCACATCACATTGTTGTAGGAAATCACAAAATTCTGCTGAGAGTCATAATGTTGTGCTATTTATCATGAGTGCATGCTATCTAAACTCAACTTGACCCTTAGTGGTCCATGATGTCATGTTATTTATTTCTAACTCTACATTGTATCCCCCACCACAGCTATTACAAACTTTCTCCCCTAAAGTATCCAGATTTTCTTCTTCCCCATTCTCTCACTAGATAACTTTGTCTCCTACTTCATTAATGTAACATAGTTACTCTGGCCCCACTCTCTAAAGACTAAACCTGTAACATCTTATATATCCTTTTTTTCCTCCACCCCACTCCAATCTCTGGTCCCTGCAAAAGGACTCTCTCTCTCTCTCTCTTTCTCTCTCTCTCTCTCTCTCTCTCTCTCTCTCTCTCTCTCTCTCTCTCTCTCTCTCTCTGTCTTTTCTGCCAACGGTTTACACTTTCACTAGCTATTTCTAAACCAACCCTATTAATAGGCACCTACCTATTTACTAGCACTCTAATTCCATTTATTTATCAGTTTATGTTTCACAAAAGGCTATTCAGTTCAAAGATATAGCAAGACTAAATGAATAATCATTCCCTCCAAAACTTTGGGGGCATAATCCTCCTCACGTGTGTCATCTGTGGGGAAAAAAGGGATTAGGTTTATACCTTTGCTCAGTTCCTACATGGTATTGGTCCCATCAAATTATGTCCTAAACTAGATAGGCTGTTGTCCCCAGGTCCTTGATCTGGGAATCCCAAGCCATAATACCTGGCTATATTCCTTAACTCTCAAATGCTTACATTCTTAGGGAGCTTGAACTCCAAACGTAGATCAGAAACTCCATTTCCTGCATCTAGAACAGAAATGAGTGAAATAAAAGGCCAAAACTCAGGCTCAGTTCTTGGTGCCATGTGGACTCAATTAGGGATAAAGAAGGAAACCATATGGTCCTCTCAACTTAATACATAGCCTCACAAGCTATGAATGAAGAATACACATTCACCCTCAGATATAAGTGCTAAAAATTCCTATCTGCTATTGAGTCTGGGTATTTTTAAAGACTATAACAGTTCAACTTACAAGACCAAACAAACAAAAATGCTGCTTCCAAATATGTGGTAGGCCAATGCAGACTATGCAGACATGTTCTAGTCTTCTAGTTACCTGGAAACATGCCCTCAGCATCTTGCATGTTGGTGATTCCATTTTTAGTCATTTTGGCATGTATCAAATCATTACTACAGTAAGAAGATCATTGTTCTTTTACCTCCCTATACTTCCTTCCTTAGCTCCTCTTAACCTCTAAGTGCCTTTATATGATCTCTTCTCCTTCCCTTAAAATCAGATGATATGGTATATGGTCTTCTATCTTTGCAAAACTTATCAATCAACCTGTATCCCTAATCCTACTGCCCCAATTACTTCATAAAATTATTGCAGCTAATTTGTGTCTTCAACCACTCTGTCTCTGTCTCTGTTCTGTCTCTGTCTCTCTGTCTCTCTCTCTGTCTCTCTCTGTCTCTCTCTCTCTCTCTCTCTCTCTCTCTCTCTCTCTCTCTCTCTCTCTCTCTCTCTCCCCCTCTCCCTCTCCCTCTTTCTCTCAGAAAGTCACTTTGTCTGTCTCGGTGTCTATCTCTATGTGTGTCTGTCTGTCTCTCACTTCCTTTTAGCGCACAAATTCCATTGTTGCTTCAATCTTTTAAAAATGCCATCTCTTGACTGTAATATTTCCTGTGCTTAATCTATTCCTCTGATTAATATGGGACAATATCTCAAACATACTTCTCAAATCATGACATTAACAATTATGGTTTTAAAAAAAAGCAAAAACAAAACAAAATAACAAAAACCTTCGGGATCCTGGAATTCAAAATATTTTACAATCTGACTCATGCAAATTATTTTCACATATTATTATTTTCCAGCCAAACTAGATGACTGCCAAGCTATGATTCTCATGCACCCTCTTCCATCTCTGTGTATTTGTCCTCAATGTCTTCCATAACTGAATTGTACTCCTTTAATAACTCACTGTGTTGATATTAATCTCCTTGTTTAAAACCAACCTGTGTGTTTCCTCTCTTAAAAAAAAAAAACTTTCTAACCTTCCCTCTTCATCAAGATTGTAATTTTCAAAATGAAAATTGCCTTTCCCTCTTTAGTTCATGCATAGGAATTTACTTGTTATCTCATCATATTTTGGATCATAATAATTTTGGCTAGGCCTTTCTACCTACTGAAATTTTTAAAATTTATTTAATATTTTATTTTTTAGCATTTTACATTTAAAAATAATTTTAACATTCATTTGTAAAACTTTGAGTTCCTAATTCTCTCCCTTCCTCCCTCCCCACCCAACCCTCATTGAGAAGGCAAGCAATTTGATATAGATTATACATGTGTAGTCATGCAAAACATTTCCATATTAGTCATGTTATAAAAGAAATCACAGACAAAAAAGAAACACAAGAAAAATACAGTAAAAGAAAGTATGCTTCAATCTGTATTCAGTCACCAAAAGTTCTTTCTTTGGGAATGGATTGAATTTTTCATCATAAGTACTTTGGTATTGTGTTGGGTCATTGTATTGCTGAGAAGAGCTAACCCATTCACAGATGATCATCATACAATATTGCTGTTACTTTGTACATAGTACATTTCACGTTGCATCAGTTCATGCAAGGCTTTATAAGTTTTATCTCAGGTCCTCCTGACTCCAATGCCAGTGCTCTATTCACTGCGCCACCTAGCCACCCCATATAGGCTTTACCTGCGAGCATCCTTCTCATCATTTCTTATAGCATAACAGTATTCCATCATAATTACAAACTACAATTTTTTTTCAACCATTCTGCCATTGATGGACATCCCCTCAGTTACTAATTCTTTGCCACCATAAAAGAGCAGCTGTAGACATTTTTATACATATAAATCCTTTTTCTTTTTTATTTCTTTTGGTATACAGATCTAGTAGTGGTCTTGCTAGGTCAAAGCGTTTTATGGTTTTATAGCTCTTTGTGAATACTTCCAAATTGCTCTGCAAAATGTTTGAATCAGATCACAAATCCATGAATCCATTAATGTCTCATTTTTCCCACAACCCCTCCAACATTTGTCAGTTTCCTTTTCATCCTACTAGCCAATCTAATAGGTATGAGGTAGTACCTCAGAATTATCTTAATTTGCATTTCTCCAATCACTAGTGGCTTAAAGTATGTAAAAAAATATGGCTATAGATAGCTTTGATTACTTCATTTGAAAACTATTCATATCTTTTAATCATTTATCAATTAAGTAATAACTTATTTTTATGAATTTGACTCAGTTCCCTATATGTTTGAGAGAACATTTATAATATCTCCTTTATAAGAGAAACTTGATTAATTTTTTACAGTTAATCTGTACTTTCCTCTATCCTATTTCTCCCATTTATTCTATTTTCTCTGTCCTCTAACCTTGACTCCTCTCAAAAGTTTTTTTTTTAATTTTTGCTTCTAACTACCCTTCTTCCTGTCAAATATACACCTCTCTTTTCATATCCCCTTCTGCTCCTCTTTTTCTATAGGGTAAGATAGATTTATATACCCAATTGAGCATGTATGTTATTCCCTCTTTGAGCCAATTCCGATATTAGTAAGGTTTATTCAATCCCCCTTACCTCCATCCTATTCCCCTAAACTGTAGAAGGTTCTGATCTCTTTTTGGTGAGACAATTTATCCCATTCTACCTCTCCCTTTCTCCCAGTACATTCCTCTTTCACCCCTTAATTTTATTTTTTAGATACCATCCTTCATATTCAACTCACACCTATGCCCTTTGTCTTTCTATACTTCTACTTACTGCCATAATAATGAGAAAGTTCCTTTGAGTAACATGTCATCTTTCCATGTTGGAATACAAACAGTTTAACCTTATTAAGTCCCTTATAATTTTGCTTTTTTGTTCACTTTTTATAATTCTCTTGAGTCTTGTATTTGAAAGTAAAATTTTCTATTCATCTCTGGTCTCTTCATTAAGAATTCTTTGAAAATTCTCTTATTTCATTGAACATCTATTTTTTCCCTTGCTTGGTTGTAAAACTAACTCCCTTGCTCTCCAGAATATATATTTCAAGCCCTCTGATTCTTTAATACAGAAGCTGCTAAATCTTGTGTTATCCTGGCTGTGGCTCCACCAAACTTGAATTTTTTCTTCCTGGCTACTTATTTTCTACTTGACCTGGGAACTCTGGAATTTGGCTATGATATTCCTGACAGTTTTTATTTTGGCATCTCTTCCAGGAGGTGATTGGTGGGTAGTCTCAATTTTTTATATTACCCTTTAGTTTTAAAATATTAGGGCAGTTTTCCTTGATAATTACTTGAAAGATGATATCTAGGTTCTTCTTTTTTTTTATTTTGATCATGACTTTCCGGTAGTCCAATAATTTTTAAATTATCTATCCTGGATCTGTTTTTCATGTCTGTTGGTTTTCCAATGAAATATTTCACATTGTCTTCAATTTTTTTCGTTATTTTTGTTTTGTTTTATTTAACTTATCATAACATTATTAGCTTCCATTTGCACAATTCTAATTTTTAACGAATTATTTTCTTCAATGAGCTTTTGTATCTTCTTTTCCATTTGGCAAATTCTACTTTGTAAGGAGTTTTTCTTCAGTGAATTTTTGTGCTTCTTTTTAGATTTGGCCAATTCTGTTTTGTTTTGTTTTGTTTTTAAACGTTCTTCTCCTCATTGGCTTTTTTTACCTCTTTTACCATTTTTTTGCTTCTTTTTTTTTTTTTGGAGGGCAATTGGGATTAAGTAACTTGCCCAAGGTCACATGGCTAGGTTTTTTTTTTTTTGTTTGTGTGTGTTAAGTGTCTGAGGCCTGATCTGAACTCAGGTCTTTCCGACTCCAGGGTCGATGCTCTACTCACTGCACCATCTAGCCACCCCCTCTTTTATCATTTGACTTACTTTGTTTTTTAAGGTGTTATTTTCTTCAGAAATTTTCTGTGTCTCCTTTACCACGTTGTTGACTTATTTTTCATGATTTTCTTGCATTGGATCTGATTTCACTTTCCAATTTTTCCTCCACCTCTTTTACTTGATTTTTAAAACCCTTTTAAAGCTCTTCTGTGACTTGATACCAATTCATATTTTTTCTTGGAAAATTTGGATGTAAGAACTTGGACTTTGTTACCTTTTTCTGATGGTGTGTTTTTGTCTTTCTTGTCACCATAGTAACTTTCTATGATCAGAATGTCTTCCATTTTTTGCTCATTTTCCTAGCATACTTCTTGACTTTTAATTCTTTGTTAAAGTAGGACTCTGCTCCAAGGAAGGAGAATGCAATATTCCAGGCTTCAAGGGTTTTGTACAGCTGTTTTCAGAGGTATTTCTAGGGACATGTAAGTTTTTAGTTCATCCAAGGTGGTATGTTGTATGATCTCAGGAGAGGAGTGTTTGCTTCTCTCCTGGCCTGGTGCTCGAATCTGTGAGTGACCACAAGCCCTCATTTTTTGCCTTGAAACTGTGATGAGGGTCCATGCTCGACTGTGGCCACAATCTTTGGTGTGCAAGTGCTCCTCTTTATTCTGGGACTGTCACCCAGAACTGCAACTCAGATCTGACTATGGGCAAAGCAATGGAGTGTTTCCTCAGTACTAGTAAAGAGACCCTTGTAATCTTATGACCAGTTGTTCTACCCCCTTACTGTCCATGGGCTGAGAGCTCTGGAATTTGAATCAGTGGCTCCCAAGGCATGCTCTTCATTTGCTGGGGCCAGGTTTGTGCTAACCTGGCCTGCACTTGACTGTACTCCATTCTCACCCAGGTGTGACAGACTTTTTCTGCTGATTTTCTAAGTTTTCTTTGGCTATAAAATTATTTCACCCATTCCTTTTTTTGATTCTGCTTCTCCAAGAATTATTTTTGGCATTATTTAAAAGTGTTTGGAAGGATTTGGGGGAGAGTTCAGGCAAGTTGCTGCCTTTCTGCCACCATCTTGCCTCTCCTCACCATGTTTTTATACATGTGGGTCATTTTCCAATTTTTATGATTTCTTTGGTATGCAGGCCTAGAAGTGTTATAACAGAGACAAAGGGTATGTACATTTTTATAGCCCTTTGGTCATCCTTCTAAATTGCTGTCCAGAATCATTGGTTCAGTTTATAACCCCACTTAGAATCCATTAGTGTTCCAATTTCCCCACATCTTCTTGAACATTTACCATTTTCCTCTTTTGTCCTGTTAGCCAGTCTGATAGGTGTGATATGGTACCTCAAAGTTCTTTTGATTTGCATGTCTCTAGACAATAGTGATTTAGAGCATTTTTTGTATAGCTATAGATGGCTTTAATTTCTTCCTTTGAAAACTGCTTGCTCATATGCTTTGATCATTTATGAATTGGGGAATGACTTGTATTCTTATAAATTTTACTCAGTTCTCTATAAATTTTAGAAATTAAGCCTTTATCAGAGACACCAACTGTACAAATTGTTTCCCAATTCTGTTTTTCTTCTAATCTTTGCTGCATTGGTTTTGTTTGTGTAAAAAAATTCAATTTAATGTAATCAAAATCATCCATTTTGCATTTCATAATCTTCTATATCTCTTGTTTAGTCATAAATTCTTTGCTTCTTCATAGATCTGACAGGTAAACTATTCCTTACTCCCCTCATTTGCTTACAATGTCAGCTTTTATATCTAAATCATGTACCCATTTTGACTTTATCTTGGTAGAGGGTATAAGATCCCAATCTATGCCAAGTTATGCCAAGTTATTTTCCAGTTTTCCCAGCAGTTTTTCTCAAATACTTTTTATATCTGAAGTTGGAGTCTTTGGGTTTATCAAAAAGTAGATTACTATTGTCATTAATTACTGTGATTCATGTACCTAGCCTATTCCACAGATCTACCACTCTATTTCTTAGTCACTACCAAGTAATTCTGATGATTGCTGTTTTGTAATACAATTTAAGATCCAAACCACCTTACCTTGCATTTATTGTTATTAATTCCCTTGATATTCTGGACCTTTTTTTTTCTTCCAGATGAATTTTATTATGTTTTTTTTTCCTACCTCTTTAAAATAAATTTTGGTACTTTGATTGGTATGGCACTGAATAAATAATATAATTTAGGTAGAATTGTCATTTTTATTATATTAGCTCAGCCTCCCCATGAGCAACTGATATTTTAAAAATTATTTAGATCTGACTTTATTTGTATAAAAAGTGTTTTGTGATTGTGTTCATTTGGTTTCTTGGTTTGTTTTAGCAGCTAGATTCCCAAATATTTTATAATATCTACAGTAACTTTAAATGGAATTTCCCTTTCTTTTTCTTTCTATTGGCCTTTGTTAGTAATATTCAGAAATGCTGATGATTTATGTGGTTTTATTTTATATACTGCAACTTTGGTAAAGTTATTTATTTTTAAAGTAATTTTTATTTGATTTTCTAGGATACTCTAAGTATACCATATCATCTGCAAAGATTGATAGCTTTGTTTCTTCTCTGCCTGCTCTAATTTCTTCAATTTCTTTTTCTTCTCTTATTGCTAAAGCTCACATTTCTAGTGCCTTATTGAATAATAGTGGTGATAATGGATTTCCTTGTTTCACTCCCAATCTTACTGGAAAAGCTTCAGGCTTATCCTCATTATATGTAATGCTTGCGTATTGTTTTAGATAGATTGTACCTATCTTTTATGGGAGATTCCATTTTTTTCCTATGCTTTCTAGTGTTTTTAATATGAATGGGTGTTGGGGGCGGAGCCAAGATGGCAGAGTAGAAACAGCTCATCCAAGCCTCTCTGCCCCCAGATTCTCCACAAACTATGTAAAAAAGGACTCTGAACAACTTCCGGAGCCCCAGCACCCACAGAAAGATACAGAGAAGCTAACCTCCCGCTGAGGATAGCCCAGCACCCTGCAGGAAGCCGGCAGCGCGCAGAGCGCAGAGCGCAGGAGCCGAGCCGAGCCGAGCCCAGGTCCACATGAGCAGAGGTTTTAGCCCCAGGGAGGCAGGGCCAGCAGCTGGCTGGAGGAACCCCAGAACACCAGGAACTGTGGAGACTCCAGAATTATCAACATAGACTTGCCTAGGACAAAGTAAGAGGTTAGTGTCCTATGGACTTTGGGACCTGTATTTGGGGAATGCGTCAGCTCCCTCCCCTGGGGGCTAGAAGCCGCTGAGGAGACACGCCATTTTGTAGTTTTCAGAGGCATTTCTGGCTCCCAGCCTACAAATCATGGGGAGATCCAGCGATCAGTCTTGGGGGGTAATCGCTCTTGCTTTAACCTCCCTGGATCTGGATTGTGATCTAGGGTGGAAGTTGTGGGTGGGTTTACAGCTTGCCAGAAACGGAAGTTGCCCCCCACACGTTCGGGACGAAAATTCCTCTATCTGGCCTTAAAGCCATAGTGTGGCAACAAGCCCAAAAGTCAAGCAATTAAGTGGCAACATGCCAAGGCAAAGGAAACAGAAAAATGCAACCCTAGACTCCTATTTTGGGGGCATAGAGCGGGAAAAGGACTGTGAGCTCAGAAGTCCTGCTCCAAAAGCCCCAGGGGAAAACATGAGCGGGTTGCAGGCCATAGAGGACCTTAAGAAGGACTTTAAAAATCAAATAAGAGAAGTGCAGGAAAAATTGGAAAGAGAAATGAGAAGGATGCAGGAAAAGTATGAAATGAGGGTCAACAGCCTGACTGAGGAAAACAACACCTTAAAAAATAGACTAACTCAAATGGCAAAGGAGGCCCAAAAGGGCAATGAGGAGAAGAATGCCTTAAAAAGTCGAATTTGCCAGATGGAAAAAGAATCTCAAAAGTTCACTGAGGAGATTCATTCCTTCAGAGTTAGACTGGAGCAAATGGAAGCTAGTGACTTTATGAGAAATCAAGATGCTGTTAAGCAGATCCAAACAAACGAAAGATTAGAAGGCAATGTGAAATATCTCATGGGAAAAACCACTGACCTGGAGAATAGATCCAGGAGAGACAATTTAAAAATTATTGGACTACCTGAAAGCCATGATCAAGGAAAGAACCTAGAAATCACCCTTCAAGAAATTCTCAAGGAAAACTGCCCTGATGTTTTAGATCCAGAGGGCAAAATAGAGGTTGAAAGAATCCACAGATCACCTCCTGAAAAAGATCCCAAAAAGAAAACTCCCAGGAATATTATAGCCAGGTTCCAGAATCCCCAGATCAAGGAGAAAATACTACAAGCGGCCAGGAAGAAACAATTTCAATATTGTGGAAACACAATCAGAATAGCCCAGGACCTGGCAGCTTCTACACTGAGGGATCGAAGGGCATGGAATATGATATTCCAGAGGGCAAAAGAACTGGGAATGAACCCAAGGGTCACCTACCCAGCAAAACTGAGTATTTTGTTTCAGGGGAAAATATGGTCATTCAGTGGAATAGAGGACTTTCAAGCATTCTTGAGGAAAAAACCAGAGTTGAATAGAAAATTTGACATCCAGACACAAGAAGGAAGAGATGCCTGAGAAGGTAATCAGGGAAAAGAAATCAAAAGGAACTTATCAAAGTTGAACTATTTACATTCCTATATGGAAAAGCAATATCTGTGACTGATGATATCTTTCTCACTATGAAAATAATGGAAGAAGGGGGTGTGGTCATATGAATACATATGTGAATGTGTGTGTATATGGTTACAGTTATATATGGATAGAGGGCATAGGTTGAATTTGTTGGGAAGGGAGAATACTCAAGGGATGAAATTATGAGGTGAGAGAGGAAAGTGGCAAGAGGAGATGGGGAGAGACATGGTAGGGTAAACTATCTCATGTAGGGGAAGTGGGTGCAAAGGAGGGGGAGAATAAGGAAGGCTAAAAAGGCAAAACCACATTCACATTGAATTTGGTTCAGGGAGAAAATGACATACATACTAAATGGGATATCTCAACCTGCAGCAGGATAGGGGGAAGGGGGATGAGAGGAGGGATGATGGATGGGAGGGCATCCTTGGGGTGAGGGGAGGTTGGAAGTACCCACTATAGAAGAGGGACAGGATCATGTAGGGAATGGACCAGGTGGGGGTTGGATGAGTGGGAGGGAATTATAAGCAGCCTTGTACAATATATCTACTATGATAATGTTTTGCATAGCTAGACATGTACAACATATACTGAATTACTTATATCCCAAGAAGGAATGGGTGACAAGGGAGGAAGGAAATGGATCTGAAATTCGAGGTCGTAACATTAAATGTTTCAAATATATATAAATACTATTATTAATACTCTTTTGCCTATAATTGGGAGATAAGATGTGCAGGCATTGGGACACAAAGATTCATCTTCCTCTAATGGAAAAGTCGATGGGGGTATGGGAGAAGGTATGGGAGAGAGCAGATTGGAGGAAGCGATATCTTGTGTGACTGCTATTCTGGGAGGTTGGGTAGGGGAATAATGGGGGGAAAATGGTTGTAACTCAAAATCTGGCAGAAATGAATTATGTAAAACAGAAGTTAATAAAGTATTTGTTTAAAAATAAAAAAAATTAAAAAAAATATGAATGGGTGTTTTATTTTGTCAAATGCTTTTTTTTTTCATCTGTTGAAATAATCATATGATTTGTGTTGGTTTTGTTGTTTATGTGGTCAATTATGCTGATAGTTTTCCTAATATTGAACCACCCTTGCATCCCTGGCATAAATCTTACCTGGTCATAGTATGATAAAAATTGCCATAACCTCTTTGCTAATATTTTATTTAACATTTTTGCATCTATATTCATTAGAGAAATTGATCTATATTTTTCTTCCTCTGTTTTGGCTGTTCCCACTTTAGGTATAAGAACCATATTTGTATCAGAAAAATAATTTAGTAGGATTCCTTCTTAGCCTATTTTCCCAAATATTTTATATTGTATTTGAATTAATTTTTCTTTAAATGTTTGATAGAATTCACTTATAAATCCATCTTGCTCTGAAGATTTTTTCTTAGGGAGTTCATTGATGGCTTGTTCAATTTCTTTTTTTTTTCTGAAATGGGGTTATTTGAATATTCAATTTCTTCTATTAATCTGGACAGTTTATATTTTAGTAAATATTCATGTATTTCACTTAGATTGTCAGATTTATTGGCATAGAGTTGAGCAAAGTAGCTTCTAATTTTACTATTAATTTCCTCTTCATTAGTGATGAATTCACCTTTTTCATTTTTGATGCTAGTAAATTGTTTTTCTTCTTTTAAAAAAAAATAAAGTTAGACAAAAATTTATTTTATTGTTGGTTTTTTTTTCATAAAATCAGATCTTAGTTTTATTTATTAGTTAAACAGTTTTCTTAATTTCAATTTTCAATCTTTCTTTGGTTTTCTGCATATCTAATTTGGTATTTAATTGAGGACTTTTAATATATTTTTTCTTATCTTTTTGGTTGCATGCCTAATTCAATTTTATTCATTTAAGCATTGAGAAATATAAAACTTCCCCCCAAAGCTGCTTTCAGTGCATCCCATAAGTGTTGGTATGTTATTGTCATTCTCTTGGATGAAGTTATTGATTGCTTCTATGACTTCTAGTTTAATTCACTCATTCTTTAGTATTATATTATTTAGTTTCCAATTAATTTTTAGTCTATCTTTCCATGGACCTTTATTGCATGCAATTTTTATTTCATCATGATCTGAAAGGTATGCATTTACTATTTATGCCTTTCTGCACTGGACTGTGATATTTTTATGCACTAATATATGGTGAAGTTTTCTGTAGATGTACCACTGAGAACTTTTCCCTTTCAATGCCCATTTAATTTTCTCCAGAGATCAACCTTATCTAACTTTTCTAAAATTCTATTCATCTCTTTTACTTCTTTCTTGTTTATTTTGTGGTTAGATTTATTTAGTTCCGAGAGGGGGATGTTGAGGTCCCCTGCTAGTATAATTTTGTTGTGCATTTCTTCCTGTAGATCCCTTGATTTCTCTTCTAAGAATCTGGATGCTATACCATTGGTGCAAATATGTTTAGCAACAATATTACTTAATTGTCTATGACACCTTTTAGCAGAATGTAGTTTCCTTCCTTATCTCCTTTAATTAAATCTACTTTTGCTTTTGCTTTTTCTGAGATCAGGATTACTACTCCTGCCTTTTGTTTTTACTTCAGCTAAAACATAATTTATTCTGGTTCAGCATTTTACCTTCTCTCTGTGTGTATCCCTCTGCTTCAAATATGTTTCTTGTAAACTACATGTAGGTTTATGGATTTTAATCTACTCTGTCATCTACTTCTTTTTTGTGGAAGAGTTCATTCCATTCACATTCAAAGTTAATGATTACTATCTGTGTCTTTCTCTCCATCTTATTTTCCCCTCCTTTATGCTTTTCTCTCTCCTTTCTCCATTTCCCTCCTCACTAGAGTTTTGCTTTTGACCACCACTTCCCTCAATCTGCCCTCTTTTCTATCAGCCCCCTCTCTTTTTTCTCTTTTCTCTTAATTCTTCTTCCCTTCCTTTTATCAACCCCCTGCCTTTTCTTTCCCCTTTCCCCTCCCACTGCCTATAGGGTATGTTATTCCCTCTTTGAGCCAGATCAGATGACAGCAGGATTCAGACAATGCTCATCTCCCTGCCATCTTTCCCTGTATTATAATGGGTCTTTGTGCCTTTTCATCTGACTTAATTTACCTTTTTCTTCCTCTCCTTTCCTCTTTTCCCAGGACAAACCCTTTTCACCATTAAATTAGTGTATTGTTATTATTATTATTATTACATCAAAGTCAACTTATAACCATACCTTCTGTCTATGTATATCCCTTCTAAATGTCATAATAATGATATAGTTTTCAATAGTTACAAGTGTCATCTTTCCTCATAGGGATATAAACAGTTTGCCCTTATTGTATATCATGTTGCTGTTGTTTTTCTTTACTGTTTACATTTTTATGCCTGTCTTGAGTCTTGTATTTGAAGATCAAGTTTTCTGTGGAGCTCTTGTCTTTTCATCAGGAAGGTTTGCAAGTCCCCTATTTTGCTGAACGTCCATCTCCTCCCCTGAAAGATTATCCTCAGTTTTGCCAGGGAGTTGATCTTTGGTTATAATTCAAACTCCTTTGCACTATGGAATATTGTATTCCATGGCTTCTTATCATGTAATGTAGAAGCTGCAAAGTCTAACTATGGTTCCATGATATTTAAATAGTTGTTTTTCTTGTTTTGGGGGGTTTTTTGTTTGTTTGTTTGTTTTCCTGGCTGGTTGCAGTATTTTCTCTTTGGCCTGGTAATTTTGGAATTTGGCTATAGTATTCCTTAGCATTTTCAAATTGGGATCTCTTTCAGGAGGTGATCAATGGATTCTCAGGTCAGTTTTCCTTGATGATTTCTTGAAAGATGCTATCCAGGTTTTTTTTCCCCTTTATCATGGTTTTCAGGCAGACCAACAATTTTAAAATTGTCTCTCCTGGATTTATTTCCCAGGTCAGTTGTTTTAGCAATGCAAAAAAAGGTTTACATTTTCTTCTATTTTTTCATTCTTTTGTTTTTGTTTGACTGATTCTTGATATCTCATAGAATCATTAGCTTATACTTACCCAATTCTAATTTTAAAAAAATAAATTTTGTGCCTCCTTTTCTATTTGGCTAATTCTACTTTTTAAAGAGTTATTTTCTCTGGTGTACTTTTTTCTCATTTGGTCAATACTATTTTTAAGGATTTGTTTTTTATAGCCAATTTTTGTCCTTCCTTTTCTAAACTATTGAATCTCTTGCATAGCTCTCATTTCTTTTCCCAATTTTTTCCTACCTATCTTGTTTGACTTTTAAAATCTTTGAGCCCTTCCAAGAAGGCTCTTTGAGTTTGACACCAATGCATATTCTCCTTTGAGGTTTCAGATATGGGTATATTTATAAGGACCTCTTCTTAATGTGTGCCTTGATCTCCTCTGTCCCCATAATAAGAATCTATGGTTATTGTTCATTTCTGCTTTTTGTTCATGATGTTTCTGTATTTCCTGGCTGTTAAAATTGAGCTGTCTTGCTATAACACCAGGGACAGTGATCCAAGCTTCTTGTTCTGGAAGCCTGGGGCCTGGTCATTGGCTTTGTGTGCTGGGGCTTCAGGTACTGGAGGCTGGAGGTTATAGGGGTTTGGCAGCTTACCCGGTGATTAGCTTGGGTCAGCAACACTGAAGTTTTCAGGGTGGAGGTGGGAAGCCTGGCCCCTGTAGGATACCTGCTTACATGTACTTCTTTAAAGCCCTGGAAGTTTCAAGTGATGTAGGATGCCTGCCAACCTAGAGCTGTACATCCTGGAGTTGTGCTTCCTGGAGATGTGCTGATGGTCCAGGTGGTTTGGCTGCTGGAGGATGCATGCACATCGGTGCAAGTGGTGGTTTTCTGAGCTTGTGTCTACTGCACTCTATTTTTCTGCTGACTCAGCTGTTCCAGGGTTTTTCCTGAGGTGATATTATCTTGGCTTTCAGAGGACAATAAGGGAAGGTAAGAGCAACTTACTTCTTTTTTGTTTTTGGAGGGCAAATGGGGTTAAGTGACTTGCCCAAAGTCACATGGCTAGTAAGTGTGTCAAGTGTCTGAGGTCAGATTTGAACTCAGGTCCTCCTGACTCTAGAGCCAGTGCTCTACTCACTGCACCACCTAGCTGCTCACTGAGCAACTTCCTTTCTTCTCTGCGATCTTGGCTTCCAGAAGTTCAAGAATAGTCAATCAAAGCTATGGCAAACCAAACACCATTAATTTATACATTAGATTAGGGGATTATTTTATCTAGATAATAAAATCCCAGACTTAGTTCATAGATTTGATAAAAATAGAGCAATCACTGTCACCTTGAAGTCATACCATATATTTTGGCTTGGTGAGAAAAAAAAAAACAGAAACTTTGTTCTTGTGTGGATTCTTCTTTGGAATAAGAGAATGCCTCATTAGTCACTGACACATCATAATTGCCAAATACTCTATTTCAATCTATTTCTTGCTAGGGATGTCTCAGAGCAGTAATAAGCCTGTCAATCAATCTGACACACATTCTTACATGGTGGGAAGTTATCTTGACAGTTTAGAGCTATTATTGAGAACTGGTCATTGCCCCTGCTAAGAGGTCCTAATGCTTAATAAGAAAGGGACATTTATACCAACAACTTTCTTTCTTATTCACTTATACTTAATGTCTCAATAGAATGGCAGTGTGATATAAAAGTTTTAAAAATCCCTAAACTGGACCAATGGGAAGAGACTGAAGACCCAAACTTGCCACCAATTAGCTACGTTGCTTTTGAAAAATGCTTCATTCCAGCGATTCTTAATATGTCATCTAGAGACCAATAAGTGTTTCATGAAGAGATTCCAGAGTGGCCATGAACTTGGATAGGAAAAAAAATCAATTATTCTTCCCAATCACTAATTAAGATGTAATATTTACTAAGTTTATGAGTGTAGAAGGGGTCTATAGACTTGAAAAAAACTTCCAAGGGGATTATGAGACAGAAAAAATAGTTAAAAGCCCCTTATTTAATACATCAGGAGGTCTGTTTTCCACTATGGAAAAATGAGAACTGGTCAATTTTAGGTAGCTTCCGAATTAGATATCATATAGAAAATTTTCAAATATGAAGAAGGAAATCATTAATGCCCAGTAAATCTTAGAAAATCAAGCCCAAGAAAGGAGGCAGTATTAATACCCTATTGCCTTATATGTTTCTCTACAAATGAATAAACTAGCAATAAAAGACAAGTTAAAATTGGAATTTTTAAGGAAGAAGGTGAATTTGACCTGACAGAGCTTTAGTGAGATTGGTTGGGAAGGATCTATATCTGGAATATGACTCTAAAAGGATGTGACTTTTTCCAAATAATATAATTGATAAAAGGCAGGATGCTTTCTAAAAAAAGACATTGATATGAAGAAATAGTCAATATACATTAACATTAATTTAGTACCTACTATGTTCCAGGTATTGTGCTAAGCACTAGAGATACAAATAATAAGAAAAAAAGATCCATCCTTAAAGATCTGGAGTCCAGTCAAAGGAGTAAAACTGGTGGGAAATGAAGAGTTTACTGGTTTGTTAACACTCATTAAATGTAGGTTGGGGAAAGAATTATTTGTCCTGCTCTCCATCCTGCCAGAACCCCACCACAGCAGAAAGGCAGGGGGCATTGAGAATAATAAAGTGGTGTGGGGGGGCGGAGCCAAGATGGCAGAGTAGAAACAGCTAGTCCAAGCCACTCTGCCCCCAGATTCCCCCCAAACTATGTAAAAGGGGACTCTGAACAACTTCTGCAGCCCCAGCACCCACAGAACAACACAGAAGCTAACCTCCAGGGGAGGACAGCCCAGCAGCCCTGCAGGAAGGACCAGCACAGCGGTCTGGGACCTGGCAGCGCACAGCGTGCAGAGCGCTGGAGCCAAGCTGAGCCCAGGTCAGTGTGAGCTGAGGTTTTAGCCCCAGGGCGGCAGGGCCAGCAGCCAGCTGGAGGAACCCCAGAACACCAGCAGCTGTGGAGATTCCAGAATTATCAACATAGACATGCCTAGGACAAAGTAAGAGGTTAGTGTCCTATGGACTTTGGGACCTGTATTTGGGGAATGCGTCGGCTCCCTCCCCTGGGGGCTAGAAGTCGCTGAGGAGACATGCCATTTTGTACTTTTCAGAGGCAGCTCCAGCTCCCGGCCTACAAATTGTAGGGATATCCAGTGATCAGTCTTGGGGGGTAATCGCTCTTGCTTTAACCTCCCTGGATCTGGATTGTGATCTAGGATGGAAGTCGTGGGTGGGTTTACAGCTTGCCAGAAATGGAAGTTGCCCCCCACACATTCAGGAAGAAAATTCCTCTAGCTGGCCTTAAAGCCATAGTGTGGCAACAAGCCCAAAAGTCAAGCAATTAAGTGGCAACATGCCAAGGCAAAGGAAACAGAAAAATGCAACCCTAGACTCCTATTTTGGGGGCATAGAGCGGGAAAAGGACTGTGAGCTCAGAAGTCCTGCTCCAAAAGCCCCAAAAGAAAATATGAGCAGATTACAGGCCATAGAGGAACTTAAGAAGGACTTTAAAAAGCAAATAAGAGAAGTGGAGGAAAAATTGGAAAGAGAAATGAGAAGGATGCAGGAAAAGTATGAAATGAGGGTCAACAGCCTGACTGAGGAAAAGAACACCTTAAAAAATAGACTAACTCAAATGGCAAAGGAGGCCCAAAAGGGCAATGAGGAGAAGAATGCCTTAAAAAGTCGAATTTGCCAGATGGAAAAAGAATCTCAAAAGTTCACTGAGGAGATTCATTCCTTCAGAGTTAGACTGGAGCAAATGGAAGCTAATGACTTTATGAGAAATCAAGATGCTGTTAAGCAGATCCAAACAAATGAAAGAATAGAAGGCAATGTGAAATATCTCATGAGAAAAACCACTGACCTGGAAAATAGATCCAGGAGAGACAATTTAAAAATTATTGGACTACCTGAAAGCCATAATCAAAGAAAGAACCTAGAAATCACCCTTCAAGAAATTCTCAAGGAAAACTGCCCTGATGTTTTAGATCCAGAGGGCAAAATAGAGGTTGAAAGAATCCACAGATCACCTCCTGAAAAAGATGCCAAAAAGAAAACTCCCAGGAATATTATAGCCAGGTTCCAGAATCCCCAGATCAAGGAGAAAATACTCTAAGCAGCCAAGAAGAAACAATTTCAATATTGTGGAAACACAATCAGAATAGGCCAGGACCTGGCAGCTTCTACACAGAGGGATCAAAGGGCATGGAATATGATATTCCAGAGGGCAAAAGAACTGGAAATGAACCCAAGGGTCACCTACCCAGCAAAACTGAGTATTTTGTTTCAGGGGAAAATATGGTCATTCAGTGGAATAGAGGACTTTCAAGCATTCTTGAGGAAAAAACCAGAATTGAATAGAAAATTTGACATCCAGACACAAGAAGGAAGAGATGCCTGAGAAGGTAATCAGGGAAAAGAAATCAAAAGGAACTTATCAAAGTTGAACTATTTACATTCCTATATAGAAAAACAATAACTGTGACTGATGAAATCTTTCTCAGTATGAAAATAATGGAAGAAGGGTGTGTGGTCATATGAATACATATGTGAATGTGTGTGTATATGGTTACAGTTATATATGGATAGAGGGCATAGGTTGATTTTGTTGGGAAGGGAGAGTACTCAAGGGATGAAATTATGAGGTGAGAGAGGAAAGTGGCAAGAGGAGATGGGGAGAGACATGGTAGGGTAAACTATCTCATGTAGGGGAAGTGGGTGCAAAGGAGGGGGAGAATAAGGAAGGCTAAAAAGGCAAAACCACATTCACATTGAATTTGGTTCAGGGAGAAAATGACATACATACTAAATGGGATATCTCAACCTGCAGCAGGATAAGGGGAAGGGGAATGAGAGGAGGGATGATGGATGGGAGGGCATCCTGGGGTGAGGGGAGGTTGGAAGTACCCACTATAGAAGAGGGACAGGATCATGTAGGGAATGGACCAGGTGGGGGGTTGGATGAGTGGGAGGGAATTATAAGCAGCCTTGTACAATATATCTACTATGATAATGTTTTGCATAGCTAGACATGTACAACATATACTGAATTACTTATCTCCCAAGAGGGAATGGGTGACAAGGGAGGAAGGAAATGGATCTGAAATTCGAGGTCGTAACATTAAATGTTTCAAATATATACAAATACTATTATTAATACTCTTTTGCTTGTAATAGGGAGATAAGATGTGCAGGCATTGGGACACAAAGATTCACCTTCCTCTAATGGAAAAGTCGATGGGGGTATGGGAGAAGGTATGGGAGAGAGCAGATTGGAGGAAGCGACGTCTTGTGGGACTACTATTCTGGGAGGTTGGGTAGGGGAATAATGGGGGGGGAAATGATTGTAACTCAAAATCTGGTGGAAATGAATGATGTAAAACAGAAGTTAATAAAGCATTTGTTTAAAATAAATAAATAAATAAAGTGGAGAACCAAAGCTGATATAATCTTATTGCACAATGAGTTTAGTGGTGGAAACAGGTTCTGGGAGCATGATGATTAAAGTCCAAGTCCAAGGATTGTATCTGGTGGGGGAAAATCCAGGAAACATAGTGGGAAAACATAGTAGAGAACATTTGTGTGAACATGAGAAGAAAAAGTAAAAAATAAGCTAAACTGAGCTTATGTTATTGTAAAGCCATTCACTAGCAGCTTTCCAGAGGACTGATCCTATGAACAGCTTTCCAGATTGTGATTATATATATAGTGGGCTCTCTATTTATTCAATAACAAATCAGAGCAAAACATCCATAGAAAATCAATATACAGCATTCACAGTGTTATAACTTATCACAGAAAATCAAAATACAGCATTCACCATGTCACAACTCTATAACTTATCACTTAAATGGCCACACAATTTTCATCAAAGTGGTCACATAGTTTTAAACAAAGTACATTCATTCAATCAATCACAAAGTACAAAAGTCACATTTCTCCACCCCTAGGACACAGTAAATCATAATCTTCTCAATCAATATACAGTATCCAAGTAAAATCTCCTTTCAGCTTGACTCCAGGCTGACTCTCAGCTTCCATGGTTCCTCTTCCATGGTCCCAGCTCCAAATGTCACCTGGGTTCAAAGGTAGGAATCTCCCATTTCCTTATCCAGTTCCTTGACAAGTTCTTCATCCAGTTCCCATTCCCTATTGAAGTTTACAATGTCCAGTCCACCTCAAGTCCTTCACAGTTTCTGTTTCTGGGAAGACAAAGCTTGACAGAGCCACAATAATATTAATGCACATTGCTGGCACCATCATCAATTCACTGTCTGCCTGTGAAATCAACTCAGACCTCCCAACAAGGTCCGAGAACTCAACACAAATCATCAACATAGAAATCAACACAGACCCACAAACAAGGTCCAAGAGGTCAGCACAAATCATCATTAAAGTCCTAGGACCTCCAAAACCCTCCTATAGGAGTTCTGCCAGAAAATCCTCTTTTCAGGGCTTCCAGTAAGGTGCCAGGGCCATTGTACAAAGTATTATAAACAAACATCAACATAGATAGAGCAGACAAACAGAGTGCTGGGATACCACAAGTTTTCTCCTTTTTTATGCTTTTTGGAAGGCAGTTGTGGTTAAGTGACTTGCCCAAGGTCACATGGCTAGGTGTGTGTGTGTGTGTGTGTGTGTGTGTGTGTGTGTGTGTGTGTGTGTGTGTGTTGGGTGTCTGAGGCTGGATTTGAACACAGATCCTCCTGAATCCAGGGCCAGTTCTATTCACTGCCTCACCTAGCTGCCCCAAATAACTTCTTTTTATGTGATTTTTTTTTTGGAGGGCATTTGGGCAAGTCACACATCTAAGTGACTTGCCCAAGGTCACATGGCTACGAAGTGTGTCAAGTGTCTGAGGCCAGATTTGAACTCAGGTCCCCCTGGCTTCAGGGCCAGTGATCTTTTCACTGTGCCATCTAGCCGCCCCCAAGTTTTCTCCTTTTTGACTCTGCCACAAGAGTCCTTTTCTCAATTCTGCTGTCTCTAGCCAAGACCTCTCTTTATATATGGTCATTAGCTCTTCCCCTTCCTATTGAAAGAGTTCATGAGTTCTAGGGTTCACAAGTTGTGGGGTTCACACATTCTGTTTCTTAAGAGACTTGATAGAAGGCTCAAAAGAAACTTGAAGGGGCAACTAAGTGGCACAGTGAATAGAGCACCAGCCCTGGAGTCAGGAGGACCTGAGTTCAAATCAGGCCTCAGATACTTAACACAAAATATAGCCCTGTGACCTTGGGCAAATCACTTAATCCCAACTGCCCTCCAAAAAGCAAAAAAGAAAAAAAAAAAGAAACTTGAACTGAAACAAGGTGTTAATTCAATAGCTGAAACAAGGTGTGAACTATTTTTGTGCTTGCCATTACAGTTATACTGTAGCCCTCCAATACAGAAGAAGAAGTAGATGAGATCAAGAAACATCACAACCTTGGCAAGGACACATCACATAATAGTAACTGAGCACTTCAATTTAACAAATGTTAGGTGGAATTTGCTTTCTGTCAAAAGCAAAGCAGTTAATAAATTCTGTTTGCCTTAACGATCATTGTCTTTAAAGGTTGAAGGACATGATAATGATAATTACTCCTTTAAACTTCAATGGGGAATTGTCACTCAGAATCACTAGTGCTGAGGTATGGCAAGGCAGACATGTTTGGGAATACAAACTGGATTTGGAAAGAGTAGATCTTGAATCATGCAAGAAAGGGGTTTAGTATTCCATGGACTAACATTGTAAAAAAGGGAAGTAGAACAGGAGGGAAGGCAATTATCAAAACTGGAATTCTGAAGACTTAAATATTCACACAGCTAAAAGGGAAAGTTCTCAAAAATTCTGAAGGAGAAAGAGACAAATGGATTCAGTGACCAATATAGATTTTGAAAGGCAAGAAAAGCAGAAGAAAAAAAAACAACAATGAAGCATGAAAAAGAAAAATCATAGTATAACCCACTAAAAATAATCTTAGCAAGATTAGATCTCAGAATTACATATGGCAAATGAGAAATACTAACAAAAAGAGTTATATAGCTACATTGAATAGAAGAACAAAAAAGGGGGCAGGATTATTTCTCAGAGTAGACAGAAAAATCGTAACACAATATAGAAAAGGCAACTCATTTTCTCTACTAATAAAATATATTTGGATGGAAAAAAACAAATGGCTAATAAATAGTTAAATCTCAAGGAAGGAGATTTCAAGAGAACCCATAAATGCTCTCAATGTATTCAACTTTCCTTATGTTCATACATACTGAAAAAAAGACAAATGTGATTTTTGATCTAGCAGTGATCTTTGAAGTATCACAGAGAATGGGAGTACTGTCTAAAGCCTGGAGAAGAATATGACCCATTTGTTACAGAGAGTAGAGTCTACAAACTATAGACAGTAAGTCAGTCTGACAGGAAAATAGTTACTATGTGTTAGGCACTGTTTAAAAGACTAAGGCTTTAAAAAGTGGGGGGAAAATTACGTCCCTAGCCTAAAGGACCTTACATTCTAATGATCTCCCATGGGAAAAAAAAGTATACACTTGTAAATATACATATAAGATATACATTGTAATTTATATAGTGCTTTGAGGTTTGCCAAGCACTTTACATATGATTAATTTCTCATTGCAACGACCATGAAAGTAGGTGCCATCATCATCATCATCATCTTCATCGTCTTCATCTCCATTTTACAGATGAAGATACTGAAACTAAGAGAGGTTAAGTGACTTGCCATGGGACACATACCTAATAGATTTCTGAGGTAGGATTCAATTTCAGTTTTTCTTCATCACAAATTCAACTCTCTATCCATTGTACCAAAAGCAGTAAAGTATTTGACTTTGATGCCTAGATAAATTCTAGACTGTATCATTAAAATTGTGGCTATTGAATATCTAGGAAAGGAAAGCATAATGAAAAAAAGAGTAGACATTAAAAGGTCTATGTAAAGACTAGAAAGAAGTCTCTAGTGTAATCCTCAGAGACATGCTATTGATCCTGTGTGGTCTTTTTGTATTTTTCTTAGTGACTTGGATACCAGCATACAGTAGGTGACATAACTGTAAATTTTGCATATGACATAAAGATAGAAGCTGCAGTTAATATATTGAATGTATCAGGATTCACAAACACCCCAAAGGTTAGATGATCAGGCCAAATCTCATAAGACACAATGTAATAGTCATAAAATGCCTAGTCTTAGAAATTGTTCTAAAAATTAAACTTCTAAAAATCTTGGGAAGACAGTGAGAGTTTTCCTAAGAGTTATTTCCTCACCACGCCAGATAATATAAGTATAATGTACTGCTACTTATTTTTTATTTGAACAGTATGATTGCTAGAAAGGGTAGAACATGATTTGGGGGGGCGGGGAGAGATGAATTGTTCTGTAATGAAAAAGTATCAAATCAAATTGGAAAAGGTAGAAAGTACTGACTCTTTCATTTTTGTACAGTTTGGTTACTGAAGGGGAGAAAAAATAATTTTGGTGCACAGAGAAATCATCAAAATCAATGTTTGGAGAAACATTTTTCCTGTTCAAATAATAAACTCCGATACAAGATGAGATAGGAGAAAGTACTTTCCCCCACTCTTTTGTAGAGGTTGGGATACACAAGTATAAAACATTACACATAACATCAGATTGTTTGAATGTGTTGACTGATTTTACTGAGTTATTTTATTTTCTCTTCTTTTTTCATCAGTTTTGTTACAAAGGATGGTTTTTTGGTATGGGAAGGAGTAATCAATGGAAAATCCAGGTAGCATAAAAGCAAAAGAAATCATTAAACATCTATTTTGGCAAGAAATTTAATGGAAGTCACAAGGTATTAAGAGGACCAGAGAGAGAACTGTGAGTTTGTTTTAAGGCAAAGAAATGACAGAGGCGTCAGGCCACTGTATTCCCTCAACTCATTGACAGGTGATTGTTTTTAGAACTTGAGAAGTTAAAATTCACAAAACGGTAAATCAAATAACTCTTTAACTATTTGAAGATGAAATAATGAATATCTTTTTCATAAATTACAGAAAGTTGGGTTTTGTGGATTTTATTTCATAAGGAGGTTAAAGTTACTGACATCCATGAATTCTTAATCGAAGCATTAAAAATAATAAAGAATCCAGCGGGACAGTTCTTAAGATGGAGGAGAGTAGTTAGGAATACATTCAGTTGACAGGACTTGGGATACTACTCACTGAAGTAGAATGCTTGCATTGTGGATTGTTTGAGGAGACAGGGATCTTTCTTATTGGAGGAGAGCTAACCTCTGACGCAGCTTTGTCTTTTACCCAGTAGTGTCAACTACAGTTTGAGAAAAATAAAGCTTCTCAGAAATGTTACTTTGCTTTCTTATCTTGTGTTAAAGAGAACATCAGAGGAATGAAAACAGGTTATTCATCTGCTTTGCTTTAAGTATGGGCTGAAAGCAAATTTAACATAGTGGTTTTGCTTATATCATCCAGGAAGCCAACCTGAAGTATTGTACTTTGTAATAATAACTTTCTACGAAATGACTAGATGCAAAAGGCAGTTGAGTGAAGACTTGCCTGGGCTTGTTTGCATTTACCAGAGAGCCAATCTAAAGAACTTTGTAGTTCTGTGACTGAAAGGAACTGCTTATTTTTATGATATATATTTGATATATATTGCATAATATAATACATGATATATATTTTATAATAGTTCTTTAGTGCCCTTTTCTTATTGATTATGAGTTATTGTCACTGTTTCCTCAGTTTAAGGGTAGAAGAGGAACATTTGTCCAATAGCAGAGTAGCAAAGACTATAAAAGAATTACATAACAGAAAAATGATATTGCATGTCTTATATTTTTTCAGGAGAGATCAAGGATATCTGATTTCCTGAGTGTGTATTTTGTCTCCCCTCATGGTACTCCCTCACATGCTTATCTAAATATGTGCCCCCACATGCAATCATAATCCCCAAAGACATTGTGACTATTGGAAAGAGATTGTGATCCAGGTTTATATATTAATTATGTTGTATTGATTATCACTGTTGGTTTTGTCTAGAGTTACTGTGATATTACAACTATTCCTTCTTCCACAAGAAAATATTTTAGTAAATATTTTATATTTAAGACTTAGAGGTATAATTGTGAATGATTTTGCATAAATGAGACATAGAGTGGTGGGATACTAGAAGCTATAGTGCTAAATTTCTTAAACTCCACTATGTGCATGATAAGAGATATGTTAAGAGTTGATGATACCAATACAAACAAGTAAGATAGTCCTTGTTCTCAAGAAACTTACATAATAACTAAGGAAGAAAATACAAAAGATTGAGATAGAAATTATGAGATGGGGGTACGTGTGTTAGAAATGTCTGGAAAGTAACATGGAGGCAAGATAACGGAAAAGTATATTTATCATAAGTCAGGGTCCCAAAGGCAAGATTCTAGTGCTTTGTAAATGATCAGCTCAGTCTTTTCCACAAACAGTGTAGTTATTACTTGGGTGAGTGATCTTGAATCATGGTGATTGTTCACTTACGGTAATTAAAGAGCTATGAGTTTAAGAGCATGTTTGGGGAGATTGGGTGGGTGGACATGTCACTTGTCAAGTGCTTTACCATGGGGGCTGTCCCACTTTGGTACAACTTTGGCTACAAAAGCAAAAAACAAAAACAAAATACCACCCAAAAACATGAAATTCAGAAGGGTCACTAATTGCAAGAATATGAACTCACTATGCAGCAGTGGGGAATTTGTGTCCTCAAGGCCACATGTGGCCCACTAGGTCCATAAGTGCAGTCCTGTGAATCAAAATAGAACAAATCAGATTAATAAAAGGATTTGTTCTATAAAACTTGAACTAAGTCAAAAGGTTGCACCCAAGGACTTAGAAGGCCATATGTAGCCTCTAGGTCCCAGGTTCCCACCCCTGGATGACAAGATAATATAAAAAAAGCAAAGACCAATGAAAAATAGCAAAATAAAAACAAATTCACCACCCTTTCCTTATGAGAACTGTTGTTATTCTCTATCTGTCTCTCCTTGCCAGACAACTATGTGAGGTAATCCTTTTGTTTGCACTTCCAAGCACCTTTATTTTCAAGTACAATTTTTATTTTTCAGATAGAGGGAAATAAATTCACTCAGGACAATTAGAAGCCACATAATCCCTATTCTTTCCATTGTCACCCCTTCCATAGTCTGTGTACTAACAAGGGGCAGACCCAGAATCTACATGGTTGATGATTTTGGGCACTCAACTGTGGAGCTAAACTAGTCATATCTCAGTGAGAGTTACAGGACCAACATAAGTTCAATGAATCCTACCCGAGCCAGTTCTTAAGAAGAAAGAAAAATGGTCCCTATGAAGGAATGTGATGCCCAGAGAACAAGAAAGTAAAGAGGAAAAGAGAACAGAAATTCAATATTGATTAAAATAAATTAATACAGAAGGAGAAAGATAACTAGTAAAATTATGAAAAGAAGGATGGAGAAGATTGTAAATTCTTCTGGGGAAATCTCAGAAGTGGCCATTGATCATACTCAGGATTACACCTCAAGGGCCAGTCTGGGTAATAGAGAAATTGCAGAAAGGAAGGTAGAAACCAGAACATTTGAACTTATAAGTATATTAAATAGATCTTGTTTTGGACCTTAAGGGCCTCCCTGAATGGCTGTCCAAAATATTTGCTTTTATCTTCAGTAGGAAATTGATCTTCTATCATGCCAAGTACACAAATGAATATTGGAAAATTTAACAAGTATTCTGGGTTTTCTTAACATTACTATCTCCTAGTCCCCTTCCTATATGTTTTACCTTTCCTGAACAGTCTCTTTTGCAGGCTTAATCACCATCATACCCTACAAATGTGGGTTTTTCCCAATTTTGTGTCCTGGAATTTCTCTTTATATCTCTTTTCCTTTCTCTATTTCTCTCTCTGTCTCTCTGTCTCTCTCTCTCTGTCTCTCTCTGTCTCTCTCTGTCTCTCTCTGTCTCTCTCTCTCTCTCTCTCTCTCTCTCTCTCTCTCTCTCTCTCTCTGTCTCTCTCTTTCTCTCTCTCTCTTTCTCTCCTCCATACACACAAGCACACACATAGCTTATCAAGTCTCATGGATTTAACTATCACCTCTATTCAAATTACTCCCTGATCAAAAACATTTTCCATTAGGGTAGCATAGAAAATGAAGTAATATCAGTAATAAACCTATGTGCACAAAAAATGGTAGCATATACAATTCTTAAAGAAAAAAGAATTACAGGACATAATAGACATTAAAATTATAATAGTGTAGGACCTCAAATTTCTGGAATCAAAAACAGATGTAACCATAAAATAATTAAGAGAGAAGTGAAGAAGATGAATAGAATTTTAGAAAAGTTATATATGACAGACTTCTGAAGAAAAATGAATGGTAATAAAAAGTAGTATACTTTTTTCTCAACTATACATGAAACTTTCAAAAGATGGTTATTAGGTTAAAAAAACTCACAAACAAATGCGGAAAATAGAAATGATAAAGTACCTACTTTGAATCATGATGAATTTTAAAATTACATTCAATAAAGAGCATTGAAAAACTAAATTAAACATTAATTGGAAATCAAATAATCTAATCCTAAAAAATGAATGGGTTTAAAACAAATTGTAAAAATAAACAATTTCACTACCGACAATGACAACAATGATATAACACATCAAAATTTTGTCAGATTCAATCAACACAGCATTTAGGGGAAAAAAATCTTAACATTTATTTCAGTAAAAAAGACAAAGCAGAATCAATGAATTGAGGACACAGTTAAAGAAAACAAGAATAAATAGCATACTAAAAATCTGCAATTAGACACCAGAATAGAAATTCTGAAAATTGAAGAAGAGATTAATAAAATGTAAAGTCCAACCAAATAAATAAACAAATAAAGTAATTAAATTTAGACCTTGTTTTATGGGGCAGGGGGAGAAATAAACCATCAGTTAATTATATTTTATTTTATTTTTTTCCAAATGCTTTATTAATTTCTGGTTTACATCATTCGTTTCTGCCAGATTCTGAGTTACAATTTTTCCCCATTTTCCCTACCCCCCACCCCAAATAGCAGTCCCACAGGATAACTCTTTGTCCCATCTGCTGCTCCCATTTCTTCTTCCATACCCCCTTCAACTTTTTCAGTAGGGCAAAGTGAATCTCCATGCCCCAATGCCTGCATATCCTATTTCGAAATTATATGTAAAACAGTATTAATAATAGTATTTATATATTTTTACACATTTGATTTTAAAACTTTGAATTCTAGATTCATTCCCTTCCTCCCTTGTCACCAATCATTACTGAGAAGATAAGCTATTCAGTATAGGCTGTACATTTGTAACTATGTAAAACATTACCATAGAAGATATAGTGTAAAAGACTGACTATATTTCCCTCCTTCCTATCCCACCTCCCACTTGCTCTATTCCCTACTTTGATCCTGACCCTTTTCAGAAGTAGGTGCTTCCAACTTCCCTCCCACCCTTCCCTCCAATCCTCCCTTCCATCATCCCCCCTTTCATCCCTTAGCCCCCTACTCTCCTGTAGTGTGAGATATCCTATTTAGTATGTATGTCATTCTCTCCCTGATCCAAATTCAATGAGAATAAGGTTTTTCCCTTTTGCCTTCTTGTTCTTCCCCTCCCTTGTAACCATTTGCTCTTGCCTCTTCTATATGAAATAGTTTACCCCATTTTGTCTCTCCCCATATCCTCTCATTATATTCTCACCTCTTAATTTCACCTTTTAAGTATCATCCCTTCCTATTACATTCAACATATGTCCTCTATCTATGTGTACCTGCAAACATATATACACACATTCACATATGTATTCATATGCCCATATACCCTTCTTCAACTATTTTCATACTGAGAAAAGTTTCATCAGTTACAGTTATCGTTTTTCCCCGTAGGAATGTAAACAGTTCAACTTTGATAAGTTCATGATGATCTCTTTTTCCTATTTACCTTCTCAAGCATCTCTTGTTTCTTGTATCTGAATGTCAAATTTTCTATTCAATTCTGGTTTTTTCATCAAGAATGCTTGAAAGGCCTCTATTCCACTGAAGGAACAAATTTTCTCCTGAAACATGATACTCAGTTTTGCTGGGTAGGTGATTCTTGGTTTTAATCCCAGGTCCTTTGCCCAGCAGAATATTATATCCCAAGCCCTTCAGTATCTCAGTGTAGAAGCTGTCAGATCCTGTGGTATCCTGATTGTGTTTCCACAGTATTCAAATTGTTTCTTCCTGGCTGCTTGTAATATTTTCTTCTTGATCTGGGAATTCTTGAGCCTGGCCATAATATTGCTAGGAGTTTTCTTTTGGGGATCTTTTTCAGGAGGTGATTGGTGGATTCTTTCAATCTCTATTTTGCCTTCTGGTTCTAAAATATCAGGGCAATTTTCCTGGAGAATTTCTTGAAGGATGATTTCTAGGTTCTTTCTTTGATCATGGCTTTCAGGTAGTCCAATATTTTTTTTTTTTACACACACATTCACATATGTATTCATATGACCACACCCCCTTCTTCCATTATTTTCATAGTGAGAAAGATATCATCAGTCACAGTTATTGCTTTTCCATATAGGAATGTAAATAGTTCAACTTTGATAAGTTCCTTTTGATTTCTTTTCCCTGATTACCTTCTCAGGCATCTCTTCCTTCTTGTGTCTGGATGTCAAATTTTCTATTCAATTCTGGTTTTTCCTCAAGAATGCTTGAAAGTCCTCTATTCCACTGAATGACCATATTTTCCCCTGAAACAAAATACTCAGTTTTGCTGGGTAGGTGACCCTTGGGTTCATTCCCAGTTCTTTTGCCCTCTGGAATATCATATTCCATGCCCTTCAATCCCTCAGTGTAGAAGCTGCCAGGTCCTGGGCTATTCTGATTGTGTTTCCACAATATTGAAATTGTTTCTTCCTGGCTGCTTGTAGTATTTTCTCCTTGATCTGGGGATTCTGGAACCTGGCTATAATATTCCTGGGAGTTTTCTTTTTGGGATCTTTTTCAGGAGGTGATCAGTGGATTCTTTCAACCTCTATTTTGCCCTCTGGATCTAAAACATCAGGGCAATTTTCCTTGAGAATTTCTTGAAGGGTGATTTCTAGGTTCTTTCTTTGATCATGGCTTTCAGGTAGTCCAATAATTTTTAAATTGTCTCTCCTGGATCTATTTTCCAGGTCAGTGGTTTTTCCCATGAGATATTTCACATTGCCTTCTAATCTTTCATTTGTTTGGATCTGCTTAACAGCATCTTGATTCTCATAAAGTCATTAGCTTCCATTTGCTCCAGTCTAACTCTGAAGGAATGAATCTCCTCAGTGAACTTTTGAGATTCTTTTTCCATCTGGCAAATTCGACTTTTTAAGGCATTCTTCTCCTCATTGCCCTTTTGGGCCTCCTTTGCCATTTGAGCTAGTCTATTTTTTAAGGTGTTGTTTTCCTCAGTCAGGCTGTTGACCCTCATTTCATACTTTTCCTGCATCCTTCTCATTTCTCTTTCCAATTTTTCCTCCACTTCTCTTATTTGATTTTTAAAGTCCTTCTTAAGGTCCTCTATGGCCTGCAACCCGCTCATGTTTTCCCCTGGGGCTTTTGGAGCATGACTTCTGACCTCACAGTCCTTTTCCTGCTCTATGCCCCCAAAATAGGAGTCTAGGGTTGCATTTTTCTGTTTCCTTTGCCTTGGCATGTTGCCACTTAATTACTTGACTTTTGGGCTTGTTACCACACTATGGCTTTAAGGCCAGATAGAGGAATTTTCGTCCTGAACATGTGGGGGGCAACTTCCGTTTCTGGCAAGCTGTAAACCCACCCACGACTTCCACCCTAGATCACAATCCAGATCCAGGGAGGTTAAAGAAGGAGCGATTACTCCCCAAGACTGATATCTGGATCTCCCTACAAATTTGCAGGCTGGGAGCGGGATCTGCCTCTGAAAACTACAAAATGGCGTTTGTCCTCAGTGGCTTCTAGCCCCCAGGGGAGGGAGCCGACGCATTCCCTAATACCAGTCCCAAAGTCCATAGGACACTAACCTCTTACTTTGTCCTAGGCAAGTCTATGTTGATAGTTCTGGAGTCGCCACAGCTCCTGGTGTTCTGGGGTTCCTCCAGCTGGCTGCTGGCCCTGCCACCCTGGGGCTAAAACCTCGGCTCATGCGGACCTGGGCTCGGCTCGGCTCGGCTCGGCTCCTGCACTCTGCGGGCTGCACGCTGCCAGGTCCCAGACCACTGCGCTGGTCCTTCCTGCAGGGCTGCTGGGCTGTCCTCAGCGGGAGTTTAGCTTCTCTGTGTCGTTCTGTGGATGCTGGGGCTCCAGAAGTTGTTCAAAGTCCCCTTTTCATCGTTTGGGGGGAATGTGGGGGCAGAGTGGCTTGGATGAGCTGTTTCTACTCCGCCATCTTGGCTCCGCCCCCTAGTCCAATAATTTTTAAATTACTTCTCCTAGATCTATTTTCCGGATCAGTGGTTTTTCCCATAAGATATTTCATATTGCCTTCTATTCTTTCATTTGATTGGATCTGCTTAACATCATCTTGATTTCTCATAAAGTCACTAGCTTCCATCTGCTCCAGTTTAATTCTGAAGGAATGAGTCTCCTCAGTGAGCTTTTGAGATTCTTTTTCCATCTGGCAAATTCAGCTTTTTAAGGCATTCTTCTTCTCATTGCCTTTTTGAGCCTCTTTTGCCATTTGAGTTAGTCTATTTTTTAAGATGTTATTTTCCTCAGTCAGGCTGTTGACTCTCATTTGATACTTTTCTTGCATCTTTCTCATTTCTCCTCCTAATTTTTCCTCTACTTCTCTTATCTGCTTCTTAAGGTCCTCTATGGCCTGTAAACAGCTCATATTTTCATCTGGGGCTTTAAGGGCAGGAGTTCTGACCTTCCAGTCATCCTCCTGTTCCATGCTTTCATCCTCTTTGCCCCCAAAATAGGAGTCTAATGTTGAATTTTTCTGTTTATTTTGTTTCCTTTGCCTAGGCATGTTGCCACTCAATTACTTGACTTCTGGGCTTGTTGCCACAGTAGGACTCTGCCACCAGCCAGGGGAGCTTCCATCCCAAACGCTGGGGTTTTCCCAACTGCCAGAGGTATTAGTTGGATGGCCTCTCTGAAGCCTCCACATGCTCTGGCAAGCTGGTCACACACCCCAAGACCTCCACCCCAGAATGCAATCCAGATCCAGGGAGGTTAAAGCAAGAGCTATTACCCCCCAGACTGATTGCCGGATCCCTCTATCATTCGCAGGCCAGGAACTGAAGCTGACTTGTGTGTCTGTGACTGTGCTGAAGCATCTCAGCAGCTTCTCACCTCCAGGGAAAGAGGCTGATGCACTCTCCCCACTAATGAGTCCCAAAGTCCATACTGCATTAACCTCTCACTTTGTAGTTGGCATCTGTGTGCTGGAAATGCCACAGCTTCTTGTGTTTTGGGGTCCCTCCATCCAGTTGCTGTTCGGGCCACCCTGGGGCTAAAAGCTCTGACTCATGTGGTCCTGGGCCCAGCTCCCAGAGTGCTATGCTGGCCACTCCACACTGGGCTGCCGGGCTGTCCTCAGTGGGAGGTTAGCTTATCTGTGTCATTTTGTGGGTTCTGGAGCTCCAAAGCTTTTTCAGAGTCCCCATTCATATAAATTTGGAGATGGTGGGAGAAAGAGCTGTGCAAAAGAGCTATTTCTACCCTGCCATCTTGACTTTGCCCCCCAGTAAATTATATTTTAAAAAGTGAGAGAAGAAAGTCAATTCACTAGTTTCAAAATGAAAAATATGAATTCACAAGCAATGAGAGATGTTTTACTTAATTATGTAGGAGAAAAATGGAAAAATCTAAGTGAAATGGATGAATATTTACAAAAATATAAATTGCCAAGGATAATATTAGAATTTGAAACAGAATATGTAAATAGCCCCATTTTTTGGAGGGGAGGGAATAGTTGATCAAGCTGTAAATGGACTTCATAAGGAAAAAAAATCCCAATGCCAGAGTTATTTACAAGTGATTTTACCAACTATCTAAAGAACTATTAATTCAAATTTGAATTAATTATTATTTGGAAAAATGGGCTGTGGCATGGAGACAAAATGTCAGCTAAAGGGCAGGAACTTGCCTGTACTCTCCAAATATACCTCTAAAAAACTTTAAAATAATACCTTAAAATGAATTCTGGAGCAGCAGAACCCAGAAAAGGATGGTGTGAAACAAGTTTCTAGCCCAAAACAACATGGAACAGCAACAGGAATGGTTTGTAGCAATTCAATGAGAATAGAGCTCAGTCTACCTTAGGCAATGCCTCAGCATGAAAGCAGAAGCACTTGGGGGTAACTTTATGAGCAGTAATGGTCTGCAGAGCTCTCAATCCACAGACAATAAGGGTGATAGGAGAAGTGGTCAGAAGGAGATTACAAAGATACCTTTGTTGGCAACGGGTGCAAGACTTTGTTGCATTTCTCATATATGAATATGGGTCACAGACCTGGGTCACTATCCCAGAGTAAGGAAGGTCAAGAGCATACCAGAGCTTGTAGAGATATGGGAGCAGGGACTCTGGTCACAGTTCCACGTGGAAAATAGTTATACAAATTGTTCACAGACCAAGGCACAAGCCAGGATAGTAGTAAATATACCACCCCTTGGATTAAACCACCTTCAAGGAAGTGAAAATTCACAGACTACTAGACATACTCTGAAAACAGTTGATTAAAACAAATAAAGATTGGGACAATGTGCCCTCCACCCTGGAAGCAGAAAACAACTTTGTCATAAAGTTATAATTTAAATAATATTAAGCTGGAAAAAAAAAACAAAAAAAGAATATGACCATCAAAGGTCACTATGATTACAGGGAAGATCAAAACAGAAAAATCAGAAGATGGCAACAAAATAAAAATATCTACTCTCAAAGCCTGAAATAAAAATGTGAAATAAGGGGGGCTAGGTGGCACAGTGAGTAGAGTGCTGGCCCTGGAGTCAGAAGGACCTGAGATCGGATCCGGCCTCAGACACTTAACCCCCCCCCCCCCACACACACACACACACACAAAACTAGCCCTGTGACCTTGGGCAAGTTACTTAACCCCAATTGCCCTAAAAGGGGCGGCTAGGTGGCGCAGTGAGTAAGAGCGCTGGCCTTGGAGTTGGGATGACCCAAGATCAAATCCGGCCTCAGAAAATGAGCACCCACACATAAATAATGACTAGCCGTGTAACCTTGAGCAAGTTACTTAACCCCAATTGCTTTAAAAAAAAATGTGAAATGGCCTCAGGCTTAAAGAATTCTTGGAAGAGTACAAGAGCATTATTTTAAAAAATCAATGAGAGATACAGGAAAAATTGGGGAATGAGTATGATGCAAGAATATCATAATAAAAGAGTCAGTGGTTAAGGAGGCACAAAAATTGCACAAGAAAATAATACATTAGAACACAGAATAGGTTAAATGTGAAAGAGGTACAAAATCTACTGGAAAAAAAACTCTTTAAAAAGTTAAATTGACCAAGGGGAAAAAAATGTAAAAAAAATCAGTGAAGAGAACTCAATGTGCAAAACTGGCACATGAAGAAAGAAATTCAGGAATTCACTGAAGAAAAGAACTCCTTGAAAAGCAGAATTACCAAATCATAAAGGAGGTACAAAGGCTCACTGAAGAAAACAATTCTTTAAAAATATATATTTGGGCAAGTGGAAAATAATAATTCCATGAGACATAAAAAAACAAATAAAAGCAAAATAAAGGGTGAAAAGCAGAAGAAAATGTGAAATATTCACCTGGAAAAAGTAACTGACTTGGAAAATATATCTAAGAGAGATAATTTAAGAATCATTGTACTACCTGAAAACCATGACCAAAAAAAAAAGGGCCTAGACATCATCTTTCAAGAAATTATTGAGGGAAACTGCTCTAATATTCTAGAACCATAAAGTAAAATAGAAATTGGAAGAATCCACTGATCACCTTCTGAAAGAGATACAAAGATGAATTAAAATTCCAGTGTTCCCAGGTAAAGGAAAAAATATTGCAATCAATCAGAAAGAAGATATTAATTATCCTGACACATTGTCAGGATAACACAGTCAGGATAACAAAAGATTTAACAACTTCTAAATTAAAGAATCAGAGGACTCAGCACATCATATTCCAAAAGGAAAATGAACTCAGATTATGACAAGAAATTATTCACCACAAAATAGTATAATATTTCAGGAAGAAAAATAGATATTCAATGAAATAGAAGACTTCCAAGCATTCCTGATGAAAAGACCAGAGATGAATAGAAATGACTTTCAAATATGATTTAAGAGAAACATAAAAAGGTAAACAGGAAAGAAAAATAATATGGAATTTAATAATGCTAAAATATCTACGTCCATACTTGGAACATATTTGCAAATCCTAAGACCTTTATTATTCTTATTATTATTAGGGTATTATTATTAGGATAATAGGATATACATAGACAGAGAGCATGGGTGTTAGATTAATATGATGGGATGACATGTAAAAAAAAAAAAAAGGAAGGATTAGATAGCTAAAAAACAAGAGAGGAATGCCCTGGAGAAAGGTGATGGTAGAGTGGGGAAAATTATTTCACATAAAGGAAGCAAAAAAAAAATCTTTTACAATGGAGGTGAAGATTGGAAAAATATGTGGGGCGGGGGGTGAGCATTTGTAGCTTACTTTCATCAGAATTGACCCAAACAGGGTATAGCATACACCCTCAGTTGGGTATAGAAATATATCTTACTCTACAGGAAAGTAGAAGAGTAAAGGGATGAGAAAAGGGTTTGAGGAGCTGATAGAACATATAACAGAAGCAATAGTCAGAAGACAAAAAACACCTTTAAGAATGGACAGAGTGAAGATACAGAGAGAAAGAGAGACAGAGAGACAAAGACAGAGACAGACAGACAGTGAGACAGAAAGAGACAGAGAGACAGAGGCAGAGACAGAGACAGAGGCAGACAGAAAGACAGAGACAGGGAGACAGAGACAGAAAGAGACTGAGACAGAGAGACAGAGAATGATAAGCAAAGGGAAATAGGATAGTGGGAAATATATAGTAATCAAACTGAAAATAAATTATAGCAAGTTTTTCTGATAAGGCCTCATTTCTCAAATATATAGAGAACTGAGACAAATTTGTAAGAATGCAATTCATTTCAAAATTGATAAAAGATGAATGATATATTCACATGGGCAATTTTCAAAGAAAAAACAAAGCTATCTTTAGGGTTATGAAAAACTCTTTATAATTATTGAGGAATAAAAATTAGAACAAAAGTATGGCACCACTCCACACCTGTCAGATTGGCTAATATGAAAGAAAAGGATAATGAGAAATATTTGTGGGGATGTGAGAAAATTGAACTAATGAACTGTTAGTGGATTTGTGAACTCATTGAACCATTCTAGAAAGCAATTTGGATCTATGCATAAAGGGTTATAAAACTGTACAAGACCAAACAATACCACCACTAGGTCTGTATTTCAAAGAGATTTAAAAAATGGAAAAGACCTATATGTACAAAGATATTTATATCACCTCTTTTAGTGGTTACAAAGAATTGGAAATTGAGGGGATGCCCGCAACAGGAAAATGATGAAATCTGTTTTTAGCAGAGAAGACTCCAGCATCCCCAGGGTGGCTGCCAACACAGGCTCTTAGATCTTCTTTTCTAAAGGAAAGCAACTCAAAATGGGTTAACAATCTTGCTTTAATCATTCAAACATATCATTTACCTAGTTCAGGGAAAAAAGGTCAACACCCCAAACTTCAGAGTATACAGACAGAAACATTTCAAGCAGACAGGCCTCCAACTGTCCAACCATTACATCCATACCAAATCACAGTTACCAGAGAGGGAAACATCAAGATCTGGGTTTTCAAAGCTAGGGGGCTCTCAACAGCTGCCCCAAGTCTCATCTGGTCAAATCACACAATACTTCTCAAAGTAAGCCCCAAAACAAAATACCACATCATCAATTATATAGCCTTCTGCTGGGTCAGAGAATGTAACAACCCTCTTGGCCCACTGCCCCATCACAAAGCACCAAGGTGTGGGAGTTCCTGGGAAAACAAGCCTCCCACCACATGCTCCAGGTGCACTTAACCTAGGGGTAGGGAAGATCTTTAAAATTTTCATTCCTATAACACTGTTGTTGTATATGATTGTGATGGAAGGCAATTGTGCTATAAAAAATTATGAACAGGGTGCTCTCAATAAAACCTAGAAGATACAAAGTGAAATAAAACCCATGATCTGACGCAAAACTAAATGAACAGAACCAGAAGAATATTATATAAAGTAACAGCAATATTATATGATGATCAAATACCAATGACTTAGTGATTTTCACCAATATAATGAGCCAAGACAATTCTGAAGGACTTATGATGAAAAATATCCATCTCCAGAGAAAAAACTGATGGAATCCAAGTGAAGATTGAAATATACTTTTTTATTTCCTTTATTTTTGTGGGGTTTTTGTCTATGTTTTCTTTCATAACATGTCTAACATATAAATATATTTCCCATAACTGCACATGTATAAGCTATATCACATTTCTTGCCTTCTCAATGAGGATAGGAATGTTGGAAAGGAGGGAGATAATTTGGAACTAAAACATTTGAAAAAAATTGAAAGTGTTTTAGATACAATTGGGGGAAAATAAAATACTAAATTAAAGAAAAAGAAAAATTTGGGAAGACATATATGAATATAAACAAAATAAATTGTGCAGAACCAGGAGATCATTGTAGACAGTTACAGCAATATTTGAAAGATTATTAACTGTGAAAAGCTTAGCTACTCTAATCAATACAATGATTCAAAACAATTCCAAAAGCCTCAGTTGTTAAAATTGCTATCTGCCTTCACAGAAAGAATTGATGAATCCAAGTCTAAATTGAAATATTTTTGTCTCTTTATTTTTCTTCTTTTTATGGTGCAACAAGGCTAAAAAAGAATCTGTTTTGCATTATTTCATATATATATTTATCATATTGCTTGCCATCTCAATAGGTGAGGTAGAAGAAAGAAAAATAACATTGAAACTCAAGGTTATTTAATGCCAAAATTAAATAAATGATATTGATGACTCTGTTCTATATATCCAACCCTAGTTTTTCCCCTGAAATTCAATTCCATATCAACTTTTTCTTATTGAACATTTAAAATTTGATGTCCTTAAATCATCTTAAATTTAACATGCATTAAAGAAAAGACATTATTTTTTTTTCCTTTAAGCTCTCTCCACTTCCTCACTTCTCCATTTCTGTGATAGACACCACCATTCTTCCTAAAGGCATAGCTTCAACTTTACCTTATACTTCTTACTGTCTCTTATTCTATCTATCCAATCATATGCAACTACTATCATCTCTATGTTCATAATATCTCTAGCATTCATATCATCTCCACTAACAAAGACGGCATCTTAGTTCAGACTCTTATCATCTCTCATCTAGATTATTTTAATAGCATCCTCATCCTCACTGGTCTCCCTACATCAAATCTCTAATCATTCCAGTTGTAAAGCCATGCATGAGCAGCTTTCCAAAGGGCTGCTTCTGTGAACAGCTTTCAAGGTTGTGATTACATAGTATAGTGAGCTCTCTATTTATTCAATAACAAATAAGAGCAAAAAAATCATAGAAAATCAAAATACAGCACTCACAATGTTACAACTTATCACAGAAAATCAAAATACAGCATTCACCATGTGGCAACTCAACAACATATCATGAAAATGGCCGCATAGTTTTCACCAAAGGGGTCACATAGTTTTAAACAAAAGTATATTCATTTAGTCAATCACAAAATCCTTAATTCAATCAAAAAGTACAAAAGTCACATTTCTCCACCCTGGGTCACAGTAAATCATAATCTTCTCAGTCAATATAGAGTATCCAAGTAAAGTGTTCTTTCAGCTTGACTCAAGGCTGGCTCTCAGCTTCCATAGTTCTTCCTCCATGGTCCCAGCTCCAACTGTTACCTGTGTTCAAGGGTAGGCAGCTCCCAGTTCCTTGTTCAGCTCCTTGTACAGTTGTTCATCCAGTTCCCATTCCATATTGAAGTTCACATTGAAGTTCACAGTGTCCAGTCCACCTCAAGTCCTTCACAGTTCCTGTTTCTGGGAAGACAAAGCTTGACAGAGCCACAATAATATTCATGCACATTGCCGGCACCATCATCAATTCACTGTCTGCCTGAAATCAACTCAGACCTACCAACAAGGTCTGAGAACTCAACACAAATCATCAACATAGAAATCAACACAAACAAGGTCCAAGGGGTCAGCACAAATCATCAATAAAGTCCCAGGACCTCCAAAACCCTCCTATAGGAGTTCTGTAAACATACAACCAGGAAATCCTGTTTCAGGGCTTCCAGTAAGGTGCCAGGCCTCTGTACAAAGTATCACAAATAAATATCAACACAGACTGAGCAGACAGAGTGCTGGGATACCACAAGCTTTCTCCTTCTTAACTCTGCCACCACAAGAGTCCTTTTCTCAGTTCTGCTGTCTCTAGCCAAGACCTCTCTTTATATATTGTCATTAGCTCCTCCTCTTCCTATTGCAAGAGTTCATGAGTTCCAAGATTCACAGGTTGTGGGATTCACACATTCTGTTTCTTAATAACCTTGATACAAGGCTCAAAAGAAACTTGAACTAAAACAAGGTGTTTATTTAATAGCTAAAACAAGGTGTGAGCTACTTCTGTGCTTGTCATTACACCAGTCTATCCTAAAATTCTGCCATAATTTTTCCATGAATTCATGTCTGACCATGTATATACATGATTCAATGAGCTTAACTGCTTCCTATACTTGTAGGATAAAAATAATTCATTTTTATATTATCTAAATTTTTATGATATTTTCTAATTTTTTATGATATTATCTAAATTACTCTTTAGATTTTAAAGGGATTTGTAATATGGACCCATGGTATCTTTCAATCTTCATGGGACATTACTTCTTTTCTTACATTCTGCATTCTAGACAAACTCTTCTCTGTTCCTTATACATAGCATTTGTTCTTAAACCTCTTTGCCTTTGCAATTTCAGTGCTCCAAATGGAATTCTTCCTTACTTTTAATTCACTGAGCTTCTTTTCCTTTAAGATATATTTCAAGCATCATTTTTGTATGAAGCCTTTTTTATCCCCCACACCAATTTCTAGTGTTCTCTCACCCAGAATGTTATATTTAACTATTTTATAAATATTTATTTTCTGTTTATTATATATTATATGTACTTGTCTGTCACATTACATTGTAAATCATTTTGAACAAGGATTGTTTTATTTTTTGTACTCATATTCCTAATGCCTAGCATTGTACATGGCACATAATAGGTATGTAATTTTGACTTATTAGTTATTTGAAGGGCATAGAAGTACTGGGTCTTCTAAACAGAAGGAATTCTGAGTAAGTACATTATCAGAAAAGAGACAAAAATGATAGAGGGACTGAGAGAAAAAAACAACTGTAAAAGGAGGCATTGAAATTATTAATATCAGCAGGCAAGAAAATTATACAGGGCTGGAGCCAAGATGGTGGAAAGGAAGCAGTAACTTCTCTAAGCTCCTCCATGAATCCCGTCACTAAACCTTAAAAAGTGAATCTGAATGGATTCTGGAGTGACAGAATCCACATGGAGACCGAGCGTGGCAGAATCCAGCCCAGAAAAGTGCCCAGTGGGTCCAGACAGGGAGAGTGCAGAGCATGTGGGGTCTGTACAGCTCAGACTTGAGAGCAGACAAGCAGACTACACCAGAGAGAGAAGAAGCCCCAGCTGGCTGACTTACCCATCCCAAAGACAAATCTCAGCCATCTCACCTTCATCTCACAAGGGGACAGGAGGAATCATTGGAGCAAAGTAAGAGAGGGCTGGGGCCCCCAGCAGAGATAGCAGCTTCTCCTGGGACTATCAGCCTCCAGCCTGGAAGTTTAGAAATCCACTGTCTGTTTCTCCAGGGGCTAGAGAATGGCAATTTAAACTCTAGCTGCTCCCTCTGATTCCTCCTTCATGAAGTAGAAAACCCAAAGATAAGTCTCCCTCCCAGAGAGAAATCCTAAGATAGTGGAAATAACCTTGGGCTTGGGAGTTCTTCCAAATGGATGTAACTGAGGCCTCAAGGAATCTCAAGAGAATAGAGGGAGGGGTGCCAACATGCCCCACCTCACCTGACCAGCACAAGCCTTTCTGAGCTGTAGCCCAGGTGTATAGAGGCAGAAATCTGAAGTGGCCAGACCACCCCTACCCAGAGACTACTCGGTGTGCATCAGCATACCTCACTGAGACTCCTTATCTTCAAATTAGACACCCAGAGGCTACAGCATTCAATGTCTATGACCAGGCCCTTAGCCCACAGCCTTAGAAATTAAGAAATAGAAAATTACAATGGGAAGGAAGGAAGCTCAGAAGGAGAAGGGGAAGGCAAGAAAATTGATCCAAGCTTATTATGTAGGTCAAGAACAACCAAATACAGAGGACAACTTGGACTATTTACCCACACCTGAGACCACAGAAGGAACTATGAACTGGTATCAAGTCCAAATAGCATTCTTGGAGGAGCTTAAGAAAGATTTTAAAGACCAAATAAGGGAGGCAGTCACCAACTTGAAAAAAAGTTTCACTGAAGAAAACAAATCCTTAAAAAGTAAAATCAGTGAAGTAATTGGAGAAAATACCTCCCTAAAAAGACCTTCAAAAACTAAGCAAAGACTATAATTCACTAAAAATTAGAATCAATCAAATTGAAACCCAAAACTCCATGATGCACCAAGAGTCAATCAAACAAAACATCACAATTGAAAAATTAAAAGAAAGTGTAAAATATCTCACTGGAAAAACAACTGACCTAGAGAACAGATCCAGGAGAGATAACTTAAGAATTATTGGTCTGCCAGAAAGCCATGATGAAAAAAGCAGCCTGGGGGGGCGGAGCCAAGATGGCGGAGTAGAAACAGCTCTTCCAAGCCTCTCTGCCCCCAGATTCCCCTCAAACTATGTAAAAGGGGACTCTGAACAACTTCTGGAGCCCCAGCACCCACAGAACGACACAGAGAAGCTAACCTCCCGCTGAGGACAGCCCAGCAGCCCTGCAGGAAGGACCAGCACAGTGGTCTGGGAGCCGGCAGCCCGCAGTGTGCAGAGTGCAGGAGCTGAGCCGAGCCCAGGTCCGCGTGAGCCGTGAGCCGAGGTTTTAGCCCCAGGGCGACAGGGCCAGCAGCCGGCTGGAGGGACCCCAGAACACCAGGAACCCTGGCGACTCCAGAATTATCAACATAGACATGCCTAGGACAAAGTAAGAGGTTAGTGTCCTATGGACTTTGGGACCTGTATTTGGGGAATGCGTCAGCTCCCTCCCCTGGGGGCTAGAAGCTGCTGAGGAGACACGACATTTTGTAGTTTTCAGAGGCAGATCCGGCTCCCAGCCTACAAATTGTAGGGAGATCCAGCGATCAGTCTTGGGGGGTAATCGCTCTTGCTTTAACCTCCCTGGATCTGGATTGTGATCTAGGGTGGAAGTTGTGGGTGGGTTTACAGCTTGCCAGAAACGGAAGTTGCCCCCGACACGTTCCAGACGAAAATTCCTCTAGCTGGCCTTAAAGCCATAGTGTGGCAACAAGCCCAGGAGTCAAGCAATTAAGTGGCAACATGCCAAGGCAAAAGAAACAGAAAAATGCAGCCCTAGACTCCTATTTTGGGGGCATAGAGCAGGAAAAGGACTGTGAGGTCAGAAGTCCTGCTCCAAAAGCCCCAGGGGAAAACATGAGTGGGTTGCAGGCCATAGAGGACCTTAAGAAGGACTTTAAAAATCAAATAAGAGAAGTGGAGGAAAAATTAGAAAGAGAAATGAGAAGGATGCAGGAAAAGTATGAAATGAGGGTCAACAGCCTGACTGAAGAAAATAACACCTTAAAAAATAGACTAACTCAAATGGCTAAGGAGGCCCAAAAGGGCAACGAGGAGAAGAATGCCTTAAAAAGTCGAATTTGCCAGATGGAAAAAGAATCTCAAAAGTTCACTGAGGAGATTCATTCCTTCAGAGTTAGACTGGAGCAAATGGAAGCAAGTGACTTTATGAGAAATCAAGATGCTGTTAAGCAGATCCAAACAAACGAAAGATTAGAAGGCAATGTGAAATATCTCATGGGAAAAACCACTGACCTGGAGAATAGATCCAGGAGAGACAATTTAAAAATTATTGGACTACCTGAAAGCCATGATCAAGGAAAGAACCTAGAAATCACCCTTCAAGAAATTCTCAAGGAAAACTGTCCTGATATTTTAGATCCAGAGGGCAAAATAGAGGTTGAAAGAATCCACTTATCACCTCCTGAAAAAGATCCCAAAAAGAAAACTCCCAGAAATATTATAGCCAGGTTCCAGAATCCCCAGATCAAGGAGAAAATACTACAAGCAGCCAGGAAGAAACAATTTCAATATTGTGGAAACACAATCAGAATAGCCCAGGACCTGGCAGCTTCTACACTGAGGGATCGAAGGGCATGGAATATGATATTCCAGAGGGCAAAAGAACTGGGAATGAACCCAAGGGTCACCTACCCAGCAAAACTGAGTATTTTGTTTCAGGGGAAAATATGGTCATTCAGTGGAATAGAGGACTTTCAAGCATTCTTGAGGAAAAAACCAGAATTGAATAGAAAATTTGACATCCAGACACAAGAAGGAAGAGATGCCTGAGAAGGTAACCAGGGAAAAGAAATCAAAAGGAACTTATCAAAGTTGAACTATTTACATTCCTATATGGAAAAGCAATAACGGTGACTGATGATATCTTTCTCACTATGAAAATAATGGAAGAAGGGGGTGTGGTCATATGGATACATATGTGAATGTGTGTGTATATGGTTACAGTTATATATGGATAGAGGGCATAGGTTGAATTTGTTGGGAAGGGAGAATACTCAAGGGATGAAATTATGAGGTGAGAGAGGAAAGTGGCAAGAGGAGATGGGGAGAGACAGGGTAGGGTAAACTATCCCATGTAGAAGAAGCAAGGGGAAGTGGTTGCAAAGGAGGGGGAGAATAAGGAAGGCTAAAAAGGCAAAACCACATTCACATTGAATTTGGTTCAGGGAGAAAATGACATACATACTAAATGGGATATCTCAACCTGCAGCAGGATAGGGGGAAGGGGGATGAGAGGAGGGATGATGGATGGGAGGGCATCCTTGGGGTGAGGGGAGGTTGGAAGTACCCACTATAGAAGAGGGACAGGATCATGTAGGGAATGGACCAGGTGGGGGGTGGGATGAGTGGGAGGGAATTATAAGCAGCCTTGTACAATATATCTACTATGATAATGTTTTGCATAGCTAGACATGTACAACATATACTGAATTACTTATCTCCCAAGAAGGAATGGGTGACAAGGGAGGAAGGAAATGGATCTGAAATGGGAGGTCATAACATTAAATGTTTCAAATATATATAAATACTATTATTAATACTCTTTTGCTTGTAATTGGGAGATAAGATGTGCAGGCATTGGGACACAAAGATTCACCTTCCTCTAATGGAAAAGTCGATGGGGGTATGGGAGAGGGTATGGGAGAGAGCAGATTGGAGGAAGCGATATCCTGTGGGACTACTATTCTGGGAGGTTGGGTAGCGGAATAATGGAGGGAAAATGATTGTAACTCAAGATCTGGCGGAAATGAATGATGTAAAACAGAAGTTAATAAAGCATTTGTTTAAAAAAAAAAAAGAAAAGAAAAGAAAAGAAAAAAGCAGCCTAGACAGCATCCTCCAAGAAATTGTCAAGAAAACTGTGCAGAAGTCCTGGAATCAGAAGATAAAATAGTTATTGAAAGAATTCACTAGACTCCTCCAGAAAGAGATCCCAAATTGAAAACTCCAAGAAATATAGTAGCCAAATTCCAGAATTACAAGATTAAGAAAAATATACTGCGAGCAGCCAAAAAGAAACAATTCAAATATCATGGAACTACGGTCAGGATCACACAGGACCTAGCAGCTTCTACATTATACAGGCACTGGGGTAGAGATTCACCATGTCCTACTGGATAGTCAGAGGGGGAATGGGGGAAGACATAGGAGAGAGAAGGTTGGGGGAGGGGATATTCAGTGGGATCGATGTTTTGTGGTGGTGGGTAGGAGAAAATGCGTAGAAAATTTGTAACTCCAAATCTTGTGGAAATGAATGATGTAAACTAAAAATAATTTAATTTAATTTAAAAAGAATTAATAAACAAAACTAAGGGATGACTATTTGAAAGTATCAACAAAATTGATAAATCACTAATTAAGCTGATAAAAAATAAGAGAAAAACAAAAATCAAAATTTGCCAAATAAAAAATAAGGATAATTTACAAGCTGAGAAGAAATAAAAGTATTGTCAAATGTCAATATATGATTTTATGTCAATAAAATAAGAACATAAAGAAAATTAATGACTCTCCACAAAAAATACATTAAAAGCCCACTAAAACAGAACAAAACAATAACAATAACATTAAATAGTTATGTTTTTAAAAAGAAATCAAGCAAAACATTAATTCATTTTCACATAGTTGGGGAACTCTAGTCAGCTATAGAAGCAGATTATATGAAATATTTAAACATTAATGTCTATGCTCCAAAATTATTCTCAAGAATAATTATAAATTTTACCAATTTTTTATGAAACAAATATGACTTTAATACTGGAAAAAGACAGAAGTGAATTGGAAAAATATCTATATATCAAACTAAGAATTGTAGACTAATGTCAAAATTTAAATAAAATTTTCACAAGTTGAAAACAGCAATTTGTCAAGAAAATAATTCACTATATTCAAATTAATACTAGGATACAAATATGATACAGAATTAGAAATGATCATAAGTAATCATATCAAGTATAAAAAAGTGTTCTTATTTCTAAAAGTAGAAAAAGACTGATGAAATATAAAATTGATTTAGAAGGAAAGCAGGAATTTGGGGAAAAATTATAGACAGTTAATCATATAAAGGTCTCATATCCAACATATATAAATAGCTTTGTCAAATCTACAAGAATAGGAGGCATTTCCCATTTAATAAATGGTCAAAGTATATGAACAGGTGGTTTTCTAATGAAGAAATTAGAACAATGTATAGTCATATAAGAAAAAAAAAAGAAATTTAAATGATTTTTTTGTTATATATTTGAAAGAAATAGCAAATGGTCCACAACAGATTTGCAATTTCATGTGAAATCATTCTTTTATTGTACTCTGTCAAGGAAATGCTTCTTTTATTCCATAAATTAAAAACAAAATTAAAAAATAATTTATGATAAAAACAACTGAAAAAGAAAAGCACAATTTGACTTCTCTATAATATAATCAAAAACATACACCTAAAACCAAGAACTTATATTATTTTTACTGTAAAAACATTGGAATGATTCCCAGTACAAAGATACTATGAGTTTCTTCTTTCTAAATTCTTATTCGGTATAGTTCTCAAAAATGCTAGTCATATCAATTAGAGAAGTGAATGAACTTGCTATTTCAAGAAAGAGAAGCTTTATTTATACTTATTGTAAGACATGATGTTGTATTCAGAAAACTCTAGAGAATCCTCAGAGTAATTAGTGATTACTAAGCACAATAAATTTGCAGAAAACAAAATAAATTTATATAAATCATCAGGATTTTTGTATAGTCTGTCAATCAGCATTTAAGCACTTTTTATGTGCCAGTCACTGTTATAAGTTTTAGGGATACAAAGAAGGGCAAAAGACAATTCTTGCTCTCAAGTAGTACAGTATTATGAAAAGACTTCAGGGAAACAATTATGTAAACACAAAAAGATATAAGGAAGGTAAATACAGGATAAATAGGAAGTAATCAACAGAAGGAGGATACTAGCATTAAGAAGAGTTAGGAAAGGCTTTTTGTAGAAGGTGGATTTTATCTGGGACTTAAAAGAAGTCATGGAAGCTGGAAGACAGAGATAGGTAGTAACAAGAGCAAGGAAGAAACAACAATAAGAGAAACCCCTTTAAAAATAGCTATAAAGTTAATTTTAAAAAATCTAGGAATTATCAGCCCAACAAAGATTTATATAAATTCTCTGAACACCCTTCAGAAAAATAAAGGGAGAAATATAATTGGAGGATAATTGCTACTCATAGTCAGTCTATGTCAATAAAATAAAATTTCAGATTTTGTGGTATTAAAAAAAGTTAATAATTTTTTAGAAGTCAGTAAAATAATGACTAAATTCATCTAGGAGAATATAAAGGTTTATAATCTCAAGGGAAATAATGAGTAAAAATAAAAATGAAGGAATCTGAGCATTACCAGACTTCATAATATTTTACAAAACAACAATCACATGAACAATTTGGTACTGGTTAAGCAAAAAAAAAAAAAAAAAGTACTGTGAATAGTTTGGATAAGCAAAAAAACCAAAGGCAGACAAAAATACTTGTGTGACAAATATAGGAATAAAATTGTGAGGGAGAACTTCAATTTTAATAAAATATCCTAAGAAACATGAAAATTAGATCAGTTTTATTAATAGACAGGCTGAAAGACAGAGACAGATGATAGATAGATAGATAGATAGATAGATAGATAGATAGATAGATAGAGAATGGCACAAGTTGAGTTAAATATGTGGGGTTGATATCTAAAAAGTAAAGTTAGAGGATGAGAGAGGAAAATATTGGGAGAAGAAGAAAGGGAGAGATAGAATGGGTTAAATTATCTCACATAAAAGAGGCAAGAAAAAGCTTTTACAATGGAAGGGAAAAGGAGAGGGGGTGAGAGGGAATGAGTGAAACTTACTCTCATCAGATTTGGTTTAAGAAGGGAATAACATACATACTCAATCACCTCTCTTACCCTACAGGAAAGTAGGGGGAAGGGGGATAAGAGTGTGGGGGATGATAGAAGCTAAAACAGATTGGGGGAGGGTATAATCAGAATCAAACACTTTTGAAAAGGGGCAGCGTCAAAGAAGAAAATAAAATAAATTGGGGAGTGGGATAGGATGGAGGGGAATATACTTAGTATTTTACAACATGACTATTATTGAAGTGTTTTGCTTAACTACACAAGTATAAGCTATTTCAAAATGCTTGCCTTCTCAATGAGTGTGGATGGGAAGGTAAGAAGGGAGAGAATTTGGAACTCAAAGTTTTGAAACAATTATTTTAAAAAATTGTTTTTACGTGCAACTGGGAAATAAGATATATAAGCAATGGGCTATAAAAATCTATCTTGCCCTACAAGAAAGTAAGGAGGAAGGGGATAAGAGAGAAAGAGAGGTGATAGAACAGAGGGCAGACTGGTGGAAGGGGTAATCAGAATGCAAGCTATTTTGAATTGGGGGGGAGGGGAGAGATGGGGAGAAATTCTAGAACTCACAATCATGTGGAAATAAATGCTGAAAACTAAAAAGAAATTAATTAATAAAAATAAAATACTATTTACCAAAAAAAAGATAGGGTAATTAATTTTCCTTATGTCAAGTTGTTTTAGGGGTTTGGTTTATCTTCTGTTTTATTTTTTTTAATGAGGAGGTTGGAGGTAAAAGCATTTTTTATTTGAAAAATTGAATAAAAAAGATAGGAAGAACACCTAGACAAGATCTTATAGATATTTATCTTGCAAGTGACCAATTTTCAAAATGAGTGGAGCATCAATCCTCAAGACATGTTAAAGGTAGAAGATATGTAGTGATTTAAAAAAAATAGTCATTGAAAATATGAATAAAGAAAATGCAATTAAGAAGAATCAATAAAATATATTATGAACTTAGTCACTAAATAAAATTATAACTTCATATTTGGAGAAGAATAAAAGAGAATTGTGAATAAAGCTGCTTTTATTTTCAAATTCTTTTAACACAACTTTCAAAATTGTCCTGCTGTTATGAGAATGGAAATTTAAGATCTTCTCTGCCCCTAGGCCCTTTGATAGGCTTAAGAGACTCTGAGAACCTTCCTTGACGTGAAAATATACTTTCCCCCTAATAGGCTGAATGTGGTCACATGGAGCCTATGATAGGAGGCTTGTTTTTCAGGAATGCCCATGCCTTGATGCTTTGTGATTAGGTGGGACAAGAAGGTTGTGACATTCTCTGATCCAGAAGGCTATATATACCCTGATATGAGGCTTTGCTTTGGGGCTCACTTTGAGAAGAGTTGCATGATTTGACCAGATGAGACTGTAGGCAGCCGTTGAGCCCCCCAGTTCTGAAAACCCAGATTTTGATGCTTCCCTCTCTGGTAACTGACTAGATATGGATGTTGGAAGCCTTTCTGCTGACATTTCTCTGTATTTGTTGTCTGCTTCTAACTTGTTTGTATTCTCATAAGTTCAGGGTGCTGACCTTTTTCCCCTGAACTAGGTTGATGACCTATGTTTGATTAAAGCAAGATTGTTTACCCATTTTGAGTTGCTTTCCTTTAGAAAAGCAGAGCTAAGAACCTGTGTTGGCAGCCATCCTGCGTATGCTAGGGTGCTTGCTGCTATTCCTGCATATCTGGAATTCTTTAATTACCCACTTTTCTTTGTTTCCTTTCTCTTTTTTTGTCTGCTCAATTCTATTTCCAATTTCTTCTCCATAGTTAAAAAAACGAAAGAAAAATACATGAGCAAATATGACAAATCAAACAAATTTCCCATTCACCATTTCTGGAAATGTATATCTTTTATATGACTCTATCCCATTGCCTCTCTTTTGGGAGGTGTCAGGTATGCTTCATCTTCAGTCATCTAGAAAGGTTGCTTGGTCATTGCATTAACAAATGTTCTTCAGTCTCTTAAAGTTTCTATCTTTACACTGTTATTAATATTGTATAAATTGTTCTTGCTCTATTCACTTCACTTTGCATCAGTTCATACAAAATTTTCAGGTTTCTTATGGCACAATAACATTCCACTATTGAAATATTGGACTAGCTTAATAACTATCCCCTTAGTTTACAGTTCTATGCAATAATAAAGAAGTATTTAAATATTTTGTGTACATAGGTGATTTTCTTATTTTATGGGCATATAGAACTAGTAGTAATTTTTCTGAGTCAGAAGTAAGAACAGTTTATATTCTTTTTTGTTTTGTTTTGTTCTTTGGAGGGGAGAAAGCAGGGCAATTGGAGTTAAGTGACTTGCCCAAGGTCACATGGTTAGTAAGTGTCAAGTGTCTGAAGCTGGATTTGAACTCAGTTCCTTTTTACTCCAGGGTTTTTTCTCTATTCACTACACCACCTAGCAGCTCCTACAGTTTATATTCTTAACCAAACAAGGAATAGAAGAAAGAATTTTTTAAAATACTTATTCCTCATATTTAAAGAGTTTTGTATCAATAAATTAAAGACAGGTTTAGAAGAAAAATGGTAGAATTCCAAAATATTTGTATCAATATCACTAGTCATAGATACAAATTATATAGAAAATTAACACATTTAATACCATAATTATTTCCCAAAAGATAAGTGTTTAAAGCTTAAGAACGGAGCTTTTAAGACAAGCTATGTGGACTTTAAATACTGGTATGATAACATGACCCTAATTTATTAATAGTAAGAAAAATGCAGGTGAAGCAATTGAGATTTCATCTGCTTTCCTGAAGATCGGCAAAAATGTCAAAACGTAAGATCAATGTTGTAAATACTCTGGAAAGAAATGCACACTGATACATCATCAATGAACCTGCAAAATGGTTTAATCATTCTGGATTTCAATTGGCTATTATGTAATAAAAAGTAACTTACTGTGCCATTCCTTTTTTAACCAGTAGTCCCACTACTTGGTATAGATGCAGTCATTCTCACTGACATGTATGTATGTATATCTGTGTATGTGTATGTATTTATAAAATATATACCCAAACATTTTCAATAAAATCAATTTTACAAATTCACAATAATGGAAATATGACTATAATATGACTATAAATGTCTAAAATCATTTGAAGATTTTTTTTTAATAAACAAGCTTGGTATAGGTATATGGTTTAGTATATACAGGATAATGTGGAGGTTAAAAATGGTAACATGATCTTTTATGTTTCATTGAGAAACACAGTGTTAAGGACCGGGGGAAAGAACAATTGTACACTTCTACCTGTTAACATGCATTAATACATTTAAGTTTAGATACTTTATTTTAAGTAGGAACATCCAGAGGATAGTGACCACAATGGTGAAAGCTTCAAAATTATGTCTTACAAAGATCACTTTAAAGAGCTGATCATATGTAGTTTGGAGAAGACAAGACTTAGAGAGAATATCATAAACATGTTCAAATGTTTTAAGGCTATTATGCAAAAGAGAGGGAAAAATAAAAACTGCTGTACTTCATTCCAAAGGGCAGATGCAGGAGTAATAGGTGGAAGTGACAGAGAGACAGATTTTACTTTGACATAAGGGGAAAAAAACTCCTTCCCAGTATTTGCTCTTGGAATGGGGAGCTGGAAACTTCCTTTCTAAAAATATTTCCATCTTCTCTCTCTATTATACCTGCCCTTTGGCATGTTGTTTCACCTATTTGGCTATAAACACTATGACAAAAGGTGTCATTTTTTTACTTATTTTCTTTCTCCTGAACTTAGCATAGTTCTGGCCACAAATTAAGTGCATAATGCAATCTTGTTGACTGGCTGCCTCTAGAAATAGTGAGTTTTCCTCAGATTGATGCCTTTAAGCAAAGTATTGGACAACCACCTGTTAGAAAATTAGTAGAGGGGCGGCTAGGTGGCGCAGTGAGTTGAGCGCTGGCCCTGGAGTCAGAAGGACCTGAGTTCGGATCTGGCCTCAGACACTTAACACACACAAACAAAAAAAACCTAGCCGTGTGACCTTGGGCAAGTTACTTAACCCCAATCGCCCTCCAAAAAAAAAAAAAAAAAGAAATAATAAGCAGGATCATTTAAGAAAAACCTGGAAAGACTTACATGAACTGATACAGAGTGAAGTCAAAAGAACTAGGAAAACATTGTACACAGTAACAGCAATACTGAATGATGAAAAAAAAAAAAAAAGAAAATTAGTAGAAGTATTTCTCAGTCAGATATGGACTAAATGCCGTGCTATCTATAACATCCTCTAACTTTAGAATTGGATTAAGAGATTTCTAAAGAATTTTTCAGGTCTAGAAATTAATACTCTCTAATTCTAAGTTGTTTAGGTGCCTGATCTTCTGTAAACTACATGAGTCTATTGTTTCCATTCCTGAGATATTTAATCAATCATTGCTGAGCCCTACTAAATAATACCAATATAAAGTGGTAAATAATCAAGGGATAGCATATGTTAAACATTTTGCAAACCTTGAAGTACCATGTAATTCCATCATTATTTGTTATTTCACCAAACCATCACAAACTTTTATTTATTCCAAGTTAACTAATTGAAAAATAAGAATTTTTTTAATTTAAACTCTTTTAAAGATTTTAAAAGTCTTTTGGAAAGTCTAAATAAGCAGTTACTCATTCCCCTACCTCTTAAAATATCTGCTAAATCCCTTAAAAATTTCAGCAGGTCAGGACTTCTTCCTGCTTCTCTCTGTGTCTCTGTCTTTGTATCTGTCTTCTGTGCCTGTTTCTGTTTTTTTTTTTAATTATCATTATGTTTTATTTTTCCTCCCAAGTCCTATTCCAATGTTTTATTGTGTTTTTAAAAATGTCTTAAAAGTTAACCAAGTTTAGGCAGGTCCATCCTTCTTTTCATGTCAGTTGTAGGGCAATGTTTTTGTTTTTGTTTTTGTTCTTAGCCATAGCAATGCTCAAAGAACATGTGCCACAGCACAGAATGGTTATAATCTGCATTAATGGAAGAAATACCTATACTGAAGAAATGGAAAATGGAGTGATTCTACAGTGTTCAGTGTTTAGTGATTCTACACTTTGTACCAGATTCCACAAACTTCCCTGTTATGAAAATTAGGTTTTTCAGTCAGTAATTCCCAATTTTGGGAACTTGTATTACTGACGGTCTCTTCATCTTCTGACATCATGACCATATAATCAAGTCCTACTACTTTCTTCAACAAACACTTCATAGTTCATTTAGTCTGCCTTCAACCCTTTTTATTCCTTAGTGAATGTTTCAAACAGGGAGTGATCATCAAGTGTTCCCTCTGAATCTCATTTTGGTTTCCTGTATTTGATATATTTAATTGACCTTGGAAAACTAATTTCAGAGTCTTTTGAAAAAGTTCTGTGATTTCTTTGGCTCCACCTAACTAGTGCTTTTCATTTCCTTCAAGTATTTGTAACGTGTTTAACCTGTATAAAGCCTTGAACTAATATCTGATAAGTCATACTTAGGGAACTTCTCTGATCTCCTTGCTGACTTATCTTATAATTTTCCAGTTAGGAATGCAAGTGATTTTTTGAGGTTTGTCTTTTTATACTTTTTTCTATACGTGTGGGGATTCTAAGAAGATGATGTCTATATAAGCTATGGTTTGCACAAATTACTCTTAAAATTGTTCATTTCTATTTTTTATTAATTTTATACTCACGTCTAGGAGCATTTTTTTCTTTCCAAAATTGGACTTTATTACTGGTTATTAATCTGTAGGTGTTAGCTGTAATGTAATGAGAAGAAGTATTGTATTTTGAGTTGGAGAATTGAGGAAAGAAGAGGGGGTGTTTTAAACATGAGAAAAGGCATCAAAGCAAGAATGAATGTTGCACATTCATGGGAAAATAAGGAAATTACCTAACATAAAAGATGAAGCTTAAGGAGTATTTGGGAATAAGATTGGATGTGTGACTTGAAAAAATTACCTTTAAGGCAATTCCATGAAAGTCACTAGGAGATTTGCTTCTTTTCCCTTTTTGCTATGGTTGAAGGTTTCACAGCAGGTCACATTACCCTTCTTTTTTTGAATATGTTTATCTAATAGGTGGCTTGTAAAACTGGTAAACATACATTTCAATTTGATCCCAAAGAAAGGTGGTATTTAGCTGAGGAAACCCAGTATAATGTTCAACAACCCTCCCTGTCACAGTGGTGAAGAATTGATGTTGATGTGCATGCAAGAGTATTTTAGGAGTGAAAAAGAAATGATCAACAACCCCACAGAGAACAAGCTCCCCCTCACAAGCTGACATCCTATCCTGTCATCCATTTCCATACCTAGGAGTCAACTTATATTCTTCCTTTTCTCCTTCTACCCCAACCTTTGCCACTATAAATAATTTGTCACCAAGTGCTAGTGACCTTTCCTTTGTGAGATCTCTCAAGAGAATTGCCTAATATATTGAGAAATGAGATGATTTGTTCATGGCCACAAAGCCACAAATATATGTCTCTAGAGGGACTAACCCTTCTCCCTGTCACTGAAGCCAGCTATCAAATGTGCTGATCTGTATTGGGAGGCAATTTCCCTCATTAGTAGTTTGCTACATCAGTGGCATCATAGTCCAACCTAAAAGAAAACAAAATTTAAAAAAAATCCACGTACATTTATCTGTCCTTTTTAACTCAGACTGCCATAGATGTCATTTCATGCATGATGATTGTAATAACCTCCTAATTATCCATCCTACCTTCTTTTTTCTTTTTACTCTACAGTTTCACCACATAATCATTGCCACCACATAATAATCATACCTTGTTTTTTGAGTCCAAAAATTGGTTTACATCCTTTTGTCCTGTAATCCTTGCATGGTATAATACTGTTTATCACACAACTTAAAAGGTAAACAGAGAAGCAATGTATTCACCAGGGGCATTTGAAAGCACATTTATCTCTCACACATTGCAAGTGGCAAGTCTAAAATTCTCAGTGTACCCACATTGTCAGTACATTTCTGAAAGCTAATGTAGGGGGTTTGTTTAAGCATTGCAGTATTAATGGTATTATCATTCAACCTAATAAAAAATCAGATGCAAAGGGAGCGGGCCAGCAAATGAAGCTTCCCTGAATAAGTCACATGATATGGTAAGACTTGCATCTTCTGAATTAACATATATTTATGAGTATTCCTTGCATCCTAATCTTGCACCAAAGACAGTTTAGTAATAATTTTTAAGTAACACCAGCACTGTTTCAAAGTTTCACATAGTGGCTGTACTGCAGGTTTCACCAAAAATGTATAAAATCTGCAACAATTATATGGTAAAATACAGTAAATCATCCTACAGTACTATATTCATTTAGTGTCTCCAAGGTCAATACTTTTCTATGGCTTCCTATTGCATACAGGGTAGCTTCCAAACAATTAAGCCTGGCCAAACTAATGACATTTTCTGAATTCTCATCCTTTTTGACCTCTCCTTAGCTAATGGTGGTCTTTGGTTAGGTTTATCTCCTGGATACCATCTCCTCTGTAGTGTTTTGTGGCATGATTCTTTCCTAATTTTGCTCCTACCTTTCTGACTGCATATCTGTAATGGGAATGTAAATTTATGTTATTGCCATCTTTCTAAGATTGTATGGTGTAAGATTTTACCTGCCCATAGGCCATTTGATAGGCTTAAGTGCACTTGGAGCCTGAGGTGATAGGCTTTTTTTCAGGAGATACTCTGTGATTGGGCAGTGGGTCAAGAGGTTGTTACATTCTCTGAGCCAGGAGAAGGCTATATAATTCCTGATGTGAGATTTTGTTTTGGGGCTGACTTTGAGTAGTATTGTGTGATTTGACCAGATGAGACTCTGGGCAGCTGTTGAGAGCCCCCCCACCCCGGCTTTGAAAAACCCAGATGTTGATGCTTCCCTCTCTGGTAACTAAGTATGGATGTAATTGTTGGACAGTTGGAGGCCTGTCTGCTTGATCAGTTTGTTTCTCTATCTTCTTGTAATGTCTGCTTATAACCTCTGTATACTCTGAAGTTTGGGGTGCTGACTTTTCCCCCTGAACTAGGTAAATGATATGTTTGATTGATTAAAGCAAGACTGTTAACCCATTTTGAGTTGCTTTCCTTTACAAAAGCAGATCTAAGAACCTGTGTTTGCAGCCACCCTGGGTATTCTGGGGTGCTTGCAGTTACAATATCCGAAGTCTCATTTGCTGGATCTTCCTCCAAGTTGTTTCAACTAACTGTGGCTGTCCCCCCAAAATCTGTAGCTTCTTATTTTTTTTCACCCGAGGCTAACTTACTTGATTACTTTGTCAGCTTCATTGGGTTAAATGATCATTTCTAGTCAGGAAGACTTCACTAGGTATTTATTATTTTTCAGATACTCTTCTTGGTGCTGAAGATAAAAAGGCAAAGTCAGCCCCTGCCTTCAAGAAGCTAATAATTTAGTAGGGAGAAAATATGCAAAGTAAATATTATGAATACATAGATTAAACTGAAGGTAGTCTTAGGGGGAAGGCATTAACATTGATAGGAACTGAAAACAGCCTCATGCAGAAGGTATAATTTGAGCTGAAAATTGAAAAAATAACATATTAGATAGAGACGAGGAAGGAGATCATTTGAGGCATAGAGGACAGTCAGTGAAAAGGCTTAGAGTGAGGAAATGGGGCTTCACATAAACAGAATATCAAGGAAGCAATTGTTACCACATGTTATAGAGTACAAGGAAAGGACTAAAGTGTAGGAAGAATGAAAAGTCAGGAATAGGCCAGGTTGCAAAGATTTTAAAATCCAAAACAATGATTTTATATTAGATCCTAAAGATAATAGGGATCCACTGAAGTAGAGATTATCAGAACTGTTAGGAAGATCACTTTTGCAGCTGAGAGAAGGATGGACTGGGGTGAGAAGTAGGGAGACAAATCAGAAAGCTATTGTAATAATCCAGAGGTGAGATATTGAGGGTCTGTGCCAGAATGGCAGCTGTTTCAGAGTACAGAAGGGTGTTTTTATGAGAGATGTTGTGAAGGTAGAATTGTAGAATTGAGAGGACTCAGTGACAGACTGCAGATGTGTGCTCAGCAAGACTGAGGAGTTGAAGAGGAAATCAAAGTTGTGGGTCTGTATAATTGGAAGAATGGTGGTACCCTCAATAGTACTGGGAAGATTTGGAGGAAGAGAGTGTTTGGGGGAAAAGGAAAAGGAAAGACATGACAAATGTGGGCAGCATACTAAAAAGCAGAGATGTCATCTTTCCAATGAAGCTTCCTAGAGTTGTAGTTGTGGTTTTTCCACTAGTAATGTATAGCTGTGAGAGTTGGGTTATACAGAAAACTGAGCAGTGCAGAACTGATGCTTCCAAATTATGGTGCTAGAGAAGAGTTTTGAGAGGCCCTTGGAAAACAAGGATATCAAATCAGTCAATATTTAAAAGATCAATCGAGACTATTCACTAGAAGGTCAAATACTAAAGATGAATCTTAAATACTGTGGTCACAGAATGAGGAGATGGAACTCATCAGAAAAGACCCCTACATGGGAGAGAGTGAAGGCAAAAGGAAAAGGGGATAACAGAGGATGAGGTGGCTATATAGCATCATGGAAACAATAAACATGAACTTGGACAGACTTTAAGAGGTAGTGGAAGATAGAAAGGTCTGGTATATTATGGTCCATGGGGGTCACATAGAGTTGGACATGAATGACCAACAGGTATGTTCAATTTTAGATACATTTAAAGTATCTATGGGATGTTCAGTCCTCAAGATATCCTACAGGAAATTGGAGATGCAAAACTGAAGGTTAGGGCTGGATAAGTATATTTGAGAACTGTCTTCATAGAGATGATTATTGAATATATAGGAGCTAATTAAATAACTAAGTAGTATGGTATAGAGGGAGAGGAGAAAAATGGGCAGACCAGAGTTTTGAAAGACACATGTGCTTAGTGATTGTGAACTAAATGAAGATCCATCGAAGGAAGCTGGGGAGGGTTCAGACAGATAGGGAAAAAAGTGTGAGAGAAAGAGTGCCATAAAAACTAAGAAAGAAGAAGGTGTCAAGGAGAAGAAAATGATCAAGTGTCAAAGGCTGCAGCAGTGTCAAGGAGAATGAAAACATGCTACTAGATTGAACATTTATGAGATCATTGGTAACTTTGGAGAGAGACTGGAAATCAGTTTAGAAGAGAATGAGAGGAGACAAAGTGGAATCACTAATAGTAGACAGCTTTCTCAATGGGTTGAACTATAAGAGATAAGAAAGACACAGGATGATAATTATCAGGGAAAACCTAACCAGGTAAACATTTTTAATAAGAAGACATAGATGTATCTGTAGGCAGCAGAGAAGTGACCAGTAATCAGAGATGGATTGGTGATTAGTGAATTATGATGATAGAGGGCAGTTGGTGGAGAAGTTGGGATGAAACTGAATCAAGGGTTCATGTAGAGGGACTATCCTTGACAAGGATATCATCTCTTCGTGTGAGATAGGTTGAAGGAGGAATGGTTGGGCAAACCATTTGAGTCAGGTGAGATGAGGAGGAGGGAAACTCATGAAACATGAGTCAGGATTCTCAGCTAAGATGTTTGAAGAGGGATGAAAAGGTATCAGAAAGCTGATGTTGTAAGTAGGAGAGACTGTCAATTAGGGAGATGTAGAAAGATTATTTTGTTGTAGTGAGAGCACTGTTGAGAACATGTAGCATTAATTTGTGGTCAGTCAACACAGTTTTGTGATTTTTTTCAGCCCATTCAGTTGCACATGAATAGGAGCAAAGGTTGCAAGTGATGACAGTTATCCACTTTGGGAATTGGCAAGGTTTCATCAATAATAGGCTAAGAGAATAGAGAATTCAAGTATAGAGGATAGTGTAGAGTTGAATTGGTTCATCAAAGGATCTATATAGGGAAGGGAGAAGAGTGTTAGCCATTGTAGGAGTAATAACATGGTTTAAGAACTGAATGAAGTGGAATTAGTTGTTAGAACAGGTCATGAGGAAAAATCAAAGCTGGAATGATAAAGAGCTAGTGATCAAATAAAGGAATTTCAGAGTTCGTGAATATTGAAGTGAAACTCTTATGAGTGACGGTAAGATGGTATGATCATCTTTATGTACAGCTGAGATGATTTCTTGCCCTGCCTTCATCACTGAATTGGTACTGTCTCAGTCAAACTGAGACCTATTAAAGACCTTAGTTTAAAAAGACCAGGGTCTCCCACTGTATCCAGGGCCTCCTCTAGTCATCTGGATCTGTATCTCACAAGTGAACCCAGATTGCTCTAGAGGAACAAGTGAGGCTGGTAACTTTTCATAGACCTCCTCACTTAAATCTGGTTCACTTGCATGTCATGACATCATCTCTCTTGTCATGGTCCTCTTTGAGAAAGAAGGGCAAATAACAATAGCTGAGGTGGAGTAGATGGATACAACATGGAAATTAAATAGATTAAGGAACTTGGAAAGTTACTGTGCTTGAGAAAGTATCATTAGGTATATTGAAGTCTCCTAGTTTGGAGGTAGAAGATGAAGTGGGATGAAAGACTAAGAACCAGGGATTGAGAAAAGGAACATGTTCATGGGATTGATAGGGGGAAAACACTGTATTCTTTATTGGATAATATATATGGATTGAATAATGATCAAGAGAGGTGACTGAGGCAAAGGGAGATGATTCTGGAAGTGGCAATAGGAAATAAGAAATGTTACCATTTCCCCACCAGGACAAGTGAGTAGAGGGGTAAGAGTGAAAGTGCAGTCAGTACTGGAAAGGATTGCCAAGCAAGCTGTGTCATGAAGAGGGAGCCAGATCTCAGTAAAGTCAAGAAGATGGAGGGAGCAGGAAAGAAAAATTATTTATCAAAGTTTGTTAACCATACAACATGGAGTCCAGAAGGCATAGTATAGGGAATGAGTACTTATGTTCTAATAAAAACTCATCATCTTTGCCAAACAAACTCTTTCTTCTTTCCAATGTCAGTAAGGGTACCACCATCCTCCTAGTCATCTAAACTCATGATTTCAGTTCCAGTCTCAACTCTTCCAATGTGTTGCCAAATCTTTTCATAAATTTACAGGTCAATGTATGTACATATGTATGTATGTATGCATGTATCTATCTATCTATCTATCTATCTATATCTGTCCTGTTATTTCCATTCATACAACAACTATCCTGGCACAAACCCTCATCATCTCATGTGTGTGCTATTGTAATATACTTCTGGTTGGTCTTCCTGCCTCAGCTTCCTTATCACTCCAGGTCTTACTCTGATTCTGCCCTCCCCTAATTCCCTTGGCCACACAGAGTGTACAAATTCCAGTGACTCTTTATTGCCTCAAAGATATCATCTTTGAATGTCAAAATATGAAATCATATTTGACATTTTAAACCTTTCACAACTGATCCATGACTACTTTTCCAGGACCATTATACTTTACTTCCCTCTATGTACAATCCAGCTATGTTGTCTGTCTCTTACACAAAACATTATCTTTCTACTCCATCTACTCCATTCCCTTCAAATGCTGCCCCCATCTCTTATGCCAATAGTGTTTTTTCTTCTCACCTTTCTCTTCCCTGGCTACATTCAAAATACAGCTAAAATTACCTTCTTCAGAAGATTTTCTGAATCTATCCAATAACCCTGCAACCTCCCACATCCTCAATGCTTAACCTCTGAGGTTGCCTTTTATTTTTACTCTATATATGCAGTTAGGTGACACAATGGCTAGAGTATAAGACCTAGAACAAGAAAAACCTTAGTTCAAACCAGCCTTGGACACTTTCTACCTGGGGAACCATGGGAAAATTAATTAACCTTTTCCTGCCTCACTTTCCCCATGTGTGAAATGGAGATAATAATAATACCTACTTCCCAGGGTTGTAATAAAAACAAAATGTGATGTTTGTAAAGTCTTTTGCATGCCATAAAATGCTGTCTAAATGTTATTATTATATTTCTGTCTCCTGAATGTGAGCTCTTTGAGGGCAAGGATCATGGTTTTTGCCTTTCTTTGTATGTCAAGTGCTTCACACAGTGGGACCTGATACATAATAAAAACACATATTTCTTGTCTGACTCACTTATCTGCTATTCAAGACACTGAACTGCCTCTGCCTAACTTTCCAAGTACTTTGAAATTCCCATTTTTTTTCTATACATTAACCCTGCCCTTTAGCCTGATTGGTTTGCTTATTGCTATTGGAATGTGTGTTAGACATTCCTTTACTAATTCCTTCACCTGAAGGGAGCTCTCCCCCTCTTCTCTGGTATGATTTAGCCTCATCCCTCTAAGTCCCATGCCTCACAAAATGCCATCTCATTTGAGAAGTTTTTTTTCCCTACTATATTCACTTTCTAAGAAATTCGGATTTAGTTCTTCTCTACATCCCTTGACTAGTCCTATACTCATCATTCAGAAATAAACTAATCTAAGGTCAGCTAAATATGTCGAGTATAACAGAACATTTTTTTCTTACTCAGATAAATTTTTTAACTCATAGAGCATTATACAATAGCCCACATTGAAAGATTCATTTAAAATTGGATCCCAGTATCATTAAGTCTCTTTAGATGGACTATCTTACCCAAAACAATGCATTAACCTACTTTAGAAGTGATGCTTGTTTTCACCTAGCTTATACCAGACCCCAAACTATATATATGGTTATAACAAGAGCAAATAAAAATACATGAAGTCCACATAATCATGTGAGCAAAAACATGCCAAAAAACAATTGACATTGTACTGAAGTCCAAACTTCTACTAAGCCAAATACTATTTCTCATTTCTAATATAGGATATGCTGTTCCAGGGACGGTGGGGACATTATCAGGCCATTGAGTCCAACCCTATGATTTATGTTCGCTAACTCTGCTCTAGTTCTATACCTTTATGTACAGATGAGCATCTACTCAATTTTAACTTCTTATTTTAAACAAAAGATGTATATCTGCAGAAACTTATTCTTTAGGAATATTTATTTAAGAATCTAATAACATCTAGACCTTGCAAAACATGAACTGGAACTTACAAAAAGGAGAGTATATATAAACATAACAAAAACAAAAGTCCAAGAACTGTTTTGAGGAGAGATAATAGATTTTTTACTGTCCATAGGGAATGCACACCTTTTAATCCTTCTAAAAATTTATTCTTTAAAAAGAGATTTGTTTAAAAGAGATGAGAAATCTGTTCTGCAGTATGATAAAACAGTAATTTGAAAAATGTCCAATAGGGGGCACTCAAGGATTACAAACAGATGTTTCTTTCTCCAAAATAGTCAAAATTGTGTTTAGATGGAAAAGGGGGTTAGACCCTCGGGCACATTTTCATATTACCTTTTATATAGAGAACAAAAGTGAGTAAAATAAACTAAAATACTCTTTGTCACATTTATACTATTCTCTGATGAAAGACAAAGGAATGTTAAAACGTACATTTAAACATCTTCCTGAGCCTTTTTTTTGCCTTATTATTTTAAAAGCATAAAAGCATGATAGTGTAGACAGCTGAGTTTGTCTGCACTTTCAAAATTCTAAACAAGGTTTCTAATACATCATATTTCAGTGTTAGGGATAATTATCATCCCCAAGTGGAGATGTTTGAATTGTGGAGAATGCTAAAAAGGAGTCATGTGCTCAGTTCTCTGCTTTCTTAAAGCACATAATAATGGATAATTCAAATCTTCTGAAATAATATTGCAAAGGAGGACCCAGTTATATTTCCATCCACAAAAATGACCTATAGGAAGAAGGGAGAATCATTCTTTGGTGCCCACATGCAAAAATAATAAATAAATAATCAGATATACTAACCCTCACACCAGATGCTACTTTAGCTGAACTAGACTTTGATGAATAAGCTTTAGTCAAAACCTAAATGAAAACATATTATAGCACCTGAATGCAATCATAGAGTTTTGTTTACACATGGGTATCTGGATGGGGGAGAAGAAGAGCCTTGAGCTTTGAAATTCTGTGATATAAATTTGTCACTTTCTATTTTACTTGATTTTATAATAAATCTATTAAAAATGGATTCCCACATACCCTCAGGACATCTTCCAGACTAGGATTAAGTAAAATAGTGATTAATCTGGCTAAAATAAAAAAGGAAGTTGGGATTTCAGACTGAAGGGTCCCACAGAGTATTATCACACTGAGAACATATGGTCTTGATTTCTGTTAGTGTTCTCAGATCACCTGTATGATATATACATACATACATCTGTGTGTATACACAGATGTATGTATGTATATATACATGTACATGACTCCAAATCATTGCCTTTATATGCAAGATGTTGCATTTTACATTGGTGATCTAAGTATTATGAGCTGGAAATTTCTTTTCTAAACAGAGAAACAGGTGCAGAAATTTTACAGAAATTTGGTTATTTCTCAACCAGAATGGTGCACTGGTATCAAGAAACAAAATCAAACAAATACGAATCCTTCAGGGCATTGGGCAAATACTATATGTGGAATTTGATTGGGGCAGGATATACAAGATTTACAAAGGTGGAGAGGACATGGAGCAAAACAGAACAGCACTGGGAGAAAGGGACTGAACACACACTTGAGATCATAGATCACTCAAAGCACCATACAAGCTGTTAGTCCTTAGAACCTGCAATATTAAAATTGCATCTGCTCCATTGATTATACTACTTTTCATGGTGACATATTTCTTCAATTCCTATATTCATATAAATATCTATATCAGCAAATATAAGCAATAAGGTAATTCAACTTCATGTCGTTCAAAGTATTCAGGTTGTCAAATATTGATAGAGTATCATCTATATTGCAGCTTGTCTGAACAGGTTCAAATGCAAGGAAGGACTCATTGAAATGTCTGTGTGGCTTAGAAACTATGATAAAAGTTAAGTACACAGATAACTATAATGAAAAGTAAGGTGTCAAAAATATCATAAGAAGTATGAGCAAAGATGCATAGGGGTTTAGGGTAAGGAGGAATTTCATCTGATGAGAGTATCAAGGAAAACTTATTGGGAAAGTTTGATTAGGACTTAGTGGGATAGAACATAGGATTTCAACAGCAGGGCATTTCAAATCAAAGAATGAGTTTGCATAAAGGCGAGATGGTGGGAAAGTTCAGGGTGTGTCTCTACACAAGTATCCCAGATTGTCTGCAGCATAGTTGAACATTTGGAGATAAGGATGGAAACAATTAAAAATATAATTAAGGACACTATTTTCTACACATTTAACTGAGCTGCCAAGATTTCCAGGAGGTATGAGAGAGACAAAGTCTAGCAGCTATGACACAGAGCAGGTGGAGGAAGCTGGTATCTTATTCCTATTTACTATTCAGGGTTTCATTCATGCCTCTAGGTCAGAAGTCTATGTGATCTGTGAAAGTCCCTTAACCTTTCAGTCCTCTAAGCATCTGAATCTCGAAGACCTTAAGTGGCAGAAAGTCTGCTGAATTGCATTGTTAGTGGTTGTTCCTTCCACTGGGAATTTGCTAGGCTAATGAAATTGAGTCCTTATGCCCATCTTTATCCCTATGACACTTCCATAATAAACTCAACTAAAAATAACTGAAACCTAAGGTTTCATCATAAAGTACTTTATAGAATACATTTTAATGAAAGTTAATAGGAAGTGACGTATCAAAAGTCACTTAAAAGAAATTCTATTTTCATTTTTTAATAGATATAATAATTAAAACTCACAGACTTAAAACACCCTGAACAACAAGGAAGTGATTGCTTGTCGTTTCAACTTTTTTCTTCTTGAAATAAGATGACTTTAGCTATTTAAAAACCAAAATTACTATCATTCAAAAAGAAATACATTCATACACCTTTTTCTAAATTGTCTTAATCATTAATGAAAATTGAATTGTAATATTCCAATACTTTAATTAAAGATCCCCACTGTGTTTCCATGCTTATTTCTATTGGGCATTTTGTAATATTTATCATTATCCCACTCATTTGATATTCTCTCCTTGGATTTATAAAAGTAAGTGACTAGTACACTTGGCAAAGGCTATTTACAGAGCAGAATCTAGCAACAGAAAATTGTAAGAGCATTTAATGGTCTCCCAACTGTAATTTTAACTTTGTCAGTATTCATACATAAAAGCACATATTTTTATAAATTGTCATAAATATATCTAGGTCCAAATGTCACCATTTTTCTACCAGCAAAGGAAATTCTGACACAAAATGGGATATTCCACCCTTAGCTAAAAGGCCTTGTGAATTTTTATTGTATTTAAAAAGCATAATTTTCATAATAAAATGTTTAAGAGGAAAAGAACCATTTCCTTATCTGATAGAAGTATGTATTGTTATCTGGAAAAAAACAAAACCAAGAACTGAGGGGAAAAGTTAGTTGTATAGTATTTTTTAAAGCTAACGTATAGTGACTTTGGAAAGTAAGGGGTTTTGCATGCATTTTCATTCGAATATATTTTATAAAATACTATTATTGACTAATAGCTCTGGCTGACAAATACTTTTTAAATTAAACCTGGTAAGTGATTCTTTTCAGAAAAGTACTTGCTCATTTAAGGGGCATAATATATTCTTGGGAATAAAATTAAAGCTCATCTCTTCATCTCTGCTTGCTTATTCATGCCCCTTCCCACGTTTTATTATTATTAATTATTGCTATTAATTAGCAAGTTCTATCCTGTGACCTCCACAGTGTATTGGAACTCCTGGTAAAGAATATCCTCTGCAGGTCAACACCACCTTCTCTGCAAGTTAGATCATTTCCTGGGGATCCTGAGAGGTCAAATGACTTGCCTAGGGTGACATAGCCAATGTCTCATAGTCTGAGACAGAGTTGAATTCATGTCTTCCTGAAGATTAGTCCACTATGCACTTTGATGAGAGAGAGAAGGAGTGAGGGAAAGAGAGAGAGAGAGAGAGAGAGAGAGAGAGAGAGAGAGAGAGAGAGAGAGAGAGAGAACAAGAAGAAGAGGAAGAAGAAGAAGAAGGAGAAGAAGAAGAAGAAGAAGAAGAAGAAGAAGAAGAAGAAGAAGAAGAAGAAGAAGAAGAAGAAGAAGGAGAAGGAGAAGGAGAAGAAGAAGGAGAAGAAGAAGGAGAAGGAGAAGGAGGAGAAGGAGAAGAAGGTGAAGAAGATATGGAAAAAGAAAGGAATGAAGAAAGAAAAGAAATAAAGAGAAAAATAAATACCTAAATTATTACAATTCTAAGATAACTTCTTAATTCCTAAGTTTTTCCATCTGTTGAGAAGATGAAAAATAAAAGTATATAGTTATTAAAATGTGTAGAATTTCTTGCCCTCTCTCCAGTCATGGTCCTTCCCCTGTCCTCTCCCTTCCCCAAAACACTTCAATGGCAAGAATTATGTGAGAAGAGGTAAGGGCAGATAAATGAGAGATAAAGAGACAGTAAAAAGAAGAAGAAGTGGAGTAGAAAAAAATCTTAACATAATACCTATACACATCAGCACCAGACACTCACAAAAATATGTAACACTTTTAGGTGCTAAGTATGAGAAATGGTAATATAAAATAAGAAAAAATGAATCTTAATGGCAAAAGATTTTATCAAAAAATTCTTAACTGTTATATTGGATAATATAACAGAATGTGTTACAGTTACCAAAGGAGGCAGTGAAGCCTCAATCCTTTTTAAAATATTATGGAAAATTTTCACCTAAATGTATTTGATAAAGATAGGGGGCTGAGCCACATTATGTTTCAGCAGCCTTTCCAGAATTTTGGTTTTATATATCAAGGTGAAATCCTAAAAATAATATACAGTAAGAGCTATCACTTGAAAAAAAATCCATGAGGGCAGACAGCATTGACATCAATGAAGTTATAAAGCCTGCTCCCAATTGAAAGTCTATACAATAGAGTAAGTATCTGCTTTACTTTATTATGAAAGAAAAAAATACGGTGAAAAGTTTGGCCATTAGCATCCATACCTATGTAGCAAGCCAAGAATACTCTCAAGATTCTGGAATATACCCTGCCTCTTTGTAAGGAAGTTTTACTTGAGGTCTCTGCATGACTGCACTTATAATTAGATCATATTTTAGGTCCTACAAATAATCAACTCTGTGACTTAAGAGAACTTCATTCATGTCTGTGAGATTCAGTTTCCTTAACTATTTGAATGAAGGATCTAGACTAGATAATCTTGAAGCTCTGCACTAGGTCTAATAACTTTATAAGTCTATGATTCTGCTTTGCAGAAGATGTTGTATGATGATAGAAAGCAGAAGGTAACAACTTGGTGGGTAGAAGTATCAGAAAGATTACCTGAAATACAACTTCAAAACACAAGGATTAGCCATGAGGTCATCAATAATGATAAGAGTGGTCATATCAACATTCCATTCAGTAGACTGAGTGTTTCATCCTGAAGAAAGAAATGAGGTGATATGCAAGCACATATGGACAATCAAAACATACATAACATGAGACTGCCACTAGCAGTAATTAACATCCAAGGGCAATTTCCACATGTATGAAGAATGGGAAGAAGATTCATGCTTTATTTATTTCTGACATACATGTACCTAGTTGGCAATACCGCTTATTTTACCAACTTCAAATAAGAAGGAAAACAATTTAAAGTTTTGTTAAGACTATATTATATTGTTGCCATTATCTTGGAAATCAATCCATAAAAAGAAAAGAAGCTCATGAAAAGATATGTTGGTTCTTTCAAGTAGTCCAACAAGGTTGGATAAATGAGGAATCCTTTCCTCTCTTTCAAGAATTTATCAAACAGCTTTCAGAGAAAATCTGAAAGAGTCAAATCAGGATGAAAAGTCTATTTTGCTTCCATTTTGAAAGTCAATAACTGGCTATCTGTGGTGCTTGTCAATCATCTGACACTGTAGTGTATGTGTCTATAAGAATTTACACATTAGTTATATCAAAGTAGAGCTGAGATTTATGTTGAGGGAAAATTGTGATAGAGAATATTGTAGAATGACATTTTAAGGAAGTGTAGGACTTCATTTGTTTGGAAATGTTTTTACTTTTCAGGTTTAATTAGATAATTACAACACACTCCATTTTCCCTCATCCTGACAAACCACTGAATACATTACAATTTGCATATATTTAAGCTATATCAGTTTTGGATGCCAGGGCCTATTTCGCCCATCCCAGTTGGTATGCACATACCAATCCACCACACCAATCTTAGGGAGAATGACTGTTCAAGCTAGACTTGTGCTCGGAAGTACTAGTTTGGGAAATGAAAATAACATGTTATTCCATCAGTCTGAAATTTCCCTTCAGAGATTTTCTTTTGGAATGAATACATTCCTATTTCAAATTGGATTTGAATCCAAATCCATTGAATTTGGATGATGTTTCTTTTAGCTTCTCTCTTTCCCTTGAAACTTTCTTTATCCTATATCAATGCTGGCAGACAAATTTTCTGTCTGGGGAGGCAGCACAGGGCACCCAAATGCCTTTGCAATTTCTTCCAACATTTTTCCCTAGCAACTTTAATTCTTAGGCCAACTCTTCCCCACATGTATTACCTCCACAACAATCTTTCAATCCTAGCATATGCATCAGAAAGGCCTTTTTTTAACCTATGACCTCCAGGTGTGCAACAGGTAATTTGCTATTATTGGTAGTAACAAACCACGACCCCAAGGAAAACAGTTCAGTTCATGAGTAAATCTATTTTTTTAACTTTAATCATATCATTGTAAAGACATCATCCTTATTGCTAATGTTAGAATTGCCGCTGGCTGATAATTAATATTCTTATGTTGTTCTAAACCAGAAAGTAAGAATGATTGGTTCTACTTTGTTTAATTTATCTCAATAAGATATTTCATAATATTCTATAGCTTGATGAATTAATTTATTTAAGTTGTCAGTGTTAATAACTTTGATTAGGATGAAGAAGTTGTAATGTGCTGTTGAAAGAAACATCCTGAACAGTACCTCTAGATTTTTCTCTTTATCAATAGCTCACTGTTAATTTCTCATTTAATTATAATCATTGTGATGAGAGATGGAAATAATTCCATAGACATTTAAGACATTCTTTTCCTTTTACTAAAATATAATCATCTTAATCTTATTTGTTCCATAATGAGATAGAATGAATCATTCAAAAAGGTAGAAATAAATTTCTTAACTTTTGAACTTGAACTTGGGTTAATGGCTTACTTCTTTCTTGAAGTTCACAAAAGAATATTTTGCTAGATGAATCAATCTTAGAAAAGCATGCATAAAATATGAACAATCTAATAAAATGCATTAATTTGGGGAGGGGATAAAATATTATAATTCAATTTTAAGAAACACTGAATTTTTTAGTGTCAGAACTAGTGTCAATCTAGGTGGGGATAGGTGGTATGATAGACAACTGATTTCAAAGCTAGGGACACTTGATTTTAAGTACCCCATCTCATATATACTCTCTGTGTGGCCTTGGCCAAGTCATTTAACCTTATACTTTATGCAACTCTCTAATACTATAAGTCACAAAAATGGTGCAAACCTGCATTAATATAACAGGTTTTCTTACTTGGAAGTTCCTTGCATGGATGAAATCACAAAGGTGGAGGGGAGAGGAGAGAGAGAGAAGAAGAAGAAGGAGGAGGAGGAGGAGGAGGAGAAGGAGGAGGAGGAGGAAGAGGAGGAAGAGGAGGAGGAGGAGGAAGAGGAGGAGGGGGAGAGGAGGAGAAGGAGGAGGAGGAGGAGGAGGAGGAGGAGAAGAAGAAGAAGAAGAAGAAGAAGAAGAAGAAGAAGAAGAAGAAGAAGAAGAAGAAGAAGAAGAAGAAGAAGAGAGAAAGAAATAAAGAGAAAGAAAGGAAGGAAGAAAGAAAGAAAGAAGGAAGGAAGGAAAGAGAAAGAAAGAAAGAAAGAAAGAAAGAAAGAAAGAAAGAAAGAAAGAAAGAAAGAAAGAAAGAAAGAAAGAAAGAAAGAAATCACAGGTTCATTCTTTATCTCTGTTTAAAATTTAACCAATGAGCTGGATAAGAAAGTGAACACCTGTAGTCCCTGTTGTTGATGAGGTTGTAGTTGGCAGATCATTTGAGTTATAGTTCTGAGTTCAGATAGAACTAAAAGCCAATCAACTGGACACACTAAGTTCAGCACCACTATGTTAAGTCTGAAGGAATAGAGAGCTGTTAGCCTGCTGGAAAAGTGGTGACCTGGCCCAGGTTAGAGAAAAACAAACATCAAAGTAGGTTAAAGTTTCCCTTGGGATCATCAGGCTGTGAGGACTCATTGTACTTCCAGTCTAGGCAGGATAGAAATAATATCTAATCAATTAATACAATAACTGAGTATGCTATTAGTATTGTCTCTATTGCTATTAATAACAATAATAATAACAAAAATATAATAGAAGCTATATGACACCTTAAATTTAACCAAGTGTTTTGTGTGCATTGTCTTTTTTTAGATCAACTCTAAAATCTTAAGTTGATGGTCAAAGTCTGTCCTAACCCATCCTCTCTAAAGCCCATCAGTTTCTAGTCATCTACTTTATTTCCCACCATTTACTCTACAGTTCAGTGACACTGGCCTCTTTGCTTTCACACAAGCAAGACACTCTATCTCAGCTTTGGGTATATTCTCTGGCTGGCCCATGTGCCTAGAATTCTCTCCCTTCTCATGTCCTTCTCCTATATTCTCAGGCTTCTTTCAAATCCCAACTAAAACCACATCTTCTACAAGGAGCCTTTTGAAAACCCTCTTCCTTCTATTGCCTTCCCTCTTTCAATTATTCCTATCTGCCATGCATATAGCTTGTCTATACATACCTGTTTGCTTGTTGTCTCCCCCATTAGATTGTGAGCTCTTTAGGGACAGGGACTGTCTATAGACTCTTTCTGTATCCCCAGTCTTGAGCATCATGCCTGACAAACAGTAATCACTTTCTCAGAGCTTTTTGACTGGTCCCTATAATAACCTTGTGAGGTGGGCATGCCATATTTGCCATGAGCTCTTCCCCCCTAGAATCATTATTTTTAAAATATGGATATCACATTTATATTAAAAGTACAGCTTTAATCCTTAGTAATGTGTCACATAATTTTAAAACAGCAACTAGTAAAAGTAATCTTTTATTTTCCCATTAAGTTGGATGCTTAAGTCCAACTAAGGACTTAAGCATCATCATTACATAGTACATAAGACCTGTATCATTTGTGCATATCTATTTGACATATGATTACTTAAAGTGAATTTTATTTTTCTTTATTATTCTGGGCAGAAATTGTTGACACAGTGTATTTATAACTACCTTACTTTCACTTAGGGCATTAGAGCCCTAGCCTATTAATGTCATCCAAAATAATTGAACAGAGAAAATATGGCTCCCATGACTGGCTAATTCATTTCTTCTCATGTTGTTCACTTGTTTCTGATTCTTCTTGACCCTATCTTGAATTTTCTTGGCAAAGATACTGGAGTGGTTAATCGTTTCCTCAAACTCATTTCACAGATGAGGAAACTGAGGCAAAAAATATTAAGTGATTTGCCCAGGGTCACACAGCTAGTAAGTTTCTGAGGCTAGATTTAAGTTCAGGTAAGTGAGTCTTCCTGTCTCCAGGCCTGGCGCTCTATCCACTGTACTAACCAGCTCCCTATTACTTCTGATATGGCAACCTAATTCAGCTTATAGCATTTCTCTTCTTTCAATATGCATTTTTATAGACAGTTACATATTTATTAATCTTTACATATATTTTCTCCTTGAGCTACTACAAATAACTTAGGAATTGCACTGTATATATGGCCGACATAGAAAACTGAAGTTTAATTTCCCAATGTATTGTCATATGTGGGTGCATTATAAAAAGTCTTTGTTGGGGCATGTTGTTCTGGGTTTCTTCACTATCCTATTAATTTTAATGAGTGTGTACAAGTTTGAGTAACTGAAATATAGAAGGGAGAGAGGTTAGCTGGTGAATTCATAAAATAGTTTAGAATCAGAGATCAAGGGTAAAGGAGGAATGGATAACTGCATTGGTGGATGCCTAGATAAGAATTCAGGGGGTAAATAAATGTTCCCAAAGTGCTCGGTGTATCCCAGCAGTTTCACAGGCATATCAAAAACTAAATTAGGTTGGGAATTATTCTTATAGATGCTTCCTTATGATTCTATCATTCCCATCATTTGCATTTTCTCTTAAAGGTTCTGCTCTCTTCTGTTTAGACTAGATTGAGTACACCTACACTGCTAAGTGCTGCTAACCTATTTTATTTATCTTGAATGCTTTTTGGGAAAAAATAAAGATGTACAAAAGAGATTATGTGTGTAACAAGTTTTATTTTTTAGGCCTATGGTTTTTTTTAATTTTTTGTTTGTTTTTGTTTCTCTTTTTAGTGAAGAAGTAGCTCTGGGCTAGAATTAGACCCATATACACTAAGTGTCTCAGTTTATAAGTGAAATATAATGGTTGTTGGCATAAATTTCATGTTTTGTACAAAAAATAACCATGGATAAATATATCATTTTATAAGTAATTAGCAATTATAAGCGAGGAAACAGTAATCATCTAATCATTTCCCCTGCCTGTTTAAACTTGTCTATGGATTCCTTCCAGTTGTACGACTTTAAGATACATTTAAAGAGTTTCCTTGGTCATTCTACCATTCTTAGCAGCTAGTTCAAGGTTCCAGTTTCAATTAACACTCAGCAAATGCATTTAATGTTGTTAATTGTCTTCCTCTAATCATTAAAATTTTCTATTGTTTTATTTCATTTTAACATTTTTTTTCTGTTTTCACTCTTACTCTCCTTCCAGGTTTTCAGACTTTAGTATAAAATTACTATTCCACTTTTATGCCCAACAATAAAAAATAGTGAAGAATTCATTGAAGAAAGTATCGCCTCAGCACGGTTGGGATTTTTTAAATCCCTTGCTCAGTTGACATAAAGAAGTCTAAAATCTGGATAGTTTAGAAACTCATGTACATACCTACCAAGTCCCACTTACATTTAAGAGTTAATTATATTGATACTTAATATTCCAATGAGTCATTTCAATGGTGTTTATGGAAAATATCACTGGATATGATTAAATAAAAATATTTTGAAATGGGAATAGTTTGTATAGTGGATTGTCTTAAAAAAAAAAGATAAACACAATGCCAAGAGATCCTTGACAATTCTTTGACTATTACTTACTTATAGAAGCCAATAGATGGCTGGTTCTATGTTCATGCCATTAAATAATGATTAATGATGTGTATATACTCATACATATACATATATGTATATATGTATGTGCGCCTTTATGTATATGTGTATATGCATGTATGTGTGTATACATATATATATATATATATATAATTTCTTTTGCTGAGTTACTGAATTATGCTTCTGTGCCCATAGGGCTAATTGGAGGTAAAAGTTAAAAGTATATTTTACAAAGCGTTTTAATGACTTCTTTAGCAGAGAAAACCATTTGCCTAAGAGAAGGCTTAAGTTACTCAGCTTACTGCTCCTCCTGTTCAAGAATGACGCTTCCACTAGAGAAAGGGAGACAGATCTACTTCCAGAAGAGAGAGCCTCTGAATGATCTAACTGATAATTCCGAGCTGGCTGCTAAATGTGGAGCGGAGAGGCTGGCTTGCTCAATCCAATGCAGAAATTTCCCCTTTTCTAAATACCCAAATCCCCATAGAACTGCGTGGAGTTACTTTCCCTTCAAGGAGACGCGGATAATTGTGATTTGTAGTGCTTTCAGTTTGCGGTGGTATTTTCCTGTTGTGTTAAATGCCTCTTACTAAGTAATAGATGTGATTTATGTGGACAGCAAAGGGGTGTATGGTAGATTCTGTGATTAATCAGTGAATTCCCATCCTCTGGCATCTCTCACTGCCCCTCTTGCGTGATGTAAGATCAGACGTACTCTGCATTGAAAAGTCAAGACACACAAGCGGCACACACACGCACACACACACTCCTTCTCTCACACACACATACACATAGACATACACACACACATACACACACACACACACACACACACACACACACACACATATCCATACACCTTCCAAATCCTGCTGAAGGCAGGGAGAAGGCAGACGGGCTGGGCTCATTTAGCAGAAGAATTTCCAGTGACATTTGTAAATGACGCTGCTCCATTCCGGGCTCAGTGCTGCTGCCGCTGCCTGGCCGAGAGTGCAGCCAAGCAACCCCGAGCGCAGGCTGCCTTACCCGGCAACAACAATGTCTGAGTTTCTCTTAGCCTTAGTCACAATCTCGGGATTATTGCCTATTGCTAAGGTGCTGACCGTGGGAGCCGATCGAGGTAAGGAGAATACTTTATGATGTTTTCCTCCCTTTCTCTCCTGGTCTCTCGCCCGGCTTTCCTACTAGGCTATGCTAGGGAAGAAGTGGTTGGGAAACTTGGGTCCTGCAACCCCACTGCACGGGACACGGTATGCTAAGGTGAACGGTTTGGGTTTTTTTTTTTTTTATTTTTTTAATGTCTCTGTGTTTTTCTTTTTCTTTTTTCTTCCTTTCTCCCCCCACCCCCGCCCCCCAACGATGGGGTTTTCAAAACCAGGTGTTCGAGGCATGAAGCTCTAGAAGTCTTTTTTTAAGGTTTTTTTTTTCTTTTTCTTTTTTAAACGTTTCTAATTTCGCCCAGTTGAGAGCATTTGGACCTCGCAGCTCGTTGCCACCCGTGCACCCGAACGCTGCAGATGTTAGCATCAGATTTCCGTGTCTTAAAGAAGCTCCTTTCGCTGGCTATTGCTAAGCAATCCTGGTGCACTGCAAGGCTTTGAGGGCTCTCCAAGCCTCCGCGTTAGGCGCTTCTGTGCGCTTCCCTCCTCAACTTATCACTACATTGAACTTCCTTACCTGCTGCAACCAACCTTTGTGGAAATGGGAAAAAGGGGAGACTGACGATAGCCTAACGTCCTTTCCTGCAGTGTATGTGGAACAGACCTCCCAGCGAGATTTATGTCGCCAAGATAGAGAGCAATTGCTCTTTGAGGCCAGCTGGGGTAAAAACACAATCAGAATGGGTCCTAAACTTCAGCCCCCACTACCCCCTTTCGTAGGTCGGAGTTTGGCAACATCCCCTCTAATACCTTGAGATGCCAAACTCACTGGGTAGTTCAGTGGCTTTCCTGCCTGGCATTTTGTTCTTGCTTTAGCTCCAATAACCTATGAGTGGTCCAAGTTTCAAGGGGGTGGGGGGAGGGGAAAGGAGAGCAGAATAAAGGTGGATTCTGCAAAACTTTCTATCTGGAAAGCCTAGAATCTTTGTGGAAATATGATTACCTTTGACAATAGAAGTAGAGTAAAAAAAATAATAAGCAAGCAGCATGTTTGGGAGTGTTTGTGATAGTAGTGGCTAACTATAAAGTTGCAGAATAGGGTAATTTATAAATCTACCTACAGCTTTATCATTAAACTGATCTTATGTTGACTGATAATGGTGAGGCTTTTTGTTTAATTAGAGAAAGAGATAAAATATACACCAATGGCAAGCAAAAAGGAAAAATGTAGCATTGAGTAATCTAATAACTGTGTTTGTATGAAAGCAATTATGCATTGACTAAAAATTATAGCTTCATTATAAGAAAGAACACAGGCATTAATTGTGATGGTTCTATCCAACCTGCTGTTAGCATCCGAAGCTTATAGATTTTATAGCATATCCATACATAACATTTATTGCACCCAGTAGTGAGTTTAGCATGCATTCTTTCAGGACTCATGGCAGGTTGTTTTACATTTGCTAATAATAATTTTTATTTTTAAAAAAGATCTCTGCCACTTAATCACAAATTACCCCATCTTTAGGCTATAGCCTCTGACAGATCACTTCTGAACTTGTTTTAACTTATTTTGGAGTTGATTTGGAAACAGGACACTAATGTGCTAATGAGGACAGGGACACATGACTTTTACCTGAAAGTAATATTTAAAATTGTGAAGATGAGGAATTTATTTTTCTTAGGAAATCTGTTCAAAGTAGGGTCAAAGTTAGGCACTAGAATGAAGTTTGTTTTCTCACTCCAAATTCTGTCCTCTAAACAAAAAAAGAGAGGCATTAGCAGACCATCACTGTTGGACTGTTTATGGTTGAATCTCACATTGAGAAAGCCTCAGCCTCATTGAGATCAGGAATTTTGGTTTTTAGTGTTTGTGAGAATACGGCTGTTTCCAGGGTGATGGGAATGCATGTCTGTAGAGATCAAGAATTAATAAAAAAAAAGTTAAACATGTTAAGCTCCAATCCATCTAGTTTCTTCTGAACTGTGGACTAAAGAAGTTAAGGGTTTTCTTTTATGTGTGAAACTAAACTTTTAATATGTTTGCTTGTATGTTTGCATGTGTATTTGTGTACCTGTAAAAGTTTGATACAAATAAATCTATATATATTCACAGAGAGATATAGTATATATGCATATCTGTATGTATGGGTATATGGATGTGTGTGTGTATCTCTAGGTTAAACTCTGTAGCTGAGATATACATGATACATTATTATTTATACCTCTATAGTTCATGTACTGACTTTATATTTAAATAACCTGTCATTTTTGTCTACCAGTCAAGCATTGTAGCATTGTATAGCTGAGTCAAATTCATTCAAATAAGTAAAAATGGTCAAGGATTGATTATTTTGCCATGGTTCTCTGCTATACTTGAGTTACTAAACCTGTTAAGAAAAAACCCCAAAGTATCATAACCAGTTATTAGAACAAAATGAGAATAGGTCATATGTAGTGGAGAGGAGAAATCCGGCTGGTTTTAAAGGGTCAAATAGTCCAATTTCTGCATGATGACATATGGCACTCAGAAATCCTGAAGCTATAAGAAGACAGACACAAGAAAGAGGCTAATGAGCTATAACTTATTGAATGGCTTATTATGTTCATTGCCCTTTAGGAACAGATCAGACACCTGGATATTCCTGTAATACCTATATGTTTTCAATGAGAACAGCAGAGAACTTGTAGCCTTTTTCATGCCCTCTAAATATATGTTGGTCAATGGACAGTTTACTAAACTTTTTTTATATTGAAAAGAAATGCCAACATTACTGTCAATCTGATGTTTTTGCTCAGTTACTATGTACTTTTGTGAGCATGAGTTCTGATATTTTATAAAGCTTTGTTTTGAAACTCTTTGTCACAGTTGTACTCATTAACCTATCTTCTATTTTAAGATTTCTGTTTACTTTTTTTACCCCAGTTTTGTTAGTTCCAATGAAGGGTTAAATTAAACAAAAAAGAAATATTGCTTATTGTCAAATCTGGTTAGAGTACATCACTTCTTAAAGAGGCAACATCATTGTAAATCATTCCAGTCAGAAGAGATGAATAAATCAGTTTCACTTAGAATCAACCAATTCATCATACCATAATGTCATATCATATCAAAGCATTGTGTGATTAAAATTAAGACTTAAAAGGCATCATGGTTAAAAATGTCATTGTTCTTGAAAGAAAAGATTCTCAGGAAGCTTCCCCTGGTATATATTCAGTTCTCAGGTCTCATGCTGTTTGGAAGCATATTTTAAAATTATTATACTTAACTTTAAGATTTTTTTATTCTGTGAAGGAGAAAACCATTGAAGAAAATCTTTCTGTGTGTATGGCACAGCCTGGTTACTAGTTGGATTCTTTTTCTCTCCCTGATTGCACCCAGGAGAATGATCTGGAAATCCATATAAGTGTGTATAGTGTTGTCTTACATGACTTTAAACTTGTTAGATCTTGTCTTACTAATTTAGACTCTAGAGCTTCTCATTGCTTTGCTTCTGTCTTTTCTGATACCATGTATATTAAACTGGGTAACAAAGTAAAAAGATAGTGGGAAGAGAAAGAAAATTGAAATAATGTTAATGGTTGGAAGTATAATGGCTGGGGTATGGGGAATAATAGAACACCAAGGGGAAAAAAAGATTGGATTGGGAAATAATGGAATGAAATTTAAAAAAAAAAGTTTGTTGGAGATAAGGAAAAGTTTTTATGGACAAAAGGGCCATTTCTAAAAATAAAAATAACTGTGGTTTTGATCCAACTTTGCAATCAAAATCACTTGAGAAACTTTGCAGAGCCATGATCATTTGATGATACTCTCTTATAAACACAGTTAAATATAAATGAAGCTCTATGGGTGAAAAATATACAGGCACATTTTAGTGTGATTACATTTTAACCAATTGTGGCATTGAATTCAAGTAGTCTCAAAGAATAATCTTAGGAGAGTAGGGTCCAGATCTACAAAATATGTCATGGTAAACTTATGAAGAAATACCCATCATTTTGAATGCTACATGCCATTCGAATAGAAACCATGAAACTATTTTTAGTCTGCAAAATATCTTGGGCAAGATAGATCAAACATCCTGAAAATAATTTTATTGTCTCGTAGCCTACTTCATTTTATTATCCTGGGGCTCTATAAAGGTAGGCTCCATTTAAAGTTATATTTTTGAGTACACTGAAATGTAACTTGACCCTTTAAATTACTATAGGATACATTTAATACCTTCAGACAGCATGATCTTTGTTTTCTTATTATTTATGTTTCTATTATCAATACTTGCATGTAGTATGAAATGTATCCATCTATTACTTTCCCAACTCTAGCAGTTTTTCTTGTAATAGTGGATTATGTATGTAACAATACAAACTAGAAGTATTGATAAATAAATCTATGTCTTCCTGTCAAAACAATTCTTTTTTTTTCCAAAGGAAGCATTTGTCTTCATTTCAAATAGATGCATTCAAAGAGAATAGAGGACTTTATACTAAAAACCACATATGCTGTGCCAACACGATGTCATCAATTAATACTCATAATTTCCCACTTAAATAAGACCATCTCTAACATTACCTATATAGCCTTTCCTTCCTTCCTTCCTTCCTTCCTCTCTGCCTCTCTTTCTCTTCCTTCCTTCCTTCCTTCCTCCTACTTTACTTTCTTCTTTCCTTCCTTCCTTTCTTTCTTTCCTTCTTTCCTTCCTTCCTTCCTTCCTTCCTTCCTTCCTTCCTTCCTTCCTTCCTTCCTTCCTTCCTTCCTTCCTTCCTTCTCTCTGCTTGTGTCAAGTACTATGACCAACATTCTAGAAAACATATAGGTGTTTTTTTGTCATGAAAAGCTTTGCTCTCCTAGGCTTATCTTGTTTAGAATTATACAAATGTATATTTGTATAACATAGAGATAAAATCTTGTTACCGATTCACTTTTGCAATAAAGTTTGTATAATTAAAGTATCCTCAGGCTTCAAAAGATAGGCAATTTATTTCAAATTATAATATATACATTAATATTTCAATACAACAAAATAGCCATAATGAATTTTGAAATATGATACTCATATTTGAATTTATGATGTGTATATAACATACATACATATAGACATAGGTATATATATGCATATAGTTATGTGTGCATATAGGTGTAAATATATATATGTGTATATATAGTATATATACATATATAAGTATATAGCATATATAGTATATATATTGTATATATACACATATATAAGTATATATACTATATATGTGTATGTGTATAGATACATAAATATAGATACAGATATAGTATTTAGTGGCCATGTTCATTTATCTTTTATCTATGGCAGTAATGAAACTGTGAAGTCAAATAAGTAAATCTCTTAGAATGTGCTTGTCATTCAATGATTGTGCCCTGTGTAAGTTTTTAGGCCTTTCTTTAGTTTCACCATAATCTCCCAAGGAAAAGTTATACCAATTTTTGTTTCAGAAGAGAGAGTGAGGAAAAATAGAATTTACAAAAGAAAAGAAAAAAAAAACTTACACAGGTCACTTAACTTCTGTAGGCTTCAGCTGTTTCTCATCTGTAAAATGAAGTAACTGGATTAGATGATTCTAAGATCCATTACAGCTCTAAAACCTGTGCTCCCTACCTGCTTTCATTAAGCCAACAAGCAAAAAAAAATTTTCTTAGTTAAACTTGTCAGAAAATAAATATTCTTCTCTTCATGATATAGACTATTTTTTTTTAACATTTGAGCACTGAGGTACCTGGACATAGATACAAAACTCCCTACCCTGCTATTAAATAGAGATAATGAAACTAACAACACTCATAAAGGCAGCAGTCACCAGGTCATCATGACATTTTCCAATTGTGTTGTTTTGTGAGAAAGAATATCATTTTATTTCCTTAAGCATTTTATTTTCTAAGAAGGTATTTATTCTCTCTAGAGGTTAAATACTATAAAAAAGTAAAAAGGAAGCTGAAGACTTTTTGGAAAAAATCTAGTCTGAATAATTATACAATGACAATGAAAACTCTTGATGTATGAATGAGCAAGGTAAATTTGGTACCCATTCCCCAATTTCAAGGTGGACTGTGCTTATAAAAATACATTGTTTTGTAAGTGATTTTGTATATAAAACTTTATTATCTGATAAAATATTCTGAATCCATTAATTCCAGTGCTCTTGGATACTGTTGTTGAGAGGAAAATTTTATAAAGTTTAAAAAAGGTATCAAAAGGATATATAAAGCATATAAGGGACCATGAAGAATTTTCATATATTATATAGATTCTGAACTAAAAAAATATCTTAAAAGTGATCCAGTCCAGCTACTTCATTTTGTGGGTGAGAAAACCAAGGAAACTGTGACCCTGAGAGGTTGAAGATATGTAGGCAAATACACATTTTAACCATTCTGTGATTATTCTGTATAATTCTTCCTATTATAGTCTCTGCCAGTAGATTTAACCTGATATCTCTTCCTCTTTAATAAAAACAAAAGTGCTCCCTTCTTTCCAGTAGCATAGTGAAATCCTATTTCTTTTCAGACACAATCAGGAGTTCAATCATCACAATTATGGGCAGTTATTTTCAACATACTACTAAGAACTTTCTTTTTTATTATTTGTCAACTTCTCTCACAAACATTTTCTCATTTGATTATCAAAATAACGCACTAAGGGAGGCAATACAGCTATTAACATTGCCAATTTTTTAGATGAGGAAATAGAGGCTCAGATTGGTTAGGTGACTTTCCCAAGGTCACACAGATGGCTAAGTGGTCCAGCCAGGACTACTTTTAACTCCTTATTCTATGTTCTTTCAGCTCCATCACACATTTATTAATGTATGACTTATCTACAAACATGTGTGTTTTGATTTATATTAAATTATTAACAATATATTGTTGGATTGAATTTTTTTTTAATTTTCAGGATGCTAGGTAGTAAACAGTCAGTTCATACAAAATTCACCATTTATGTAGAGACATCTTGAAAGCATATTATATGAAGAAATCAAAAGCCACTCCAATCATCTGCTTTTATTGACATGATTTTTTTTTGTTTTTCAGACTTTGACAAATATTTTGCCTTTTGACATTCAGTAGCATGTGAGTTAACTTGAATTTATGAGACGGATTTAGTTTCAATTAATATTGACATTGAACTTAGATTTATTTAGAACAATTATGTTTCTAATCTGGATGTATTATTGTTTTTTGTTTCTGGATTTTTTTTCTTGCTTGTGTATTTGTTTTGATACAGACTAGTAATGTTTTTGTGGGGAACTATTGGCAAGGGGACTTCAACCAATGCAGGTAGCATATAGCAACCAATATATCTGTAGCATATCATTGTAGCTTGAGAAATAGAGTCTCAGAATGTGAAGTAATTAGGATGTGTTGGAGGCAGGACTTGAACAAAGATCCTCCTGATTTTAAGACCTATATTTTCTCAATTTTGTTATGTTGTCTGTTCTATTAGTTGTTAGATTTGGGAAAATCATAACTTATACATGTATTTTATAGTTTTAATTTATTTTAATTTAACCTTTTCATTTTTAATGAAAATATATTATAAAAATTAGATTAGCTCTTAATTCAGCTTAGAGAATGTCATAAAATGATAGAATGAAAAACAATGAATTTCATTGTGCTATTAAATAAATGACAATTACTTCATATGTAAATTTATCAAAATATTTTGAATGTGCCTAATTATGATAAACATTAGGCCACAAGATTCAATATGTGGGTCCATCTAGTTGTGATGTTTCTCTTAAATTCAGACCCATTTAACATCTTGTAAATATAATTTGCCAAAATAGTCAATACTTAACTGACATGATTGCGTTCAAATGATACTCTATCTTTGTTTAGTAAATTCAGAAGATTCAGAATTTTCTCTTGAAATAACTAGGTCCCATTCTGTATATTATCTATTTTGAAAAGGCTTCTTCACTGATCAAAATATAAACAATCAATAGGCTCTGCCAATATTTGAACATATTTCTTTCTGCTTAATCTCACTATTTCCTGACCTACTCTTAAAATATAGTTATATTTAGATGTGTACATATGTGTTCATGATGCATAATATAGCTCTTTCCTTTTTAGCACATCACCTTAAGTGAAATATTTTTCAGATGCTATTTCTTCCAACTTAGTTAAATAGCATAAACTGCATGAAGAAGAAAGTTTGCCTTGGTAAGAACCATGTATTATATTTTATCTTGCAATGCATTCTTATTATCAGTTGGACATCTCTGCCTAAGTTACATGCACTTCATTGTCCTGAATGGCTTAGTCTTCAAACTGAAGAGGGGTATTGTTGAAATTCAGCTTCATTTTGACAGAAAGAATACATTTCTTTTTTGGGTAAGATCAAGGTATCATCAGAGACCATCTCTTGTTTCATTCTTAGTATCAATAGGACATTCCTTCCCAACTTTTGCACCTTTCTTTGACTTATCTTCTAGCTTTACAAGACTGCTTGACTTTAGAAATAAGAATATATAATTCCTTGAGAATTTTACAACCGCTGAGTTTTTCTTTAATGACAATTTGTAAGCTTTGCCCTTTCTTCTTGAATTGAACAAAGAAAACTAAAAAGAAGGGGGGGTAAAAAGATGGTACTATAATTATGTTGCCTTGAGGAGTCCTGGGATATATTGAGTAAATTCTAAGAAAGATATAATAAGCATAATCTTCATTAACTGAAAATTTTGGGGTGTTCTCCTCCTTAAGAAATGGTGATCATGCTATAATTCTAGGGTGCAAAGAAGGACGAAGAGTCCATGGGAATAAAAGTTGAAATTGATATTTCACCCAGGCTTTCCACTCACACAAGTAAAGTGGTTGACGTACCTGAGTCAAATGGTTAAGAAAATGAAGTCTTACACAAAATATCTATATAATTGAGGACAAAGTCCTCTTTATTTAAAGACTTTTTAAAAACCCTTCCATTCTCTACCACTTCTCTTAATTTTGAAGATATCCTGGAACTCAGTGTGCTATCTTTGGATTCCCTGCATTCATACACAAATCCCATACATAAATGGATTTTCCTAATTCATTTCCTCTTTCCCTCTTTGTTAGTACTTTCTCCTCTTTACAATTAAACATATATTTGGTTATTACTATGAAGATGTGCACATACACACAAACACACACCACAGAATGTAAGATTTGGGGGGGCAGGAATTGTCCATTTTATTGTTGTTGTGTTGTTTTTAATACATAGTGTCTAGTATAGTGACTTACACATAATGGTTGTTTAATAAATGTTTGTTGAATTGAAAGTACCTGATTTTCTCAGAATAAGTAATGACAGTAGAAACATTAGTAAATTTAAGTATTATTTATCATTGTGTTTTTTAGGAGTAGCAATATCATTAGTCTATGACAGATTTGAGTAGATGATTAGGATATAGTGATTATGACAAAGTCTCTGATGTGAGTCCTTCTTGGTGAAGTTAGTTTTGCCACAGATTGAACTTGGTGAGTCATCTACAAAAGATGATTCAATAATCAGAGAGATGAAGACTAACATCTCAAAACTCACATTCTACTGAAGATGAGTAAATAGTGCAAACTTCTGCTCTATAACACAGCAAGATGATCAGCATAAATATTAGGTGCATAAAATGATGGCAGTAAAAGTCCGCCCTATGAGGGAGCAAAAAACCCTGAACATTAATGGAGCAGTTTACAGAGCATGTCACCAATAGTTAATTAAGGGTAGAATTAGAACTCAGTCTTCCTGTTAGGCATTAGTACCCAGCCTATTTCAAATATACTCTGCTGTTCATTTTGTTCATACTTCCATTCCCTAACCATACGCTCAAATATTTTGAAATTAATTTTGAAATTAAAGCAACCAAAATGTTAGCATATTTTAATCTTGCAATGTCCTGAAAGAATGTAAGGTTCAGAAAGCTCACAAAGCCTCCATTTTGTATATTTGTTAACCTGGGCCCTGACTTTAGTACCTTCACACTGCTATAGAACTTAATTTACCCATCCTTAAAAGAGAAATGCAGCAATATTTTAAGCCCCCTATAGATTTTTATGAGAAGAGTAATCATTAGCAACAAACTAATAACAATCTTAATAAAAACAGCTGCAGCAACACCTTGTATTTGTCTAGTACTTTATACTTTTCAAAATGTTTTTTACTCCTGTTGTCTAAGTGGAAGTTCCTAACACCCTCTTGAAGCTGGTAGAGAGAGTTCTCTATTTTCTATGTTTTACAGATGAAGAAATTTCAGGATGATGCCTATTCACATGAATAGACTGAATGCCATGACATCATGCCGCATAATGTACCAAATCAATGCCTTAAATTTCTGAACTTTATCAAGGAGAAGATATAAACTCTCCAAGTAAGAGGGAGAAAATTCCATTGTCATATTTAATGACTGGGGTCATTTCTTCATCACCTCAAAAAATACATGTGTGCACAACAGAGAGAGGGAGGGAGGGAGAGAGACAGAGCGCTTGTAACTAGTCATGGTAGAACACACTTGTAAATCCTACTACTAGAGAAGTCAAGATAGATTGCTTGAGCTCAGGAGTTCTGAGAGAGTGTTCTCCTTCAGCAGATTGGGAACCAACATTAAGTCCTATAATAATGTGATGATCCCCAAGGAATGGAAGGACACTGAGCTCTCTAAGGAGGTGATAGAAGTGACACAGGTCAGAAACCATGCACATCAAAGCTTTCATGCCCATTAATAGTGGGATCAGGTCTATGGGTGGCCACTTTTTAGCCTAGATGAAACAGGTGGACACAACTTTTCTCTATATATCTTCTTGTCTCTGTCTCAGTGTCAGTCTCTTCTCTCTTATGTATGTGTGTGCATATGTGTATATGTATATATACATTTACTCATATATATATATATATATATATATATATATATATATATATATGAGTAAAGAGAGTGAGACAGACAGAGACAGAGTCTGGAATAGTTGATAGAGGACTTCCTTTGGTGTTAAAAAGACTTGAGTTCACATCCTTGTATGACAGTGGACAATACACAATTTCTTAGTGCCCCAGGCAACTCCCAATTACTATAAGTTATACAACTTGTCAATCTGCATCACTGGAGAGGATTTTCCATGTTGGGCATCTCCTACAAAGAAGAAATAATAAATGAAAAGCAAAACTACAGTTTTGTTTTTGTTTTGTTTTGTTTGCTATGTGGATCACCATGATGTTACATGTGGTTCTTGACCCTGATATTATTTATTGGAACACTGTCTCCTGCAATCACATTAGACTTAAAAAAATAATAATTCAGATTCAAGTTTGTGATATTTGATAGGTATGCAATGTAGTCAACTCACTGAACCTTGTTAATCTAGGTTTTCTTCATCTGTAGGGATCTAGGACAAAGCACTCTGAAAACTTTTAAGGGATTTTTATATGAGTTATTATTTTATTGAGAAGTAGTTATAGTATAATGAAAGGATTAATGAATATGCCATTAAAAAAAGATTCATATCATGATGTTTCTACTTACTAGCACAGTGCCCATAGTCAAATCACTTAACCTTTCTCGGCTTCAAGTCTTTCTCCTTTAAAATGAAGAATTTAGTATAAATAATCTCGGATAGTTTCTCTCCTTTTTAAAGTAAGAAAGTCACTTTTTGTTTCCATGGAGCCTTAAAATCACAAGATAAATGGTTGGTGCCATAGTAAGGTCATAATTTATATATTATTACAAGATAGAACTTTAGAAATCTCCTAGTCAAATTCCTTGATTTTTCATATACAGAAATTAAATTACTAAAGGGTGAAATAATTTACCCAAATAAATATAGCTTTTTAGTGGTAGAATGTATAGTTCCTGTCTTCTATGAGAGGGTCCTTTCTATTAAACCTACTGTTTCCAAGTCAGGGAAGGGGGTGGCTTTCAGTTTTACAATCTGTCCATGGGTCTTTATAAATAGGTTTGAGGATTCTAGTCTAGTTATTCCTGTGGATTACATTTATTGAAGAAATGAAAACACCATAGTTAACATAAAGCATTTACTAGGCTCTTAATATGTGCCAGGCATTGTGCTATACACATTAGACATTGACCTCATTTCTGTTGAGGAAAATCCTTCCTCTGTGTTCTTGATATGCCTATCCCTTAGCACTCTATTATGTATTCCCTAGGTCTATGGAAGGAAAGCAGTAAAAAAGAGTTTTATACACACAAATGAACCTGGAAAATGAACTAGAGAAGAGAGATGGATAGAATGATAAAGAGGACAGAGAGGAAATATTCTAAAATGAATGAAATTTAATTGAAGTCCCAAGCTCTTACAGGACTCAGCCACATCAGAGTACTGTTTACCATCTGTTCCTTATATCTTCAATGTAGCCTTTATTCCTTCCATCGCAACTCTAGAAAGTCCTGGGTTTTTTTTGTTTGTTTGTTTTGTTGTTGTTGTTTTGCTTTTTTTTTGGGGGGGGGAAGTAGGGCAATTCGGGTTAAGTGACTTGTCCAAGGTCACACAGCTAGTTTTGTGTTAAATGTCTGAGGTGGATTTGAACTCAGGTCCTCCTTACTCCAGGGCCAATGCTCTATTCACTGCCCCCCCACACACACACACATTTGGTTTTAAAGCTAATATTACTGTGCTCTGAACTTTCCTGATTAAGAACTTTCCCCACCTGCTCATGTTGATCAGGTGTTGGCTTTTTCAGCCTATACCTCCTAAGTCATTTAGGCAGCATCTGAACAATTCACTCAATGCTTTTGGGAACATTTTCCTTCATGAAGAGGTGATTGAAGGCATCAAAGAAAAAAGGTAATAACTCCATTTTACTTATACTTTTATAGTTGTTAAATTATCACCATAGTTGATGTTGAAAAGAAAACATATTTCTTTTTTATATGCAAAGACATCTTTATTAACAAGAGAAGGTTCACAATAAAGTCAGATTATTTTTGGAAGATAAAAAGTAAAGATCAATATTTAAAAGTCCATAAATGCCAAGGTAGTGTGTGGATACAGAACATTTCACCCAATATATTTTATAAGGACTTATCTGAACATGCAGTTTTCATAGACATTTTATAGAAGTGTGTACAAATTCAATTTGTGAGCAAGTTAAAGTGCTAATTTTTCATTTCTGTTGTCAGAAGGCTCTTTGAAAATGCCCCCCCACCATTTCAATACTATAATTAAAATTATGCATAGGGACCTACATAAGTACCTGAGAAAGAGGTTAAATAAGTAACATGATATGAAAGTCAAAGCACAGCTAAGTTAGGTCCTGAGTAAAATATTTGAAGTTAATGGATTTTTCATTGATATCTAATTGTGGCCTCTTGCTAATAAACTGGTTTACTGTCTGCTTTAGCAGAGGTGTACCAAAAAGTTTGGAAATAAATTAATCTGAGTAATTGAAAACAGCAGGAATGGGAAGAGTTATTTGTATATTGTGGATATGAGGCATGATTTATGTGTCCCAGTTAGAATTGTATAATGCATCATAGTATAGTATACATATACTATACTATACATATACATACTATGCATATACTATACCTGATAGCATACTTGAACATTTAGTTGAAGCTTTGTTTTCATTACTATTTGTATCGGCTATCTATCCATCTATCTTATTTATTTATTAGTTTATTTATTCGTTTGTACCTCAAAATGAGACTGTGAGGACAGGATTGTGCTAGGTCCGGGAAGATTATTAGTACTTTAGTTGAAAGAAATGGAGTCTAATCAACCAAAATAAGAGATTCTTGGGCAGTAGATGTTGTGACCCACTGGGACAGAGTTAGAACATTCTATGAAAAGTCAAGGAAAATAAAGCTTATTCAGATAGCAGTTAAACTAGTAAGACATCTGAAAATCTTACAATGACAAGAAAGCCTCTTAAAAATAATTCTTTTCCTAAACATTGAAATTACTCGAGCACACCCAGATTTAGAGATAAAGACCCAAGAGGATTAACAAAACTGTCTTCTGAATGAAATTAAGTAATAATGATTCTATCCCCACACTCCAAACTAAATTATTAACTCCCTGTCTAAGCCAAGATTCAGTTCACTCTGTTAATAAAGATAGCAGCATTTTCTCAAATTAATAGAAATTCTTGAAAAAAAATTCCATTTAGCATCTATTTTCTTTTCAGACAAAATAAAACTTTTCCAGTATTCCTACAGCTATATTCCATAGAGAAAAGCATATTTGTGCTTCATCTAGATTGAAAAAAACAACAACCACAATCATTTATTACATATCTATTGGATGTCAGATACTGTACTGTGCAATACATTGAAATAATATGTACACATATAACATATGTGATACACATATCAAGAAATAATATGTACACATATAACAAAAAGCAAAATTAAATATAAGACAAATATATTTTCTGGAATGGAGGGAGGAACCATTAGTTTGGGAATCAGGCTATAACTTTCTCTTCTCACCCCATAAAGTAGTAGTGAGGTATCAGAAATGAGGCTTCAATTTCACATAGCTAATAAGTGGCATAGAGTCAACTTCAACTCCAGGCTTCTAACACCAAGATGAGTGGGCTCTGTGTTACTCCACAGAGCCTCCTTCCCAGAAGATGGTTTTTAATTACAAGCCTTAAGAAGTTTCATGGGATCAGTAATTCACTAACAAGTCTGGAGGGATAATAGAGTATTCTTTCTGGGTCTTTGAAAATACAATGTAACCAAGTAATATCAGGAGAAAGGTTTCAAAATAGTAGGGAAAAATGCATTTGTGTGAGGGGGGAAGGGAAAAACAGAGATAATTTTCCTTAAGCATAACTACTTTTGGAATTTGAGGACCTAAAGGCAAATTGTACCTCTGCTGATTACTAACCTCTGTCACCTTGTGCAGGTCACTGTTAATTAACTTCCCTGAGCCTCAGTTTCCTCAGCTGTCAAATGAAAGACGTGCACTAAATGGCCCCTGAAGTCCCTTTTAGCTCTAGATAGACAACTCTATCATTCTTCCCACCTTCTAAAGATCTTCTGGGAAACTCCCTTCATCCAGCCAGTTTTCCAAGAAGAAATGGTAGGGAGGAAAGCAACCCAGGCCTTTATGTTCTTAATGATTCCATAGAGGGTTAAAAAGATGTGGCCCAGATAGTGACTAGGGTGAGAAATGTCAGTGAAAGTGATCTAGATAACCACATTCCCTTAATGATGATTAGCAAATGTTATACAGATGATTTCAGTCAGCTTCAGCCCTCCAGGAGCCTTATGAAATAGATTATAACATGGTAAGATAAAGCCACCGGATTCGAATCAGCATTGTTGTGCAGTACAATGATTATTGAAATGCAAGGGGTGGGGGGGAAGCAAAGGAAAAATATAAAGAGAAGAGATGTCACCCTGATGAATAGCAAATTTTCATGCTGAGACCAAATGGGATAGATTTTAGTTTTATCTTTCCTTGTTTTTTTCTGGAAAAAGCTGTGACTTTACCAATGTATGTAATCTTCTTTTCACCATTTTATACCTGTGTTGCACTTAGGAATTAGTATAGCTAGACCTTGAATGCTGACTAGTCTTTAAAAAACACATTTCTCGGGGCGGCTAGGTGGCGCAGTGAATAGAGAGCCAGCCCTGGAATCAGAAGGACCTGAGTTCGGAGCCGGCCTCTGACACTTAATCCGCACAAACAAAAACCTAGCCGTGTAACCTTGGGCAAGTTACTTAACCCCAATTGCCCTAAAGGGGCGGCTAGGTGGCGCAGTGAGTAAGAGCGCCGGCCTCGGAGTTGGGATGACCGGAGATCAGATCCGGCCTCAGAAAATGAGCACCCACGCATAAATAATGACTAGCCGTGTAACCTTGAGCAAGTTTCTTAACCCCAATTGCTTTAAAAAAAAAAAAAAAAACACATTTCTTTACTTCACCAGAGAAGTTTCACTAGGGATATTTTCAAATTCCTAAAAAATATATTTCTATGATCACCCAATATAGTTTCTTAATACCTACTTCACAGAGTTGCTGTGGGGGTCAAATGAGATAATGGGCAAAGCTCTGCAAATAACAAAAGTACTGCATTAATGCTAGCTATTATTATTATTGCATAATCTATTACATTTATTACATATATAAGGGAATCACAGAAATGTTTGGTAAGAACATAACCTATTTTGAAGATCATTTAAAAGTCTACATTTCCCCAAACTCTGTCCCACCAGCCTGTACATAAGTGAAAGGCAGTGTGGTGTGGTGAATAGAGTATTATCCTGGGGATGAGGAAGATGAGCCTTCAAACTGTGCTTCTGACACACATTAGCCATGGGATCATGGCAAGTGACTTCAGCTTTCAGGCCCAGGGCAATTCTCTAGGGTTGTAAATTACAAATGCCTTGCCAAGTTTGATTTGTGGAGTGCTAACCTATGTAAATAAAATGGCAGGTTCAGACAAAGAAAAAAAGAACACGTATATCTATCCACAAAAATGAATGTTTGTGTATTTCTACATATCCACGTCTCTATAGATATATGTGTATATACATACACAGGCACAGACACAAACCTATGTGTATAGCAAAATTTATATTTGCATGTATACATACATTTTTGTCTAGAGTGTGTGTGTGTGTGTGTGTGTGTGTGTGTGTGTGTGTGTGTGTGTGGAGGGGGGAAGGAGAGAGGGAGCTTACTATATATCTATGTTAAAACCTTTATTTTGACATATATGTGTCTGTGTAAGTATATCTATTTTTGATCAGGACCTGTGGTTTCATTCATGTAGGCCTGAAATTCTCTCCACTGATGCAAATTGACAACTCATCTATAATTTATAGTCTAATTGCATGTGGCACTGAGAGAATAATTGATTTGCCCTTTGATCTCCTGGCTAATATATGTCACAAACATGATTTGAACTCACGTCTTTTCTTATTCCCAGGTTCATGCTTTATTTACCACGTTATGTGTCTCATGTTTTACAGATATAATTTCACCATTTTTTGTTTATTTTTGCTCCAAGCATTCTTTGAGAGTTAGTACCTGAATTTCCACTGATCATAGAGTAATAAATAGCATTAAAATAAATGATAAGAATTGAAGTTTACAATCAGTGTGCTGATTGGAGGTCCTATTTAATAAAGAGCTTAGGTCAGTTTATCTTAGATCAAACTCCTATACCAAATTCAAAATCAAATGCTGAGAAATACTTCAAGCCAATTAATATTTATTGAACTACATCTTAGACAACTATGGAGCAAAGTTATAGGACATAGAAAAGATGCAATCTTTGCTGTTAAGGAACTGATGATCTAATTCTGACAAGGCAATTCATCATACAAATAGATAAGCTACATTGAAGATGTGTATTGTTGGATCTTAGTGTCAATCACTGGGCAGGGAGTTTATCTCAATTTGCCCTTGAGTACAATAGAACAGAGGCACTACAATGATAATACCCTCCTACTCCATCCCAAAGAGAAGTCATTATAGAAATGCCTGTGATCAAGCATTCTTAATTATCAAACTCCTTTAAACCTGCAGGCAAGAGACAAACAAATCTATTAGAAAAAGCAAGTATTTAGGATTAGGAAATGGCTTTAAAATTTTCATTCTTTGGCTACTGATAAATCACTTCCTTCCCTTCCTTTGCCATTACTCTTTTCCAACTAGTGAGTTTTCTATTCAAAACTTATTACAAAGATCTTTAAGGCCTTACTGAAGTCCAACCTAATCACTCTCTCCTAATCGATCCCAACTCAATATACCCACATGAAACCAAAGACCCATTGATTCATGTTAGGCATTTTTAATTGTATGTTGTCTTGATTTTTATGAGGGGGGTGGGGGAACTACTGATATAATCATCAGAGTAGCTTCCAATAATAGCACTAGTAAAGTATAGGAGAATATAGCTATCTGGAAAGCAATCCAACATCCATATTGCATTTTTAACAACTTAATACATTTTAGGAAACGATCCATCTGAAAAGCATTATGGCTTACTGAGAAAACTGTACACTGGGAACCAGAAGAAGTGGGCTCCATTCCCAGCTCTGCCACTGACTCACTCTTTGTCCTTGGGCAAGTTACTTACCCTCTCTGTTTCTATTTCCTTCCTGATAAAATGAAGAGAATAATGGATGAAAGGCTCCTCTCTCACCAGGATGTGGTGAGTCTGGCTTTTTCAGTCTATGAAGAACTCTTTTTTGTCCTGATTCAGGATAATGATTTCTGATTTTTTTTCTTAGCATCTTATCAAATGGAAAGGTTGTGCTAAATAGTGTAAGGCTATAGCAAGCTGAAAAGAAATAACTATGTTATGACATTAAATTGTACCACTTCTCAATTAACCATGGCATAGGGCTTATAGATTTATATATAAATAGATATGGATATAGATATAGATATATAATATGTAGCTATAGATAGCTATCGATATATAAGATAAATACATAATATATAGCTATAGATAGATATAAACAAATATAGATATAAAATATCCTCTGTCTGTCTCCCTGTGCACATAAGCACACACACACACACACACACACACACACACACACACATAAACACACATTTATGTATCTAATTTATCTAATTGTGTGTGTTTCATTGGTCATGGAGTTAATCTCAGATTCTCCTTGAGTAGAATAGAACAGAACATAGGCACCTGTATTGATAATATCCTTACTCCATTCCAAAGAGAATCCATTATAGAAATGCTAATAGTCAAGAATTATCAGTTATCAAACTCCTTTAAATCTGTAGGTAACAGACAAACACATCCACTAGGAAAAAAAACAACAACAAATACTTATGAACTCAATATATATGCATGCATAGATACATACATAAATACAGGTACCTATCTATCTATTTCCTTATCTATCTACAGCTATCTGTTTAAAGCAGTTATCATATCAGATATTCAACATATGCATTGAGTACTTACAATGTACACTGTGAAGAAAACTGAAATAATTAGACATAAAGTTCAGGTTTCTGTCCTTGGGGAAAGAAGTCCTAGATAAATGAAACAGTTTCAAAACTCTACCAGACACTATGATATTAAGTTTTTAAGTCACACCCTTCGGCTTCTAGTTTCAGAGGTCAGAGAATGGAATGGTCAATATGGTCTTTCATAGTTCAGAAAGTATTCTTCTAGGGAGGTGGAGCCAAGATGGCAGAGTAGAAACAGCACTTCCAAGGTGCTCTGCCCCACACAACTTCCCAAACAATGTAAAAGGGGATTCTGAACAACTTCTGGAGCCCCAGCACCCACAGAACTACACAGAAAAATTAACCTCCCGCTGAGGAGAACCCAGCAGCCCTGCAGGGAGCGGCGAGCGCAGCGCTCTGCGACCAGGCAGCACAGCGTGCTGGGAACAGTCAGCGCAGCACTCTGGGAGCTGAGCCCCGGCCCACGTGAGCCGGGATGTAAACCAGAAGTTAATAAAGCATTTGTTTAATAAAAAAAAAAAATGAAAGCATTTTTCTAAGAAAAAGGATATGAATTGATTTTTGAAGAACTAATGAAGTCATTCCAAAAACAATTAACAACAACAACAACTTGGGGGCGGCTAGGTGGCACAGTGAATAGAGCACTGGCCCTGGAGTCAGGAGGACCTGGGTTTAAGTCCGGCCTCAGACACTTAACACAAAAACTAGCCATGTGACCTTGGGCAAGTCACTTAAAAAAAAAAAAAACGACAACAGTAACAACAACAACAAAAATTTCCCCCAGCAGCACTGAATGGTTCAGATCATAGCAAATCTCATTTTAGGCGAAAAGACTATCAATCTACATACATATATGTAAATATATATGCAAATATGTAAATGTACATATATGCACACATACATGCATATATTGTATGTGTATATACACAAAAAACACAGGCTTGGTTAGTTGGCCTATGAATTTAGTCAATCTCTCAATTGGAACAAAGCAATTATTATGTGTGAACCACTTTGCTAAGTACTGAAATACAAAGAAAATTATAAATCATGGTACCTACTTTCAACAAGCTTATATTCCAATGGAAATACATGCATATATGGAAACACATACATGTATGTATATATAAGTACACACACACATGCGTACTGGTTACACTCCCAATAGAGGAAAAGACTAGCAGTTGGGGGTGGAGTACCATGGGAAAAGTTAGCTATAGATGATGACTTGAGTCTTGACGGAAACTAATGAGTAGTAGTGACTTTACATAAATACACACACACACACACACACACACACACACACACACACACACACACATATACACTCACAAACATATCCTTAAATATGGACGATCCCATAGAGTCTTCTATTTGACATGCAAAGTCATTCAGGCAGGTACAACATTCAGGCAGGTACAACAGAAATATGTGAGGGGTCACTTGAAAGCAGCCACTATTTCATTCCTTTCCCCGCTTCTTACTTTCTATCCCCAGAATTTAGCAAAATTCATGGCATACTGTAGATGCCATGTTGATTAACTTGAATGAGAAAGCCACTGTCTTATCACCCTCCTGATGGATAGACCAGTGATACTAAACAACTTTCATCATGAAGATATAAAAAAAAAAATTACAGACCACATGGTAATATCTGTACTATTATACTATTGTCCTATTGTCATTTATGGTTTGAAACAAGTCACACTAATAATAATAAAAACTACTTTGAATGCAGTAACACAGGGATTGTTAACTTTTGTGGGGGAGGGGGTTTGTCATGGGCACTTTGATAGTGTAGGGAAGATGACAGACAGAATATTTCTGAATAATGGTTTTAAATGCATAAAATAAAATAACTAGAATTACAAAGGAAATCAATTATATTGAAATAGGTAACAAAAATATTTAAATTTACAGACCCCAGAAGAATTTTATGCAGTAACAACTTTAAATTTGTTTTATTACTCACAAAGATCATCTGTTTCAAAAACAGTAATACATAGGTATATAAGATGTATTACTTTTCATCCTGCAGAATTTAGTTTATTTATTTCTTTGCATATGGATGTTCTAGCAAAGACTCCATGGCCTCCCAGGAACCTGGGGCCCACAGATTGGGAGTCATTGGAACAGATGATTTCTATTTTTCTAATATTTCCTCACATCCTATTGCATAATCTTATAATCCACAGTGGTAATGTCTCCCTTAACACCTCCCCAAATTGTAGGGTGTGATAATTAGAGAATTTGGAAAGATGTGAAACATTGATATAAACACACTCTGCAGTTCTTGTAGAATCAGTTTCTTACTATCACTAACTGGTGATTGACTGAATTTTTTTTTCAAGGTGAGCTAAGTATATCAAAACTATATTTTTGTGGAAACAGCCTTAATGACAGAACAATTTCTAAGATTACTTGTGAAAAGCAGTTCATAGGTTTCTGAGTTCAGGATGGATTGTTTTCTCAGTTGTCCTTTAGAAATTCTCAATTGATTTTCCTAAAGGTAAGTGAAGAGCTAATTTATATCAAAAGAAAAAAAATAAGTTCTTAGCCATGATATTTTAAGACCTTTGTTTACATTTTCTTATTTCTTTTTACTGATTAGAAACTGAAATGATTTGTTCTTTAGTCTCCGTTACTGAAGAAAAAAAGCGATCTTTTGACGCCCTACATAACAGAGTATTTCCAGTCCACTAAGTCATTAGTGGTTCTGGAGATCATCACTTTGGTTGCATGATTATCTAGTTGGGATACATTGTGTCCTTGGATCTTGAAAATAGAAAAAAAAATGAATTATTGGCAGGACTGGATATCATTCTGAGTTTTGTGCTGTTGTCAGAGATGGCATTTCTCCTGCATGAGTAAAAAGCAAGACTTTCAATTTGGGATTTTTTTTAACCCACACCTGTCTTCAGGAATTGGCTAAAAAAATGTGTCATTGCTTGTATACACCTTTTGGGGGGAGGCATTTCTTGTCGTAATAATGATATGATCATATAATACCAAATCAATGCTAAATGCTTCTGGGTGATAAATTTACATAAAGGACAGTTTGCTTTCTTGTCAGCATCTGTGTGTTAAAGATTTTCTGTCAGAAAATCAGAAAGAAGACTAAAATCAAGGCTAGATTTGTTTGTTTTAATCCTAGATGTATCGTTTCATATAGCCTTTGAAAACCACAAAGCCTGCCATTGCTTTCTAATGTTGACACTGTACAGATGCTATTATTTTCTCTTCAGGTGGGGGGATTGAGGAGGATATAAAATATACACATTGCTTTTCCTCAGGCATGACTGTCCTTCCAAAAAAAAATAATTGTTACGTGCCTAAATGGAGGTACTTTTCTCCCCTTATAATTTAAACCAAAAATTGGTAAGGTCTATTTTTGTATAGAATACAAAAATAAGGAAATGTAAGATATTTCTATGGTACTCTAATCTCTGGCTTTCTATTACTGGAAGGACAATATTTACTGATGTGAGCTAAGCTTGAACATTCTTTGGATCAGATAAGTTGATGGGACTTCTCAGAATTGTTCTAAAAAAGTTGTAAATGTAAAATTTGGTAAACCATGGCCTTGTAAAATGAATGCTCCTGGCTATAACAATACAAAACCTCTGCCAGAAAGGGCAATGACACTTTGTTTTAATAATGCTGATCTTTCTGTTTTCCCCATAATGAAGTCTAGGTTTAGTCTAGTTTCACAGAGATGGGAAGGAAAGGCATCAGAGGTGCTAAAGTGTCTGAAAGCTGCTACCCCCAACAGTCAGTAAGATGTGGGGTAACGCCCATGGGAATTCAAAAGGAGTCCTGTTTAAAACAGGGTAAGGGATGTATGCTCAGGAATATTATTATCAAGGTTTGTGAGCAGTTTTATTTTTTCTTCTTCTTTGCTTTAAGCACCAGTTTAAATGGACCCTCTCTAAGCCTACTGAAGCTTATGTTAGCTTACAAGGTCTTCTTCCTTTGTTTTTATTGTTGTTGTCATCATTCCCCCTTAAGCTATTAGTTTTAAAACTATAATCCTTCCTAAATATGATCCAAATATCCCTTATTATCAGCACAGTACTGCAGTTTTTGAAAAGGAAATAATCAATCTGCTTTTTAAAAAATCCAATGTAAGACTGCTACTCAAGTGATAATAGGCTAGTAGTCCACGAGTCTTTGCTTTGAAAATTAGTTGTGAATGGGAGCATTCCTTTACCTTTACTGGGACATGAATTGAACAAGCAGCCTACTTGAGATAGCAAGAGATGGTATGATAGGCCTTTCAGGATGAGGCACATTCAATTAGGATCATTTTTAAACTTTGGTGGGAAGATTATCTCTTCTCATACATCACAAATGTGTTGAGATGAAAGTGGGTACCTGCAGGGAGTGTTCTTTAGCCAGAGAATGACTATACCTGTAACACAAGGTCTCCAATACTCAGGATATGTGAAGGAGTATGATCTTAGCGCTCATTTTTGTTCCCTGAGAAAACAAATTCATTCTCTCTTGTTGCTTGTCCAGACACATCATGTAATCAGAAGACATATAAATCAGATCTGAAATGTACTAAGGATGAGTCCAAGGGGATAGCTGAAAAGGAAGAAAATGTGCTGCAGCTGCTGTGTGTAGTAAATGAAATAAGCTTTTTAGCGTACAGCTGTCACCTCTTAGCTTTGTCAGTTATTCTTTTTGGACCCCAAATCTTGCTGAAGCCTCTGTTGTCCAACAAAGCAAGGAAAATGATGAAATGCCTCATGGTGACTTGAAATATTAGTGGCCAAATGACTAAGATGAGAGGTGACATTAAAAAAAGTAAATTTTCACTTTTCTAGTGGTTCTTTATCCCTTAGATGGACATGAAAACAACTGAGTTTTGTTGCAATGCCATCCTAGTTTCCTTTTTCCCCTCTTTTTGGGATTTTTGGAACACCCATTATGAATGACACCCACTGAACTGCTTTAAACCTCATTGTGGCTGAGAGAATCCCAAGGTTCTTGATGGCAATGGTAGAAAAGCAAAAGCTGACAGCTTTTACCAAATTAGGAAAAGCCTCAGGTAGGGCCCCAATCTCCAAAAGAGCTTCCTTCTGACCCTGCTACCCCAACCAGCTTACTAGTCCATCTATTTCATGTCTCCAAATGATTCATGAGTCATTTATTCAGCAAGCACTTTCAGCCTGGCTTATATTATCACCATTGTAGTGAAAATGCATTCTCAAAGGTTACCACTGTCCAAATCCAGGGGCCTTTTGTCAATTCTCATACTCCTTGAAAATCTTTTCAAGACTTTGAACATCTGACTACTCTTCCCTTGGCTCCAAATACATTGCTCTCTCCTTTTTTCCTTTTTTTTAGTTATAAAATAACTTCTTTACCCTGAGAGTCTTTTTCCCTTTTGTCAGTCCCTTATGGGGGCTCTTTAGCATCCCCTGCCTTCTCTTTTATCTCAATACTCTCTCACTGAATTCGGGTTGATTCAGGAAGACCTGGGCTCCAATCCTGTCTCAAAAACTCATCAGTTGTATGACTCCAAGCAAATCACTTCTCTGGGCCTCAGTTTGCTTATCTTCAAAACTGGGAGATAAGGTATTTGGGATTGATGATGTCTTAGGTCACTTCTAGATCTAAGTCTATGATCCTCTTATTATTACCCCCTGGGCTATAAAACCTACATTTACATAAAGGAATCCCAGATCTTTATTTTCACCCTTTTACTTTATCCCCGAATTTCCAAATCATAATCTCAAACTTTCTAAAGGATATATCTACTCAGATATTTCATTAATTTTATCCCCAAGTTGACATGTTGACAAGCTTCTTATCTTTCCGCATCAAACTGGGTTTACTCTATGACTTACCTATTTACCTGTCACAACTCTGATGTGACCTTTTATTCTTCCATCTCTGTCACATTCTTAATCAAATAACTGGTGCCCTCTCTCAGTTCTTCAGTCATGGCATCTCAAATTTATCTTCATCCAACTACTCCTATTGTACTTCCTGTAATGGAAATGCAGATTTAAAGATCTTCCCTGCCCCTAGGCCCTTTGATTGGCTTAAGAGACTTTGATTGGCTTTAAGAGACTCTGAAAACCTTCCTTGATTTGAAAATATGCTCTGCCTCCTAATAGGCTGAATGTGGTCACATAGAGCCTGTGGTGGGAGGCTTGGTTTTCAGGAATGACCACACCTTGATGCTGTGTGATTGGGCAGTGGATCAAAAGGGTGGTTACATTCTCTGAGCCCAGAGAAGGCTATATAAGCCCTGAGGAGAGGCTTTGCTTTGGGGCTCACTTTGAGAAGTGTTGTGCAATTTGACCAAATGAGACTCTGGGAAGCTGTTGTTGAGAGCCCCCCGGCTTTGAAAACCCAGATGTTGATGCTTCCCTCTCTGGTAACTATGATTTGGTATTGATGTATGTAATGTTGGGACAGTTTGGAAGCCTGTCTGTAACTCTGAAGTTCTGTAACTCTGAAGTTTGGGGTGCTGACCTTTTCCCCCTGAACTAGGTAATGTGTGTTTGTTTGATTAAAGTAAGCTTGTTAACCCAATTTGAGTTGCTTTCCTTTTGAAAAGCAGATCTAAGAACCTATATTGGCAGCTACCCTGGGGATATTGGGGTGCTTGCTGCTACACTTCCCGAGTCTAGGTCCTCATTATTACTCACATGGATTATAGCAGTTGTCTAATAGATATTCCCAGGCTCATGCACTTCCACTCTTATTGGTTCTCTATAAATAACTATCAGTCTACAATGTAATTTAAAAATTAAGTACCTATTATTCATCAGTCACTGTGCTAAGTATTGGGGATACAAAGAAAGTAAAAACAAACAAAAATTACTCCCTGCCCTCAAGCAGTTCACAATCTAATGGTGGAGACAATAGGTAAGTAATTATGTACAAACAAACTAAATACCAGGGTAAAAAAGAAATAATTGGCAGATACAAGGTGCTAGAATTAAATGGGATGGGAAAAGGTTTCCTGTAGAAAGTGGGACTGTTTGGGACTTGAGATAGACTAGGGAAGCCAAGAGGGTGAGATGATGTCCATGCATAATGGATCACTAGTGAAAATGTCTATAATTGGGAGATGGATGTTCTATGAGGAACAGCAAAAAGGTCAGCATCACTGGATTACAGATAATGTAGGGTTTGGGGTTTAAAATATAAGAAGACTAGAAAGGGGAGCGGGGGTTAGAACAGATTAATATTTCACACAGATCTGTTGATATTACATAGAATCTTAATGTCTTAATTCTGGAGCTAGAAAGCTCATACAGATCTAGCCTTTACATTTCTTCTCCACTTAAAATCATTTGATTGCTACCTTTTCCCAACCAACAAAGTAAAAATTCTTTAGATTAGCATCCAAGGTTCTCCATGATCTTCACCATTCTATCTTTCCAGTCTTAAAGATATTACCTCCCTCTACAAGCTCTGTGCTCCGGAAGACTAGACTATCTACAGTATTTTTTCATACTTTGCTCACAATATTCCCTGCACCTTGAATGCCTTTCCTCATTTTTTTAATTACCCATCTCCTTTATAGCCCAGTTCCTTTGCTGTATCCTTTGTGAATCCTACTCTAACCCAGTGGATAATAACCTCAGATAGAATTTTGCTTTCAGTCCGCATGATGTCACACACCAGACTGTAAGTTATGTGCAAGCAGGGACCATATCTTATATACATGTATATCTTCCCCTTTTCTCTATCCAAAGCCCAGGACTCTGTGAACTATAGTTGCTTCAAAAACATTTATTATAAAAAATTGGAAACATTCCTGATAACAGATTTTATTAGCATAATGTTAGTTTCTAAAAGATTCTTCAAAATGAAAATATTTTGATATCTATGGCTTTTGAAATTTGTGAAGTATAATTTTAAAATGTAATTCATTTTTAAAACATTTTATATTATTTGTTTTGTAAGCTTTCTTTTCTTTCCCTCCTTCAATTTCTGCATAGGAAAGACAATTTAATTTTATAATAATGTCTTATTATTTCAAGTATAGTTAGGAAAGGTTTAAATTCTGTTTGGTTTATTTTTTTCCTCTTTGCTTTAGGTTTCTGAACTGGTACATTTCCCAAACAGCCTCAAGGTAGAAGTAAAATAAGATATTAGCACTTAAAGTATTCAATTACATAAAGAGAATCGGCAGTATCAATAATTAAAACACAAAAATAACAGCATAAACTATACATAATTGCTGTGCAACAGAATGAATTTAAAATTGTGATACCCCAAAGGAAAACTTACCAAAACAAAGTTTCTGTATTACTAATGGACAGATCACTGGGGTAGAGAAGTCCCCTAAGAACAGGCAAAGTAAGTTGGTCTTTAGGGACGCCATTTACAGAATCATTTTTTTTGTTATTTCCTCTCTCACCAAATTATTTTCCAAGATAGTATGTTTATTTCTTAACCCCATATTCAGCCAATTCAAATTTGAATATGTTCTGAACAAAATATTGAATATTACCTAGGAAAAGCATTTATTTCTCTTATCTACCAATTCATCCAAAATGTGCATTTGAGTTATAGGGAGTATTATAATGGAGGATCTCAATTATACCTATGGGATTAATATTAATCTTTGGGATTTTCCAAAAAATGAATAATGCTAGTTCTGCATAGTTGGCCTTAACTATAAGTCGGATAGGAAGTGGCATGAGAATTTTGCTTCAAAGATGACTAAAAAAAAAAAGTTGACCAAACCAAAAAGTATGTCTGACTGGCCTGCTTGAAATGTTGCCATCTAATTTATTTTTTTTTTGGGGGGGGGGGTTAACATGGTCTCCAGATAGCTTGTTTTGCAGAAATATGCTTACCTGTACAGTTGTAATATGTTAAAGAATAATATCATTCATGGGTTTTATCATGGAAGACTTTGAGATTGAGAATGGGGTATAAGAGGTAAATTTTTGGTAGCAGAGCAAAACTTCATAAGGTCCAAAAAAAAAAAAAGCATTAAAAGAGTGAGAAATAGATGAGGAAAATGTGTTGAGATAGGAAGGGGACAACATACCAGAGGGATTCTTGGTTACTTGGGGGAGCTTTACTTGTCAAGCTACACTTCTTTACCTTATCACTATGAATACAATGACAAATGCTAAAATGAAAGTATTGATCATTTTCATAAAGTTGAGTTTTATATAAAATAACCATATTAAGATCTAATTGTGTTTTATAAAATATTTGAAAAAATATACCAACTTAAATATAGCTATTCTTTTTTTTAGGACCAAATTCATAGAATCACAGAGTTAGCCAGTGAGTCAATGAGCTTTTATTAAACAAATGCTACATACCAGGCATTGTGTTAAGCCCTAGGGATGCAAATAATGGTAATAATTTGATCCTTGTTCTTTTTCCAATTAGGTAGACAATTTGTAAACATACTACAAATGAGTGAATGGACATTAATCTTAGAGAGAACAGATTACCGAGAATGAAGGGAAAGGCCTCTTGTAGAAGTTGGGATCTGAGCTATTTGAAGGAAACTAGGAAAGCTTAGAAAGGTGATATTGGAAGAGCAGTACAATCATGAGGAACAGCTACTGTTAATTATTGGAGAAAAGAAATGTAACATTACATGTGAACAATAGCAAGTAGACTGGTATAAAAGAATCCCAATGTATGTGGGGGGAAGTTTAAGTACAAGAATAGAAAGGTAGATAGTAGATAGGTTGTAGGAGGCTTTAAATGCCAAACGGTGTATTTCATATATGGATTAATACAAACCTACTAGAAGGAATTTGTTAAATTTATAGAGGTGACATGTTCATACTTGTGCTATAGAGAATTTTTATTAGCTGAGTGGAGGATGCAATTGAATGGAGAGAGACTTGATATAGAGATCAACCTGAAGTCCACTGTATCAACCCAAGCATGAGGTAATAAGGCACCAGGACTAGATTAGTGGTTTTTTGAGTGTTAAGAAAAGTACATATACACAAGATGTTGAAAAGGTTAAAATGTCAACCTTTGACAACAGATGAAATATGTGAGGTGAATGTCAGTAAGGACTCAAAGATGATGCCAAGATTGTGAGCCTGAGTGACTGAGATGATGGTAGTGCCTTCAACAATAATTGGAAAATAGGGGGAAAGGAATAACTTTGGTGGTAAATGTAAGACCTGTTTTTGACATCCCAATATTTAATAGATAAGAGAAATCTAAATCATTATGTCTGAAAGGCAGTGGATGATGTGGGGGGTAGATCTTAGGACAATAATTAGAATCAGATATTGATCTTGATTTCATTTTCATATACATTACAGTTAAACTCATGGGGACTGTTGAGATCAATAAGTAAGACACTGATGGAAAAATTATTAGAGGTTATCTGGTATAGCCATTAATTTTACATGTGAGATAAGTGATGACCAGAGAGGTTAAGTGATTTGTCCATGACCACACCAAGACCACCGGTAGAAAGTGGCCAAGTCAGGATTTGAACCCAAGTCTTTTAAATAGAACTGTGGTGTGCTTTCTACTGCTAAACATTATATGCAAGGCAATGCTGAAATAGAAGGAAAGCACAAATTCCCCAGACCAACCACTTCAACAATTATTGTTTGTAAAAAAAAAGAATAAATAAAACTGAAACATAACTAGGGAGGCTTTTAATGTCAATAAATGTCACTTAATACATCAGTCTGATGATAGCTTCTTTCAAAAAAAAAAAAGAAAGATATTTTTTAAAAAATCTCTCCTATCAAAGAATGGAAGTTTTCAGTTGGCATTAGTGCTTCCTATAATAAAATAAATCTTTACTTCAGGTTCTCCTTGAAATGAAAAATGGCACTTTTGATTTTCATTTGGTAATGTGTGGATTAGAGACATCCCTCATTTCTCCCACCAAGTTATTTTCTTTTCACCATCTTCATAAATATCATACAAGGGAGAAAAGAGACCAGATGAGAATGACTAGTTTTTTAAAAGCATGACTCTTAACTTCATTAGTGGTTTCTTGGTTAGGTTACAGTGAAAAAAAAAAACATTTCAAAATAAAAAATAGGGTGAAATGCATTTAGCATGCTCAAATACTGTAACTTAAGTTGAGCAAGTTGTATGCACCTGAGTACATATTACATTGTTGTGAGAAAATCTTCTAATATTTGATGGTTCCTATAAATGAATACTTAATCTTTATAATATTTCATTTGACTTTCCATTATAGAACAGGTAGCAATTAGTCAATGGACAGTAATTCAGGCTATGCTATCTCTATAGTTCCATTGTGTTCTGTATGGATCTTAATGTATTCTGGTGGAAAAATCTGTAACTGTTAAATGTGTGTTTATTGTTTAAAGTGTCACTAGGGCATTTATTAAAACACCAGGATGTCTACTATTATTTGTGAAGGGGAAAAATAAGTATTCTTGTGCCATTTAATTAACTGTTTGGCCAAGGCCATAGCATTTTATTGCAAAATCTGTAAGTTTCAATTGGCTCCAGATACACTCCTAGGTGAGTGCCAGAAATAAAGAAATAAATACGTTAAAGCACAGAGTGCATTGTACCATAGATAATATAACATGAGTCTATATAAGTCAACATTTGATTTTTCTATGAAGAAAAAGAAATTTTTATATAGATGCCAGTAATTTGTATACTTAATAAGGAAATAGAAGAATCAAGGATCACTACCTGCTTAAAAAATAGGTAATCTAATCTTTAAAACAACTTCTAGATCTCTGCAAGTTTCAGTTTAAGCCTTGATTTATAGTTATCAGGGTCTCAATATTATGCATTTCACCAAAAAAATAAGAAAACTTGCATCAAAGTTATGTTGTTAATGTTACCTGTTCGTTTATATACAATTTGTGTATATGGACATTTCCTAATCTCCAAATCAGCATTTCAAACATTCTAAAAAATATCTCTCCATATTCAAATGTATATAGACTTATTGAACTAGACATGTCTATATAAACACCCATATATTTGGAGAAATAGAAATAGACATATATATTATATGTAAATAAATAGTTAAGGTTATAAATATGAAAAACATTAGTGAAAGTTTCTTATTTTTGATGGAATATAATATTGAGGCTTTGTCAACTCCAATCTGAATACACACACACATGTGTATATGTGTGTTCAAAGAGAATAACCATTATATATATAAATACACTGGTTAAGATTTCAGAGTGAATTATCTTTTTTTTTTAATCACAAATAGATGGTAGAATAAATTTTGTGAGAAAGATTAGGAATAGATATATGTTTGGGAGTCATCTGCATAAAGATGATCATTAAACCTATGAGACCTAATGTTGTCACTGTGTGAGAGAATATAGGTAGAGTAGACAAGGTCCAAGATACAACCTTGAGATAAAGCCACAGTTAGAAGGTATGTGGAGAATGAGACAAGATTAGGAATAATGGTTTGGGAGAGGACTGAAAGGTAGAGAAAATAAAGGCCTCAGTGAGGACAATGCTTAGATTTTTAAAAAGTAAAGCATAGGGAGAAATGGAATCTTAAATTGACATGGTAAGAGGAATTACAGAATTGTTTCATCATAGAAGGGAATGGCTGTGAGTGATGGAGAAATCCTTATGTAGTTAAAAGTAAGGGCTAAACCACGAGTTGAGAAAATTGAATGATTGGGAAGCCAAGGGACTTGGAAGTAGATTAATTTCTGTGTTTAAGAATCTTCAAAAATGGGGCGGCTAGGTGGTGCAGTGAGTAGAGCGTCGGCCCTGGAGTCAGAAGGACCTGAGTTCGGATCCGACCTCAGACACTTAACGCACACCCAAATAAAAAAAAAAAACCTAGCCATGTGACCTTGGGCAAGTTACTTAACCCCAATTGCCCTCAAAAAAAAAAAAAGAGAATCTTCAAAAATGGGAAAGTATTGGAAGTCAAGAGAGAGACGAATATATATTCAGCTCCTTGAAAAAGGAAAGAGGGGGCCAGTAGATAAATATTATAAGGATCTCTGTAGTGTAAACATCAAAGAAGTTGCCAAGTTACATTGATAGAAGGAGGTTCAGAGTGGCAATGGAAAATGCTTGTCCTGCTTACTGGAACATTAGCACAGAGGAATGAGAGGATACTCATAAAATACCAGAAAGGCTAACTGGGGACATTGTACTTTGTGGGGATATTTAAGTCTGCATGATAGCTGGAAGATGGAAGGAACAAAAGAGGAAGAGGTCTGAATTGAAAGAAAGTCTGGTATTGCTAGGACAGGCATCTAGAGGGAACAGTAGATGGATTGGGCAGAGATGGATTAGAATTTGGAAGGGATAGGGCTGTGGTGGTTGGGAATGAGATAATGGTAAGTCAATTTAGAAAAGGGGAATGGGTTTCACTTAGCTGTCATTCAACTTCATTGGAACTGGGAAAGTAAGGGATTGGACATAGGGTGGAGACATGATGCATTTTTACTGTAGCTAGTACCTTCAAAAGTCCTCTTGAGTGTCAGAGTGCATCATTGATTATATTTTAAGAACTAAGAAAGATACCCTGGCAGCAAGAGGCCTAGTACTTGAATCTTCAGTGTTAGGCTAGGTCTTCCTCATCAATGAGAACATAATGATAGAGGATATGCATTCAAGTTGTCACTGAAAGATGCCAGTAGTATGGCCATGAATAAGTTTAGTTGCTAAGTGCCCTGAGCAACTTTCTAAAACTACAAGTTGTGGAGAAATTGCTGATTTAGATGGATAGAAAAGATTTTCATACTGAATTCATCCAACTTTGTAATCATAGATCTAGACTCCCTCAAAACAGTGATATTAGATTACTTGAAAACAATCCCATCTGCCGGCAGTCTCAGGAGAACAGGCTCATAAAGTTCCTTTAGTACTCAGCTATACAATATAGTTTCCAGACATGATCAGCCATTTCTATACCCTTTCCATTTTTTTCTAATGGTAAGTTTTCTGATAATTCAGTAGACCAATATCCACGTTCACTGTGGAGGACTATAATGCAAGGTAAGAAAAAAAAACAGACTTCACAAATAAAAATGCTCTTTTTAGTACATGGGACTGCCAATCCAAGTATATTGGATCATTGTGTTTATAATAATAATGATAATTGTTATTATTATTACCCCTGTGCTTCATGCAAGGGAAGAATGTAATGATGAATGTTTTTTATGGTTAGGTGAAATATCCTTGTAAGATAAAGGCCAAGTTGAAAGAGTTTTAAAAGAATCTAAAAAGAATCAATCTAAAATAATCAAATTAATTTTATTATCTTCTTCAAGGACTATTAGAGCTCCTTCAGTCACTGTCATTAGGAGTCCTTCTATGGTTCTAAAGTTGAAAGGTTAATGACTCATTTACTGAGGTATGCAGTTTTTCTTCCATTTTTCATTCACAATTATCTCCACTTGTTTTAAAATGCAAAGCAGCTTCCAAAATGTATTGTAATCATCCATTATTTCTGTCAATTAAAGTTTCTAAATCATAGATTAAAAATGAATCACAAATAAGCATTAATTGATTTCAATCGTTGAATGCCCACTTCCCTAAGTAATGAATGAGGCAGATTTACTTTAGAAAATCTGTTTTCAGTGGCAGCTGGGACCTGCCTCTAACACTAGAGCTCAGCAGATGTTAGTTTCTAAAATCCCTGCATTCATTTTGGAATTCACTTCTGCATCTTAGTTTTACATTTCCTTATGGAACAAGATTTGCAACAAAGTAGCTCAAATGGCAGCAGTCGCTAATGAAATTTTGAATATAATAATAGCATATTCATAAACCGTTTGTGTTTTCTAAGTGAGTAGAACGATGTGTAAGTCCACTTGACATCCTGATGAGAGGTGATTATTATTATTCTTAACATTTCACAAAGGACAAAACCAATATTTCCATCGAGTTCTAGCACAGGTGGATTAAAACCTAAGGAAATAATGAAAGCCAAACAGCATGCAGTTTAGTCTTTAAAGGAGGGAAAATGTTGTTCTCAGCAAAGAAAAGTATTTTTTTTTTTGCAAATGTAAAAGTCTGTTACAGCTCCTTGTTAGAACACTGCATGCAGTCACACCTTTTCAGGCCACTGAAATTAACTATTTCTTTTATATGTAGAGTCAATTAATTCTCAAATATCTTCCACTCCATTATAAACCACATCCCTCTACCACTTAGAATGCAGGCTACCTGTCCCAAGAATAATGTTTTAATGAGGGTAGTTACCATAGAAACTTAGTATTCTTCAGTGCAGGGTTTTTTACCTCTGAACTATAGAGCAACTTCCTAAATTTGCTACTGCTAAATGAGTATTTCTTTCACTCTTTAGAAACAAAACTAAATAAATGACACTTTTCTTAAGCAGTAGCATGACATTTTGTTATCAAAGAATGCCATGCGGGACAATTCATTTCTTTTTTCAGTCCTTATAATTAATGGTTTTGACCTTAACAGCTTGTGTCAAAGAGTAAGAGGACAGACATTTTAGTAGAGGAAATGCAAAGTAGCCTTGGGAAGATGAAATTGATTAGATTCTCTATGCAGTCAAAATGCCAATACTTAATACAGAATAAGGAAACCCCCTAGAACATAAATAAATTATCTTGAGTTTATTTAGAAACATCTCAGGTGTGGTAAACTCTTACAGAATTTTAGGAAGCGAGTTGTCTAAATTCAGGGCTAAAAAAAAATGGCCGAGTCAACCTCCTGCCAGCATCTAATATACACTTCTTTTTAGAAAGTAAATTAATTTCTTAACTTTTTTTTGAGCTATTGAAATATAATCACAATTTACTGGCACACTCAATAATGGAAGCATTCTGGTGAATTGCATTTCCTGGTTTACTGAGCATCAAGTATAAAACTCTTTCCTTCTTCTGGTCCATTGAAAATCTTTACAAACTATATTAGGCTGTGATCCTAATGTTCAGACAAGGTGCTGAACAAAATTGTTGCTTTGCAGACTGAGAACGTTTCAGTCCCCCAGGGTCATCTTTCTGGCTAGCAGTTCCCATTGTGTACAGTAATGGAGATGCAGATAATGTGGGAGAGTGAAATGATTTTTTAATATAGTAACCAAGACATGCCTTGCATATTGTTTGTTTAGCAAATTCCTAAAAGGAACTTGTTTTGCTCTTTTTTTGTTTTCCTGTACATAACTAAAGTTAATTGGTTAAGGCTGTGCCAACTCAGGAACCACAGATTCATTTCATCATTGGGTTTGAGGCCTCATAGATTGAGGTTCCATAAATCTGAAAGGGACCTCAGAGGCCATTTGGTGTGACCTGTTGATTTTACAGATGAGGAAAGGTTTGGTTCAAGTACTGTGAACGGATTTCTCCCTACCTGCCTCCAGGTTTTTTTTTTCATGCACCTAATTGTTTCCTGATAATAGAGAATATAGCACAGAATCAATAATCATGAGATTTGGATTAGCCCTGGTAATGTAACCAGTAAGCTATGAGGTCTTGGGCAAGCCATAAGTTCTGTCTGGGCCTGAGTTCCTTCACCTTTTTATAAAATACATTTGAGATTTTATTTATTTAGGAAGATCTCAGTGAGGAACCTCCTCTAGTAATTCAATTTGTAGTCTTTAAAAAAAAAAAACATTGGCAGGGATAGATGGGTTGTGTTGGAAGGGACATCCACTCTTACAGCATAATAAATTTCTGTGGGCCTATAAAAATCTATTCTTTTAAATAATTTCCATATTTTCTATATTCAACATCATCTTTTGGGATTCACATATTCTTGTCATATTCTCCTTCAAAAAAAATACATGTGCTGACAACTTTGATTTCTCTCATAAGAGCATTTGATTTAGTACAGCACTACTGTCAAAAATCTATACCTCCCCTCTCCCCCCCACCAAAGTTACCTGCCCTCCCCAGAATTAAAAGTGGCAAAATGAATAAAATCAACACGCAAAATATACATATATACACAGAGAGAGACATAAATTTGTGTGTATATATATGTGTGTATTTTTGTACATACCTGCCTTGTATCATTATGACCATGAACCACAGACCTGGAGCAGTGGCTACTTATCCTGTTGGGACAAAGATTATTCTTCATTGAAGTCAGTTCTGATTTACTTGGTACATCACGTTATTTCTGAGCTGTCCATGTATAATGGGCAAAGGTCATAAAGAAAGCACATCAGAAATGTGTTTGAAGCATTCTTACTGGCAAGTCTCTAAAGGCCTCAAGTCCAGATGTGCCTAGGGAAATTAGAATTCCAATTCTGTTCATTCAATTCCTGTACTTTTGTCAGTGTCCTGTAAAATGTAAGTACATTTCTGGAATTTTTCTTAGCTTGACCAATTTTTCTCTTAACACTCAATATAAAAAATTGGATTGTTTCAAATGTCAGTATTTTGTGGAATATCTTTTTCTAAGACATGTACTTATTTGGAAAAAAAGCAGCGACTTAATGAGTCAAGCATAGTTTATTATGATCTGGGATAAAATATTCTGGTAATACATAACCACTGTTCTTTGAACTATTGTAAATGTGCTCTTGAATATTTGCAAAGGCAATGACTACATTAATATGCATCAAAGTCCAATGCCAGCAAGAATACAGTATCAATAATGTGTTAAGATATGTTCTATTCCAGTTAATATCGTTTGAACATCTTAAGACTGACTTAGCAAAGCACACGTTTGGCAAAATCACCAGAGGCAAAAGCTACCATATATCTTTCTGATAAGAAGAGAAAGAATAGTTGTGCTTGTCTCCTTTTCTTTATACCCCCCACTCCCACATTTTGGTCCCTTTTATATCATTAATGTCATCTGGGAAGTGTCCTTGACATTGTAGGCATCTTAAAGGGTTTCTAAAAGCTTTAATGCAGTCTCTGTTAGAGGAACAATAAGAGTGTCTTTATGAAAATGTCTATTTTCCATGATATTTTCTGAATTTTTCAAGGTCAAGTTATCTGTATTTCAATAATTCACTTTGAGGATTAGACAAAACAACAACATCTACTCTTTGTCTATCATTTTCCTATGACCCCAAATTATCACTTGGGCATATTAAGGAATTATTATTTTCATTTTAATAGCAGTTTAGTTGAAAAAGTTAAGGTTTGTGCTGGATAGGGCAATATTTTAAATGCCCCCTGAAACTATGAATTTATTATTTTTGGAACATCTGAATCTAAAATTCCATTTTTTTTTTTGCCCAAACAAGTCTTCCTTGGATTTAAACTTGAAAGACACTGGACAGATCATATAGCCTAATATTCTGACTTTATAAATGAGCAAAAAACACTAAGGTCCACAAGATTATTAAATAACTGTCCCAACACCATAGTCTTGTAAGTTTTTTAATAGTGTCACAATTTGAACTTAGATGACTCCAAATCCATTCTTTGACTGAATTCCTATTGCACTAATATATCTGCTCTTCAAGATAAAATATACAGTTGTCCTGTCTGTTTATCCTCTTTTGCTTTTTGAAAGCCACATGTTTAAACTTGTTTGAGAGGGAAGGGTGTATTTAGTCAAATAATTAGCTTGACTAAATTTAATTCTTTGGAAGCTATCTCAGTCTCAGATTATCCAATATTAGTGATCTAAAAAAACAAATCAGTGCTCCTTTTCCTCTTTATGAGTATATTTTAGATATGATAGGGAAGCCATCTTCAGGCCTATCTTTATTATAGCTCGGTGTCTAAGGAAGGGAGCAATTCTCTCCTGACTCCCATGTAACTCCCATTCTACCCCGGAAAAAGAGGGACAGACAACAAAAGAGAGAGGAGAGAGAGAAGAAACAGAAGAAAAATGAAGTGTATTTCAATAGCATAGTGTTTTCCACTTGGATGCCTTATTCTCAGACCAAGATTACAGGGAGAGGAAGTGACACCACATGATTTGTTCTCATGAAAAGATTGTTAGGGAAATAAGTATAAAAATCTCAAGCTATTGTTATCACATTATTTATATTTTGAACATTTTCCTTCTGTTTTAATGCATTGTATTTTTGTGCTACAAAAGAGAGACTTTTCACATTTAAAGATTTGCAGAGCCTCAACTGAATCACTAATGCTTAATTTAATGGTAATTATATGCCCTTAAAGTGGGCTTCTTTTGGGCAACATACTTTCTCAATAGATATCTCAGTGTATAATAACATGAAATTATCATGCTATTCTTCGGTATCCTCTATCACTTCCATTTTTTTACATACTGATAAACAAATAATTTCCCCTGTACAAAGATCTATTTAGCTCCATGAGGAGTGGATTATAAATTGAACAGTTCCAGATATAATTTTCTAATGATTTTCAAAAGCAGTTAATCTATTTTTAATTAAAATGTTAATTGCTAATCCAGATATTACATAAAATCAAACTGAATTGCTCCTTATTTGCACGTGAAGCAAATTGCAATTAAAAATGCTATTTTTTCATGAGGACTAATCAACTTAAGCTTTTATTTTCTATGTGTAAAATAGTTCAGGTCATTTTGTTGAAACATCATAAGTTTTCAAAAAATGATTTTATATTAATATCATGCACATTCACTCCTTTAGCAAGCATCCATTAAGCATTTTCTATGAGCAAAGCATTATGTGTATAAAAAAATTAATGATAGGGAGGGTTATTATCATTAATGAGCTCTCTATCCAAGGGCATCAGAGAATAGGAGTGGCTAAAATTTTGATATGTGAAAAATGCATAAAGGAAGGCACAATATAATTACTGGCAGCAGAAATATTTCTACAATGTTCATTAAAGATGTTAGAAAGTGCCCAAGAGTACTTGACTATGTGAACCTATACATCTGGTTCCTTATAAATACCTTGTATTTGGTGACTTTCTTTCTAACTCATTTTACATTTCTTTGTTTCACACTTCTGTAAGGTTGTTAGAAGGACCAATATTATCTGAATTGTGCAAATGAACTTTTGAGATAAAGGGCTTATTCTAGATCACATGAAAAGTTCATTGTTGGGAAATAATTTGAATGAAGATCAGTAGAGAAGACAAAAACTGAATATACATGGCAGACTTTCTGGATGAAAAGAGTCAATACATCTGGAATTTCAAAAACATATCACTTGCCAGTCACCAAGTCATGATATAGTAGTTATAGGGAAGTTTTAGTTATTCAGGCCATACACACTCTGCCGAAAGCAGTGTGGCTAAAAATTTCTTGATTTGCTTTAATAAGTTCATCCTTTAAAAGGTGGAGGAAGCAACAAGAGAAAACTTTATTCTCAGTAAGAAAAGAAGCTGGTTGTTTCTAGCAGGAATGATGGAAACCATAAAGAGAAAGTTGTTTGATCTTAAAATTTGTGATAAAGGACAAGAAACCTAGCCTACACAGCCATGAATTTGGGGAGAGCAAATTTTAAAGGATAAGGAAATGGTAAAGAAGGCAACAATGACCTAAAAGTATAACAGGACAGTCCATCCAGAATGTATTGGAAGTTCTCAAGAATAAAATTCTGAAGATGCGAAGAGAAGCAGTTTTGATTACTAGGGGATGGGAGTACAAACAAAAGAGTCTGATGTGGATGCATAGTAAAATTATCAGCCAATTTATATTTTAAAAATGCATGGACAGAAGAAGACAACAAATTTTAGGTAACAGAGGTGAATAAAAAAGCATTAAATTGTGCTACAAGAATAGCATCAGGAGTGTAAAGCTAAGAATATATTGATGTCAATAAGGAAAATTAAGGATTATAAAGATTTTTTTAGTCTACACAGGGCAAAAGAGGATGATTAACACTGAGAGGAGCACTGCGTAGGTATGAACTGAACAATGAAAACATACAAAGAGAAGGTAATCAAGTCATTTTGCTTTTGTTTTGTGTACTGAAGAGAACATTTGGACTGTAAAGGATAGCATAACAACAAAAAATATTACTAGTATGAATGTGTTATCTAGATCATTATATGAGAACCCTTAGTTTTTGATGAGTTCACATCATGATTCCCAGATGAATAACATTTAAAGGTAGGGAAACCATAAATGTGTGTGTGTGTGTGTGTGTGTGTGTGTGTGTGTGTGTGTGTGTGTGTGTGTGTTTATTGCTGATTGTCTTCAAAAGATTTTGGAGAACAGAAATACATGGAAGGATTAGAAAAGAGCAAATATTAGTAGGATTTTTGGAAAAAGGATGAAGATAGAATCTGCAAGGCATAATTTAGTGAAATTGACCCTGATTCATGACCCTATATTCATAAATATAGTTATTCTGAAAAGTTTGGTAAACTAACATTTAGAAAAGGAAGCAATGATGAAATAACAGACCGAGTTTCTGGACTTGAAGATTAGGGACATATCTTGATTATCATTTACCTAAATCTAAACAAAGCCTTTGGGAAAACAACTACTAATATTTTTATAGCACTTTAAACTTTATAAAGTGCTCTGAGATTTGGAGTAGATGAAAGTATAATTATGTGACTTCAGAACTTGTTCATTTGACAAACCTAAAGAATAATCATTGTCTCTTTAATATCACCTTGAAGTTCCACCTCTTAGAATGTTCTATCTTTTTTTTCTTGACTCTGTGCATCTTTATATTTCAAATGCCAATTTGGATAATGTAATAGATGGTATACCTAGTGGATAAGCAGATAGTTTAAAATCAGAAGGGGTAATAAATTTAGATACAAAAAGTAATCTAAGCAAATTAGGGGAGTATAGAAATATGAACCTGACAAATATATAGGTGAGTGAAGAGTTTGTTTTTTAAAAAGAGAGGAAGCAAAATATTAAATTTTGATAACATGGTATTCAAAGCTTTTATTTCAAAAACAAACCCAATGCAGGCATAATTAGAAGAAAAATAGGAAGCTGGGAATTTATACAGAAACGTTCTTTGATAACATCTCCTTTCTCAGATATAATTGGAACTCTTGTCAAATTTCTAAAAGTAAGGGTCATTCTCCAGTTGATAAATGGTCAAAGGATATGAACAGGCAATTTTCAGAAGAAAAAAATCAAAGCTATCAATAGTCACATGGAAAAAGCTCTCCAAATCAGTACTGATTAGAAGAAATATAAATTAAAACAACTATGAGACATAACCTCACTCCTTTCAGATTGGCTAACACAATAACAAAAGAAAATCACAAATGCTATTGGGAGTGGTGGGAAATTTGGGACAATAATTCACTGTTGGAATTATGAACTGGTCCAACCATTTTGGTGAAAATGTTTTAACTATGTGCAAAGAGCTATAAAACTGCATACTCTTTATCCCAGCAATACAACCACTAGGTCTATGTCCCAAAGAAACCAAAGAAAGATGGAAAGCACCTATTTGTAAAAACAAAAACAAACCATCAACAAACAAACCAAAAAAAAAAAAAAAAACAGAGCTCTTTTTGTGGTGGCAAAGAATTGGAAATTGAGGGAGTATCCATCTATTGGGGAATGGTTTTACAGGTAAAGAATAGGATACTTTCAGAAATGCCTGGGAAGACTTATATGAACTCATGCAAAGTTAAATGAGTAGAACCAGGAGAATATTTTATGTGTAACATCCATATTGAAATGATGATCAATTGTAAAAGGCTTAGGTTCTCTGATCAAGATGATGATCTAAGACAATTCCAAAGGACTAATGATGAAAAAAAAATGCTATCTATCTCCAAAGAGAGAACTAATGAACTCTGAATGGATGTGGAAACATTTTTTGGGCTTTATTTTTGTATCTTTTTTTTCAACATGGTTAATGTGAAAATATGCTTTGTATTACTTCACATGTATAACCAACATTAAGTTGTTTGTCTTCTCAAGGAGGGAGGTTGGGAAGAAGGATGAAATTTGGAATTTTAAATTTTAAAGAAATTATTATTTTTTAAAATATAATTGGGAAATAATTAAATTACATATATATAATTAGGAGGCACACATATATACTAGCTACAAAGTAAGTATTTTTAAAAATCTTGGCAGGCTAGGGCATAAGTTCAAATCTAAGAAGGTAAAAGATGATAGGGAAAATGTGAAGTCATATTAAAAAAAAACAAATACAAGATTGAGAGGTTTTGTGGTCAAATCATCTAAAAAAAGATACAGATTTTTGATGGACTAAAATTAATTAGCAACAACATTAAAGGACAACCAAGAAACCAAATATAATAGCAGGTTAAAATATAAAGATAAACTACACAGGAATAGGGAGGCAAGAACATTGCTATGTTGAGTTCTCATAGATTTATATTATTTTTCTCCAACAGATTGACTTTTATAGATATTTAAATAGGAGAAATTATTTGGGTAGGTTAAATTGAGGTGATTATATTTTATCCTTGAAGATGGTATATGTGTGTATGTGCATAGCTATACAGATATATAATAGCAGTTAAGTGTTAGAGTGGATAGAGTGCCAGTCTGAAGTTAAAAAGAGTCATCTTCCTATGTTCAAATATGGCCTCAGAAACTTACTACCTGTGTGACACTGGGCAAGTCATTTAATTCTGTTTGCCTCAGTTTCCTCATCAATAAAATGAACTGGGAAAAGAAATAGCAAACCACTTCAGTAACTTTGGCCAAGAAAATCTCAAATAGGGTAACAAAGAGTTAGGATTGAAATGACTGAACAACAACTAGTATGGCATGGCATGGCATGGCATGGTATGGTATAGTATAGTATATACATAAACATATGTTTATGTACATACATATATACATATATGCATATGTATGTGTGCATGTATGTATGTATGTAAGTATATGGCATTCAATTCATTGAATTCCCAGTTCTAAATTTCTTGCTACTCTTGATAAAAATATATTATCTCTGCTAGATATTTTGTTATCTAGTGTTCAAGGGAAAGAAAGTAAAGAGACATGTTTCTCAGTCCACAGACAGTATCACAATGTTGGTCTCTTCCTCAATATTCTCCACAACAAAATGGAGTTGACAATACCCTGGCCTTCTATGTACCACTAAGGAATTTGGAAAGAACTAAATAAAACATGTCTATAAAGGTCTCAGGGCTTTTCCAAAAAGAAATGTGAGTTTAATACAAAGTGTTATTATTGGGATTTAGAAGGAATAATGCTGGCACAGAAAAGGTAGTTCAGTGGATAAAGAGCTGGCCTCTCCGCTAAATTCCAGTTAATGTCACCTTGGTTTTCATGACTGCTGATATAGAAGACTATTCAGTAGGAATTGGATGGAACTACAAACTTATTTCATATTGGATCCTGAGTGATCTTGACATAGTAATGCCTTCCTTTTATTTGGGAAGAGATTTTAATCCGATGATGCCATGCTCAGCAACTCAGCAACAATCCTCCAAGCTTCCTGATCTACTTGGAAAAACTATTTAATTATATTGAATTGGATCTATAGAGTTGCATGTCTTTAATATTATTGTTTATCAAATTGTGACTCATCTCAGTTCCAATTCAGAGTGGTATATATCTATATCTACATCTATATCTATATCATCTATCTATCTATCTATCTATCTATCTATCTATCTATCTATCATCTATTTCAAATTCTTCCTTACTTCAAAGGTAGCACCTTTAAAAGTTGAATGTCTCTCCTGAACTGCTAGAGTATAATTCAGGGTCATGAGCCTGCAATTTAACAAGAACTGTAAGTCTCTCCAGTGACTCTTATTTACTCAAAGAGAGTAGTAAACCATTGGTCAAATGAAGCTTTTTCATTTGGTCACCTTGCTGTTGTTGCTGTTGTTTTAAACAATACTTAAATGAACAGAAGCCAAAGATTTAATTAAAGGATGCAAACAATGCCACTAAGTGGTTGTTTATACAAACTATACTAGATATTTTAAGTACTTAATGAATATTAGGGAACTATTAACTATGGAGTCTATTGAACTAGTACTCCCTTGAAATCAATTTACCCTGCAGTAATAGCATCTCACAGGTTTTTATTAAATTTTTTTAAGAAAGAGTTGCTAAAGAGTGTGTTATATGGCTCTGTTGCAAGATAAAGATGTGGTAACTAATATGCTTGTGGTTTGCTTCACATTTTACTGAAAACATGTACAATAACGGTCATGTTCTAAAATGAAGATGTCTATCTGCTAGTTTAAAAATATTTTAATATATAAACATTGTATCATTTCCCCCTGACAGATAAGCCATTTATGCCCTTGTTATTTCATGTTATTTCAATTGCAGTTAATCCCTTATTTTACTTACCCATAGGAATAAAAATTATGCTTAGTTGGGTTCATTCTATTTGGTTTGACAAAAAAAAAAGTGCCAACTGAAAACTTATCAATATTGTAGTTTCAGGGGAGAATAGAAGAAAAATTAACATCAGCAGAGCCAATGGACCCCATTCTTTTTTTTTCTTTCTTAAGAGTCCATTTCTCTCAGAGGTTGGATGTGTGTTTGACTCTTTGTTCAGGATAATTGCCAGCTTAGGAGAAAAATAATAAAGCACTGTTTTAACAAGGCTTTAACTATCTGAGAAATGAAAGCATTCACATTATCTCATTTTTTCATCTAAGGAGAGAATTGTGTAAAGAAAAATTAAGCAATGGACTTGTGATTCCTCTGCATTTAAGTAAAATGCTATAAACACAGTTCTTGGGTAATATTTTTAAAAATTGATTTGAAGGCTATTTTTGAGCCAGAAAAAACTCTTTCTTCTGCACAATATCTTACCTGATAACCATGGATTAATGTGAGTATTGTTCCTCTTAAATCCTTTGTCATTTATTGTTATATATGTTACAATTCTTCTATTGTTGAGCTGCCATTTAAAAACTTTTGTTATTAATAAATTATCTTGTCTCTATTTCTCATCAGCCCAATTGGAATATAAATTGCTTGAAGGGAAAAAAAGATAAGGCAGACAGATAACATTTTGTTTATCTTTGTCACCCACAATAGTCTAGCATGGTCTTAGACACTAGGCCCAGGCCTATGATTTCATAGATATAGGGTAATCCCAGGTGTGGGAGTTTCCTATAACTCTAGAAAGAGTTATGTTAGCATTTTCTCTGCTTATCATAGCCTTAGAGAGTTGGCAAGAGCACTGATTGAAGTGACTTTTCCAGGATGACATTGAAATGATAGGTCAAGGCCAGGACATGAATCTAGGTTTTTCTCGCTTTTCTACTGCATGATGCTGCCTCTCTAAATAATGGTCTTTTATATAATAAACAGTGAATAACTTTCTGTTGACTAAATTTCATACCACTGTAATAAAATTTTAAATTGTTTATGACATAAAAAAACTTTTCAGGACTATATTCTGATAAGTTATAGAGTTAATTTCCATAGCTATAAGCCTTTGCTAGAACTATAACAATTATATATTATTCATTCCATTTTGAGTCAACATGGTTTAATAAATATTCTACTAGACTCGAAGCCAGGAAGGTCTGGGTTCAATTTTCACCACTGCAATATATGTTCTATGTAAATATGGGCAAATCTATTAACCTGTCACAATTTTTACTATAATTATAAGAGTATAAGTTACAGGGAAAATGCAGACCAGCATTGGTAGAGGAAGGTTCTCCATGGGAGCTCTCTATGCCAAAGGACTCAAAGGTCCTTGCCTCCATCCTGACTGATTTAATAAACTCCATCATCTACAAGACTATTGATTGTATTACTTAGCTCAGATAATTTATAATGTTGTAATAATAATAAAAATAATAATTTAATAACCAGAGCTAACATTTATGTAGCACTTCAAAGTTTACAAAACATTTATGTATGTTAATTAATTTGAACCTAGCAACAATCCTTCAAGGTAGATGGTATTATTATCCCCATTTTTCAGTGAGTAAACTGAGGTACAGAGAGGTTGAGTGATCTGCCCAAGATCATACAGTTGTGTCTGAGGTGAGATTCAGGTACTTCCTGATACCAAGTCCATGGCTTTATCTGCTGTACTACCTACCTTTAATTGCTTAAAAAGGAAATTGAGGGGGCAGCTAGGTGGCACAGTGAATAGAGCCCCAGCCCTGGAGTCAGAAGGACCTGAGTTCAAATCTGACCTCAGACACTTGACACATTTACTAGCCATGTGACCTTGGGCAACTCACTTAACCCCAATTGCCCTGCCCTCTCCCCTCCAAAAAAAAAAAAAAGGAAATTAAGATTTTAGGGTCCTCTAAATTCTGATTAGAGAGAGCATTATAGTTAAATTTGTCGGACCTGCCATCCCTTTGTCACAAGGTGCCTGTTGAATATACTTCTTTGTAATTTGCCCATTTTAGAGTGCAGATAGATTTGAATCAATTGTTCCCATATGTACAAGTATTTTGTTGGAAATGGTAAAATTTACTGAATTATTTTTTGATCAACCTTTCATTTTTGGATAAACAATTTGGTCACATTACATTTCATAAAAAGATATCTAATGGTAGAGCATTTGTTTCAGAATGAAGTAAGATGCAGCCAAAATAGGACTGACCTTGAAGTCAGAGAAGCTGAGTTTGAAACTCTGCTCTTTCCTACTTGCATGGCCCTAGATAATCCATCTAACCTCTTTGGACCTCCACTTTTTTCATGTCACCTGGAGTGGGGTTGGCCTAGCAGATCTCTAAGATCCCTTCCTGTTTTAACCCTATGATTCTGTAAGTTTTGACCTAAATAAGAAAAAAAAATAATTTCGGTTATTACAGGAAAAAAGAGAAATTCACACTAAGATATCACATTTAAATAAAAACAACCCAAATATAGCACTGTTATTAAAATAATTTGTACTTTAAGCCTTGGTAACAGGGGCTAACATTATCATCTTTTCCCCATATTGTACAGAGAGCATGTATGCAAACTTCTTTTCATGGAGCTGACAAAACTTTGGTCTCATGTATTCATTCCATGCATTTGAATGTGTCATATAACCTCCCTTTCGCATATGTTATTGCTTTTTTCTTTACCTCCCTCCATCATTTCCTCCTCCTGGCCTTTTTTTTTACTTAACTTACCTACAAAGAAATTTCACTTATAAATAAAATATGGATAACAAGGACAGTACCATGGCAATGGTCTAAGACAGGAAGAATCAGTAAGAGTTAATGTACCTCAAAGAGACCAACTTTTATTTATTTTTCTTAATTCTGAAATTAACTTCAGTATATATATATATATCTTATGTGGAAGATAAGAAATGCCATCTGAATTCATACCAACTTTCTTTCCAAAGTAGACCCAGTTTTTGGCAGGAGAGCCAAGGAATAATTTGTGGGAGACCATGGTTTCTCTCCAAAGTATTATTCTTTGATGAGTTAACTTTATTCTTAAAGTACTAATATGCAACTTTTAGCACATCCTTAAAGTTGAAATAAAATTGTCTACTAAATAAACACCTATTGAAGAGGGGAAAGGGTGCTTCCAGATGGCTACATTGCTTCTCTAACAATGAATTTATGGGAGTATGCTCCCCAATTTTACTTAGAGAACTCCAAAAAGTAAATATACTTTTTATTGTCAATCAGCAAGCATTAATTGAACTTTCACTACATGATAAGTATCTATAACAGGTTAAAGTACAATATCTTGCCACATTGTCATAACTAGCAATTTTATAGCATGATAATATTTATAAAGCAGTATACAGATATTATCTCATTTGCTCTTCAAAGTAAGCCTAGAAAATAGATGTTATTATTACCCCTATTTTAAATAGGTTAAAAGACTTACTCAGGGAAGCTTTCAGTCACTGAGTCATTCTTCAAACTCATGTCTTCCTTACTATAAGCTCCTATGTTTCATCCATTTTATGCCATCTACGTGCCTGAAAATTATAAAGATATTTATTATGATGTGGGAAGTATTTTTGAAATCTCAAAATAAAATGTATTTTTTTTTCTTTACTTAAAAGATCTGTGATTTGTTAGCTATCGGCACTCCCTTCTTTAATACCAATCATACTGCTTAATTTCTTAACAGAACTTTAGTCTTGCATCATTTCCTGCCATTAGAACATTTCCATATGGATGTATTCCATCTTCCATCTTAGGGATGTTCCTCAAATTATTTTATATTTTCTTATTTGCTTGTATGAATCCCACCAGTTATCCATCCATCTATCTATCCATCCATCTATCCATCCATCTATCCATCTATCTTCATGATAGGGACTCATACTTTCAGTTTTGCCTTTATGTATCCTAAAAGTACTGTGATCCCTTGCACAAAGCAGGGTCTTTATATTGAATTGAATATCCTGAGAGTTGCCATTGAAAAAGTTGTTATGCTGGTTCTAGTCAGCTGATGAGTCTTTCTGAATTTAGGTAGGTCATTCTTCCTTGGATAGCATGCAATTCATAATTTATATCCAAGTTTTTTTCTTGAAACTTCTATAGTTTGAGTAGGTATGTACTCTGCTAGCAGAACCTTTGAAATCATGGAGTGTCCTCAAAAAAGGGTATCAAAATGAGTATTTTATAGAGGAAATATTTAGTTTATTCTTCCTAGCATTTCATGGTTTCAATAAAAAGTAATTGCAAAAGACACTTATGGTTTATGTGGGACTGTGGCTTAGTAAAATTACCTGAGAGAATGGTTTGCAGGAAATATAACAACTTTCTTACGTCTCTTTATAGATTGATAAAAAAATATAATCTTTTCTATAAAGAGATACATGCTAAAGTAAACTTTTTAAATTAAAATAGACTACTGGCTTCCAAGGTCTTACCAACTTTTGTAGAACATATATGACACTACCTATTAAACTCTACCAATTTATAGAGTGAGTTTTTTCCTATGAAAACAAAAATCCATAGAAATAAAGCATAGATTCTAAATATGAATACTAAAATTATACTATTTGTATTAATAGTATATCCCTCATCTAATAAAGTTGTAAAGTCAAGACTTGTGCCCTCATAGAGGTTATATACCTAATCCAAAAGCATTTTGTGCAGAGATTAAAAATAACCTGGAGTAGGAAAGGGGGGGGAAGGAGGAGGGAAGTATAGAGAATGAGAGAGAGAGAGAGAGAGAGAGAGAGAGAGAGAGAGAGAGAGAGAGAGAGAGAGAGAGAGAGAGAGAGAGAGAATCCTATTCTCTCTATATTTTTACTTATTAAATTTAGAACTGTGATTTCCTAAGTGTAGGAATTCTTATGCTGAAAATTCCCTCTTTCAATACAAATCAAATCAACAACTCCTCCCTAATTTAGATTCTTATAGAATTGGTGAATAAGAGGTAAAGTGAATTGTCATCAATCAAAAAACTATAATGTTTCAGAGGTAGAATCAGAGTCCAAGTCTTTCTGAATCAAAGCCTAAGCCTCTGCCCATTAAAACGTGCTACACATTGTATGCTGAGCAACACAGGTGTCAAAGATCATTATTTAAATTGGTGAAAGACAAAACTTTTAGTTTTCCTTGCAAATAGGGGCAAGTATAAACATTCATTTTCAGCAGCAAACAGTATAGCTTATTATTTAAACTTACTCACAAAAATGTACCTCCCCATGTAATCAATGTGTTTTTCACACATTGTTTATAAAAAAATTGTCAAACTACACTAAAAATGTATTGGTCCTCAAATATCCTCAAATAAGGCCTTTGAAAATACAATAATTCCCTTTCTGATATGAGTAATTAACTCTTGATTTATCTGTTTTGTAATTTTTTTTTTGCAGAATAGATTTTCTTAAAAACAAGTCTCTCTGTTAATACCTTGCCTAGTAATGGCTAATTTTTATCAAAGTCTCCTGAGGAAAAATATATGTAATATATCAGACTTTAATTTTAACCTCATACCGGTTTTTAAAAGGTCATTTTAGGCAGTAGAGAATAGAGTGCCTTTAAAGTACAGCATACAGCTTCTGCGCTAATTGAGGTTATCTGCTGCCTGAAACAAAACTGCACTTCTAAAGCTTTGCAAAAATTTCTATATTCAATACAATCATATTTACAAAAGATCTTGTCTTGGTGGCAACTTTATCTTTCCTTGTCATTCTTTGTCTTTGGTCGACAGAAAAGAAATACATATTATTCTCAATTTGATGGGGGAAAAGGTGTGATATTTTACTAATGAAGTGAAAATAATTGTAGGAATATGTTTACATACTAATAAGTGCCATTCACTTGGTGGGGAAAAGCATCTTCTGTGTTCTCATTCTTCTAAGTTTGTCTCAGTATGCACAACTGAAATAACTTGCCATTTCCTGTGATTTATATAAAAGATCCTACATAGTTGACTTGAAATTCTTTTTGAGATTAGGATTTATTTAAAGAAGAGAAAATCATGTGAAACAAACTCACAGATACATAAAACTATGATCAGAAAGGTTTGTTACATGCATGTGCTTTCACACATCTACACAGACACACATGTCAAATTACTCAAATTGTTTCCTTCCTCCTCTTATCTTATTTCCCTCCCCAGCCACCAAAACATACTGTGAAATAACTTCTCTGAACTAAGGGACCAATTATCACAGTCTCCAATAATCACATTGGGAGTAAACATTCTATATGCTAGACATAGGAAATTGAAAACTGCAGCACTTTGTATTTCTGACACCATTCTGAAGAACTTTTAATTTTTTGTTGTTCTTTAATATAGAGAACGTCTCAGATTCAGCAAGAAACTATGTGTAAGAGAGGTCAACTAATAACTAAAATGTGATGCAGTAAATCACAGCAGGGGCATTGTGGGGAACAGGAAAACTTTATTTTCAAAAGGTCCATCTTAGGGATTGATTGTGAAGCATGAACTGGCCAAATATTTATTTGATTTCAATGCGATTTTTAACTTCAGCCTGATTCTGTAGGTTAGCTGCATCTACACTAGCAGGTTGAACTTCTGTTTCCAAGAGCAGATCAACACAGCTGGAAATGTTCTGTCTCTGATGACATTTTCGGTGTTCCATCTCAGCCAAGGAGAAAATGGCTTTAGTTGGTCCATTTGTAAGATGATGAGCACTTTTGATTTGGGTTTCATGAGATAGATAAATTATAACATTAAACTTTCACCCATGGAGAAGCCACCCATTCAAGTACTTACAGAGGTAGTTCAAGAAGAAGCAAATTTGATGAGGCAATATGGTAAACCCAATTCAGCAAACATCAATTGATGAAATGTCTAGTATGGGCAAGGCATATTCTGTTTCCCTCAAAATTTGAGATCATCAGGAAAAGAGAAAGGGATAGTATTGTTAGTGAATTCCACCACTGAGAGCAGAATGAGACAGCAAGGAGTGAAGCAGTTAAGGGAATAATTTTCAGCATTGTAAAAACAAACAACTATTGATTTATACAATGATCACTGATGATTCCTGACAACTGATGATGAAGCATAGTATCCATTATAGAGAGGTCATAGAGTCAGGGTGTATAATGAGATGCTTATATGTACAAAGGCATATGTGTTGCCTTGCATGCATACACATACACATGTTCATATAGATATATATGCATATATCTATATGTACATAGGGGGAATTTTTTTGGCTTCACATGAGTATCAGTTATAAGATTTTTTTTCTTTCTAATGGAGTTTGGGGTAAAAGAGAGAGAAAATAGATTTGTTATTATTATTTTTGATAGAGAAATGTATATGTTGTGGGTTCTACAAATATGAAATGTGGCATGTATTTTCAGATGAGGTCTGTATATTTTAAATTTAATTTGTTTTACTTTATTACAAGGAACCTCTCACAAAGTGAGAAATTTTTGTATATCATTTAAAATTTAAAGAAAAGCTATACTCTCAGGCATTTGGGGAGAGGGACTGTGGCATCATTTGACTAATCACAATCAATCATAGGATCCCAAGGTCATTACTCTAAATCTTGAAGGAATCTCACTTTGAAGATAATTATGAAATTAAAATAGGGTTTGTGTTGACAGAATTAACCCAATTTGACTGCTATCAGTGAAACAATGATTTTAAGACCTATGATTAGTCAAACTGGTAAGAAGTCAAATGGATTTTTTGTCAATAAGGACCAAGATTTAAATGCAGCCATACATACATACATAGTTAACAAAAAAAAAAAATTCTAAGCAATTACTATCCCTTAGCAAGAATAAAATAATTAGAATAAAGAGAAGTTTTCAAGTTTCACTTCTACATGCAGTGACCAATTGCTTACCATCATGAGGAATTCTACAAGGAGATCGTGATACAAAGAAAAAAAAATGGAACAGTTCCTGCTCTCAAAGAACTTATACTTTCTTTGGGGAGGGGATTTGGCATACAAAAAATGTACAGTACTAAGTGCAAAATATGTACCATGTATTGTATTTTATTATGAATTGATTGCGAACATTTCAATGTATAAAAATAAAAGAAGTAGAAGATTTGTATTTGAAACTGACCTTTATTTTGTGTTTTAAAATGTGTTCAGGGGTGGCTAGGTGGCGCAGTGAGTAGAGCGTCAGCCCTGGAGTCAGAAGGACCTGAGTTCGGATTCGGCCTCAGACACAGTGCACACACAAACAAAAAAACCTAGCTGTGTGACCTTGGGCAAGTTACTTAACCCCAATTGCCCTCCAAAAAGAAAAAAAAAACAAATAAAATGTGTTCATTAAATTTAACATAATAATATCAAACTATTTTGATGTCTGTTTCCCCTTATAAACCCTCTTCTACTCCCTTCTATGGTACCAAGTAATTTCAAGAGAGATAAGTTATTAACAACTGGGGGATATCAGCAAAGGCCTTGAGTAGGTGTTGGCACTCAAGTTAGAAAACAGCACATTTTCTAAACTTTCCTTAGCATTTCCTTTGAATGTAAGTCCTATTCTTTCAAAATGCATTGGAAAAGACTCAGGATAGATTTTTGTCCTAATATTATTAAAAATGCCTTCACAACCCCAACTAGAGATTGATTCTTTTTGTGTGTGTTTGATTGTGTGCTTTTTTTTTTTGTCCTGTTTGCTAGAGGGTACTTGCATACTACTGGACCTATATAATTATATTCGTATATATTTCTGTAATTAAAAGATTTTTGTTACATCTGACATCCATTGTGATAAAATTTCATCATGAATTATTATGTATAGAATGTAAATGATACTTGTTTTAATCCATCCTTTAGTACTGCATATATTCAAGTTTCTTGAGTCTATCAGGAAATTAATTTATGGTTGAAAATGAACTAAATATATACTGTATCTGCATATAAATTTCTCAGGAGAAAAATTATGTTCTGTCAAGCACAAAATACATATCTAAATGTTAGAGTTTATCATGTAAATGCATGTAAGCAGATAACAGTCTTTTCAGAAGTATTATGGGATGTTTATGCTAAATACTATGTTATTAACTGACTTCTCTGTGGAAATATTCCTCTTTATCATTTTGAGTGTTGACAAATGAACCATATAGATGACTCATTTGTGTATAAGCCACTCACCCTGTTTGAGTAGCAATTAATGTCAGGTGAGAAGGAAAGAGTTGAAATTGAATTTATTTGATTAACTCCTGAAAGAAGAGGGCAAAATGCTTGTCTTGCTAAAAATAGAAATCATTCTCAAAATGCATGTATTACAAACAATTTAGGGAATTCATTTTTTAAAATGTGAATATTAACTTTAGAATTCATGTGGGATAGTTCAAAACATATATATGCCTTTTTCCCACTCAGTTATGCTGTGATAAAACTGTAATTTGAATTCTGTTTCTGCATAGAGAGCTGAGGTCATTTAATAGAAAATGCATTCTATGGACATGTTTCATCATTAAAAAAAACAAAAACAAAACCTTTTACCTGGGATCTGGATCAGTGATGAAAACTCCAATCTGCCTAAATGTCTCCATTGATCCAAAGCACCAACTATCTTATAACTTTTATTAGGAAGTTAACTGAGACACAGATATTAAGTGATTAGTACATGTTACATAGCCAATATTTGTAAGAGGCAGGCCTTTCTAATTCTAAGTCCCTCTATCTGGCACCTCATAGTCACTAAAGTAGTTTGTTTAAAATACAGCATGTTTTAGTGGAGAGAGTGTTTACTTTGAGGCTGAGAAACTGACTCCAATGAGAGACAAAGATGCTTTTGTCTCTGAACTCCATCCCCCAATAGGCTGTGGCCTTTAGCTATATATTTATATATCTAGTGAGAATCTTATACATGTAGAAATGTGAACACATCATAACGCACACTTTAGGGCAATGGATTACTTTACTCATAGGCAAAGTAAATAACTTCAAAAATATGTTGGGGAAAGGAGATACCTCTCTAATACTATCTATCCCATCATTTAAAATGCATAATCAAGGGGCAGGTAGGTGGTGCAGTAAGTAAGAGTGCCGGCCCTGGAATCCGGATGACCCAGGATCAGTCCCAGCCTCAGAAAATGAGCACCCACACATAAATAATGGCTATGTAACCTTGAGCAAGTTACTTAACCCCAATTGCTTTAAAAAAATAAGTAAATAAAATGCATAATCAGAAATTCTTTTCTCTTAGATTTTTTTTTTAGTCTTAATGATTCTTCTTTTAAAGTTCATATATTCTTGTAAAGGATAATACTTTTTGCTCTTTGGAGAAGTAATAGAATTTAAGGGGAATAGGATCCAAGTTGATATTCCATCCTGGCCCTGTTTCTGTCTCAATAACTATCTGTAGGACCTGGGATAAGTCCCTGTACCACTTGGAGTACCAGTTTCTTCATCAAAAAACCAAGAAGCAGGAATAGGGGCCTTTTATTGTTTCAGTCTATGTTGTATTAGCAATGAATGCATAAACAAGCATTAGTTGGTGACTTGGGGAAAAAAAGGCAACAAAAATAAGTGTTGGTAATAAATATGAGAGACATAAAGTTGCTAAAATTCTAGGAATTAACTGACTGATGGTGGTAGGAAACAAAGGAACACGACACAAAATAAGGTAATGAAATTTTTCATAGGTCTGACCATACTCTCATATGGAATCTTACAGAGAATTTAGGTTAGATATTGGAAAACATATAATAGCTCCTCACCTGTCTGCCTATTTATAGTCTATTGAAGACTGGTAGGAAATCTGTCACCAATGATTGATCAGTTTATTGAAATTGTGGGCAACATTTCCAGACAGTGCCTATTCTTTATTTTCACTAGATCCTGAGACTGACTTCATGCAACCATACTGCTAATACCTATTATTTTTTGTTTTGTTTTTGGAAGTTAGAGTCTTCTCCTGAAGGATAGTGCTGTTTATAATTGACTTTTCTTGAATTTAATTCCTTTGTGAGAAAAAAAGTTAAAGAAATTATTTTTTAAAACCAACTTATTAATATTTTTTTCATTATCTCAGAAACAAGTTATTCTACTTATGAGAAAAAATATTATATATTGTTTATATGAGGAGTAATTCAGTGAGTCTCAAAAGCTTCAAATCTGTTTCCATAATTGGCTTTTTTAAAAAAGATTTTTGACGTCTTGAATATAGAGAAAGTATCAATGACCTTAGCTGTGGTATTTTAATTACATCAATTCCTATCACTTTATTAGAAGACCTGGATTCAAATACAATCCATCCAATTGCTAGCTGTGTGAGCTTGGGCAAGTCATTAAACCTTTGGTGATCTCAGCTCTTTCCCCAAGCCCCATAGTTCATTATTTGAGTTTTGATAGCTTGGAATGAGTGTAAATGGCAGCTCTTTCTGTTCTGGTCAGAAACCCTTATGGTCTTCCCCTCCCAAACAGATTCTTTTGAGAAGGCGAACTAGACCATCTTCTTATCTAGTCTTAAATCACTAAATGGGTGTTGCTTCAAATGAATTGAGACCTGGGAAAGACCTTAGCTTTAAAAGTTCAAGGTCTATCACTGCATGACTCTAGGGGAGAAAGTGGGACCAATGACTTTGTACAGCCCTATTTCACTTAAATTCAATTCACTTTCAAGTCAAGCCATTATCCTCTTGATTTAATTTGTCCTCTCTGAGAATGAAAGGGGAATAGCAACAACAGAAACAGAATTGTAATAGATGATTTTTAAGGTACCTCCCTGCTCTAAATCTATGGATTTGATTTTTTTTCATATTTCTAAAATACTTTGCAAGATTTCTCTAAATCCAATAAATCAAAAGATATTGAAGTAAAGGTCTTTTCTGCATATTGCCAATAATACATGAATCTATGAAACAAAATGTAACATTCTTTCCCTTGTAAGTCAAACATCCAGATTCTTAGTTAAGCAGTTCTAAGTTTTATACATTTCTATTTTCATTGTTTTTACAGCCTGATGTTGTGCAAAATTAATAAATGTTCTGAAACAAGTTTTCTGAATTTTCATCCAAAGTTTCAATTAATAATATCATCATGAAAGATGTCTTTCAAAAAGCCATTTCTATATAGCATCTCTTTTTCTAATTCTCACCTTCACCTTCTATCTAAATAACCACATTAAAAATAGAAAAAATTGCTAACAGTATTAGATTTTTACTTTAAAATTTCAATGTGAACAAATGACCCATTTAGAATAAATCATAATATATTAGCAATTAAATCTTGCTATTGATGCTTCATCATAGAATGGGGGTTACTTTGTATTGTTGAAGACTACATCAGAAGAACTGAGTATGAATCCAGATTGAAGCAAACTACCTGATTTTTTTCTTTTTCTTGTTTGGTTTCGTTTTGTCTTTACCATTTTTCATTCCATCTGATACAATCCATCTTTATAACCTGGCTAATGTCTAATGTGAAAGTATTTGCTGATCCTATACTTGATTGTAGGCCGTCATGGGCAGGGCGGGGGAGGAGAGGGAAGGGAGGGAGAGAATTTGAAACTCAAGGAATTGTGGAATTGAATCCTATATACTAAAAGTAAACAAACAAATCAATAAAGAAAAAAAGAAAGATATAGCTTTGGCAGTTCTTACCACACTAGAACACTTATAGCTCTAGACTCTGTTTCTGTTATCCAAAAAACGAAACTTGAAGAATCTCAGCAATGATTTAGGTTTGATGCCAGAGGTGACAGGAAGCTTTATAAGAACTTGATTGATCCTTTAGCTGCCCTGTGGGTACTAGGTTCCCATTCATGGAAGGTTTTCATGAGGAGACTAATCAAGACATCATGCTTGTTGTAGAAGGTGGAGTAGAAAACCATGGAGGTCTCCTATAACTTTGAAATTCTGTTACTGAATAATCACGAAAGGCCTGTGATCCAAGTTTAGCAAAGGTTTAGAAAGGAAGGACTTTAGCAAAAAAAAACTTTAATAAACAGAGTAGAAGATAGAAATTGTTTTGTGTAATGGGGGAAGCAAGAGCGAAGGGACAGGGGCTAGAAAGAATGCTTGAGGACTCAAGTAAATAGTTCAATTAATTAGAAAGAGGGAGGATTATATGTGTGATTAGTAAAATAGAAATTTGGAAAATTAGGGTGAAACCTGATCAAAGAGGGCATTGGATGCCAGGATAAGAATCTTATATGATTATATACATGTGTGTGTATATATGTGTGTATGTATGTATTTATACATAATATAATATGCCTATACATACATATGTGTAGGTATAATTTATACTTATATATATTATATTATATACATTATATGTGTATTATATATAAGATCATGCATATATACATACATGCATGTGTATATACACATATACATAAAAATGTATACCTATATATCAAATACATGCATATATATATATTATATAATCAATCTTTAAAAATTATGCTTTTGGGTGTTGCAGATTGTCTCCCACTACATTTGTACATGATCAAATGGACAAAATGATGACCTGATTCAATATAAGAGAAAAAGTACTATTTCAGCTTGAATGAACATCATATGTCTCCTCAGGGTGATTGTCTATGCAAAGTATTACTCAAAGCACCAGATAATTATGTTATTTAAATATTCAAGTAATATGATTCTGAAAAGTAGCTTTTAGGCACATATATTTCAGTCCTATCATTAAACTAATTCAGTTTTTCTAGAATGTATGCCCTACCACCAGCAAAGGGGCATTTTCAAGGCCTTCTAGGCAGATGTAATAGACTAGAGATTGTTGAAGAGGAATTCCTTGCAGAGGAAGATTTGTGAAATCCTGCAGTGAGCTGATGAAACCATGCTCCAAAACCCTCTCCCCTGCAGAGAAAGCTTTATCATTGACTGTTAGCATTCTGCAGAAAACTGAGAATAAATGCTAACTATCCATGTATGTACATATATATGTATGTGTAACAGCCATCTATATATATATATATGTATATATATATATATATATATATATATATATATATATATATATATATATATATATATACACATATTCTTTAGACATTTTCTCATGTCCAATTCCTTATAACCACATTTGGGTGGTTTGTCATTTCTCCAGCTCCTTTTACAGATGAGGAAACTGAGGTAAACAGCTTTAAATAACTTGCCCATGTTAACACAGGTAATGTCTCAAACTAAATTTGACATCAGGTCTTCCTGACATGCATGTGCATTTTCATGTACATCATAAAATCATATGTACATTATAAAATCATAAGTATACAGAGAAAATTAGGAAGATAATAAAAAGTCATCCTGTGGTATCATAAGGTCCTTCCATAATGAATTAGTAATTACTAATAATAGCTAGTAATATTTAGAAATAATATTAGTAAATATAATTACTGATTTTTACATTTTTATTGATGTTTCTGCTGTCCTTTCTGTTTCCTTCTCATGTATTCATATGTGTATCTCTATACCTAGAAGTTTGTGGATTTATGTGCAGAAAAGGAGGCATTTAAATTTAAGGAGGTGAAAGATAGCCCAACATGTACCCTTTTCAACAAGGGGGTCTTTTGGATTCTTAATGTCCAGCTATGAAACTTTAGCCTGTAATAGTAATGTAACTTGATCCCTTTGTATTGGCAAAGCTAACATTTACTTAGTACTTAGTTCAAAGTAAGCCTCTGTTAAAGAAACAGAAAGTATGAACCCCTGTTCCTGACATGACAGGAAGAGGCTGAAAAGGGAGGAGTAATACTGCTCCAGAGAAGGAGAGTCAGAACTCCTGGGGATAAACTTCATGGAGGCAGAAGCAGCTGCTGCAGAGGAGGCTGAAGAGAAAAGGCCTAGGTTGGAGACAATGATTTTGATTTTAGGAACCTGGGTGAAGTGATTTTGATTCTAGGAACCATCTGGAGCTTCTGCTGGGGAGCTACTAGCTTCTCCTGGGAGCTGCTGAAGACTGAGGAAGCATAACTGTGATACTGGTATTTTGTGTGAACCTGTTTGTGGCTTTGTTAAGCCTAGACTTCCGGGAAACAGAGACTGTGAAGGATTCAAGGTGGACTAGCCACTGTGAGATTCAGTGTGGAAAAGGAACTGGGATTTGTCTGCCTTTGAACCCAGGTGACAGTTTGGTGAATTCAGGTAGGAGCTGGGACTATGGAAGGGATCCAGAGAATCTGAGAGACTACCCTGAGTCAAGCTGAAAGAAGACTTTACTTGGATACTGTGTACTGACTGAGAATATTGTAAATTATTTGTGGCTGAGGGGTGGATGGCCTGTGTATTTTACACTACCCCTTGAGAGTGCTGAGTATTGGCTGATATTGTAACTTAGTGTGCTCCATGAGTGGAGAACTTTGATTATTGTATTTTGTGATTGAAGCCTCCTTAAGGATGATTGAATGATTGAGCTACTAAGTGATTGATTGACTAAATGATTATACTTTGTTCAAAACTGTGTGATCACCATTGAAAACCATGTGGCCATTTTCTATGATAAATTGTTGTGAATGCTGTATTTTGATTATCTGTGATAAGTTGTAACATTGTGAATGCTATACCTTGATTTACTGTGAATGTTTTGCTCTGATTTGTTATTGAATATATATTCACTATACTATGTAATCAGAACCTTAAAAGCTGTTCACAGTAGTATTCATGCTTGCCTTTACATAACCTCACATAAAATATTTCCTAGTACAAATAGATTTTTAGGTCCATTCCATCCCATACATTATGATGATAGCTAAAATTTCTATAGTGCTTTAATTTTTACATAGAGCTCTATATACATTCTTATGTGATCCTCCCAACAACCCTATCCAGAAGGTGAAATTATTATCCCCTCTTTCATATCTCACATGATGTCAATGTCTATTCTGTGATAAGGTCTATCACCAATCCTTATTTTATTACCTTTTGTTCTTTAGTGAAGGAGGGTGTGTTTAAAAGTTATATACCATATATTTTCTTAGAAAGTCTCATTTTCTCAGCATCCTCTGATTTAGGACTTATATGATTTTAATGCTTGTCCTAATGCCTGAGAAAATAGGAGAAGAAAGGAAAAGAAACACTTCTGTAAGAGTAGATTCTGACTTAAGGACTTTTCTCTATTAGAGTATTACTTTCTTTCAAAAGTTCCTTGAAAATTAGTACTATATAATTTAGCTCTACATCATGCTAAGTACATGAACATGTCAACATAAATGCAGAAACATATTTTTGAATATGTGAGCATTTTTTTGAATATGTGGAGCCAGATGTTATTACTGGTATAAAAATTATTTTCTTCAAAAAAAAGTCACTTCAATTTCTTTTTGGAAAAAAAAAATGAAGATAACTTTCCATAGCTTGGGAAAGATACTGCTGTCCCTATTTTAGATGTATTGTTTTAAATCTAGCAATAATTACCAAAAATGAAGATATCTTCATTTAGATAAAATGTTTATGTTACCCTCATTTATCAGGTGGCATATAGTTGCCCATTAAGAGAAAGGTAGAGTAGATATCATAAAAAACGAGATTTTCTTTTTACAGAAAAGGTCACATTTTTATTGCAAAAACCTGTCAGGATTTTATGATCAACTTGGACTGTGTGTTTTGCTTCAGGGTGATTGTGGGGAATGAGAGGGGGGTTTGCTGTGGCTAAGAATATCACTCTGTGGCCAGCAATGATTTACAACACTGAATAAAGAATTAAATCCTTAATTTAAGCCTACAGAGCAGCACCTAGAGGGTTTAATTCAACCTGAAATTTGATTCTGACAGTTTTCTTAGTCTAACCCCTATGGGCATACTGGGTGATTTCCATGAGTTTTGAATGTGATTGAAGAGACAAGATGTTTTCGATTTTTCCCGGGCCTCCCCTCTAGTAAACCCACAGTTTTAGGGGGGGGGGGAGAGGGAGAGAAAGGGAAAGAGTGAGGAAGAGAGGGAGGGAGAGAGAGAGAGAAAAAGAGAGAGGGGGGAGAAAGGCAAAGAGGGAGAGGGAGGGGGAGGGGAGAGACAGACATGAAGAAGGAGGAGAAGGAGAATAAGGAGAAGAAGAAATTAAATTAACTCTTTCAGAGAGGGAATGGGAAGGATCTGATTATTGAATAGTCCCTCGTATATCTGGAATAAATTTGTAAACTCTTTTTTCCTTTTCTTTGTAACCCTACTGATAAAAAGGCCTTTGCCTGAAATAATTCAAGCAAATCACAAAGAAACAAGTCTGGGGAGCTGGAGAGGTTAACTGGAAACTCTATGCATATTGTTTGGTTAGAACATCTGTTTGTTTCTTCTACTTATCATTATATGGATTATGAGTTGAATAACTGAACTTGGTTTATAAATGTTTTCTTCTGCATGCACAGATTGCCACCTGGAAATGTCTTCTTTAAAAGAGTTGCAGAAAAGTTTTACTACATGTATGTACATATATTTAGCCTTACATATTTTTTAACTTTTTAGTGGGATTCCATTTCTTTTCTGTGACCTCTGTTTCACTCTATTATGGACATATGCAGCTACTACACGTAGACATAGAGCACTACGCTCAGGAAGTCAGAAAGATCTGTGTTTTGTGACCCTGGGCAAATCATTTAACCTCTCTCAGTCTCAGTTTCCTGACTGGTAAAGTCAGGATAAAAATATGAGTCACTATATTGAGTTGTAAGAATCAGATGAGAACATAGGTTACACACTTTGAGAACTTCACAACTATATGTTATCATATTAATGCAACTCCCCTTTTTCAAGTGAAGAAAAAGACACACAATAGTTAAGAGAATGGTTTAAGGGTACATAGCAATTTAATGGTAGATCCAGGATGAGAATTTGGCATCACAAATACCTTATTTCTATATGTGCTTTCCCAATAAATGTCAAATAATGATTTCTTCAGCAAACTTTTTTTATTACATTTTGTGTCCAAACGGCTTTAATGAGGTAACAAAAATGAGCAAGATACTCTCTCTTTCCTCAAGAAACTTAACATCCAGAAGGGTATATAAATAGCAATGATTAAATGTGTGCTGAATTGAAGTAGAACATTCTAAGAGATGACCACAATGAAATCACTGGTAGAGTATGACAGGTGCAATATGTGTGGGTTCATATGTATACATATATGCATGCATATATAGGCTTGCATATATATGTATGTGTACATGCATGAATGCATGCATAGGAATGTATACATTCAGAAAGACTTTGCAACTGATTGGATGCCAGTAGTGAGAGAAAATGAAGAGTAGAGGAATACTCTTAAGATACAAATCTGAATAATGGGAATGGTTATATTCCCCTCAAAAGAAATAAGAAAGGAAGGAAATATGAGTTTTTTGTTTTGTTTTGGTCAGGGGAAAAGGTGTAATAAATTCTCTTTTGGACTTCTTGAATTTCAGATATTTATGGGCATCTAGTTCAAGATACCTAATTGGCAGATGAAGTTGCAAGAATGAAGTTTAGGAGACAGCTTGTGGCTGAATTTCTAAAAATCTGGGAATTATAAATCAAAACATGGAGGCTTATTGAATTTCAGAGAGAATCAGAAAAAGAGGGACAAAGTTAGAGAGCATGCTAGAGAGCAATAGTAAGAGATAGTGTAGAGAGCCCAGTTTGGAGCTTTGGGTGTACCACTCATTCCCCACTCAGTACACCTATGCATATAAGGTAGGAAAGGGATTGTGATCCTGCAAATGATTCTAAAATCAGACAACAGGTAGGAAGAAAAACATGAGACACCAATATCATACCCCCACCCCAAAATGTTTTTCAGGAGGTGGTAATGATGAACAGTGCAAAAATGATGTTGAGATAATGAAAGTTAAGGACTGGGGCGAAGGGCGAGTTCATCAGAGTAGGCTGCTAGATTTCATATGATTAAGAAATTAGTAAACCTTAAGGAAATGGATCAAATGAGAGAAAATAGAATTTTTTTGTTTGTTTGCTTTTCCCCACAGTGTGTCTGGGAAGAATAGGATAGAGATTATATATTAACTTGAGGTAGTACTAAGTTTAAATGGAGGATTTTTTATTTTCTTTTTCTTTTCTTCTTTTTTTTTTTTTGGAGGACAATTGGGGTTAAGTGACTTGCCCAAGGTCACACAGCTAGTAAGTGTGTCAAGTGTCTGAGGCTAGATTTGAACTCAGGTCCTTGACTCCAGGGCCAGTGCTCTATTCACTGCGCCACCTAGCCACCCTTTTTTTTTTTTTTTTTAGTAATTTAGGAGCAAGAGACAGTTTTTAGAGAAGATGGTGAGTGAGTTTAGTTTTGGATACTGCTCTGTTGAGTCTATGCCTTTTTTATGTATTGAAGTGATCTAGAGATTTCTGATATTGAAAATACTCGCTACATATTAGACCAGTGAAACTGTTCCTGTAGCATATTATCTGTAACATACAGGGTTTCCATGAGTTCAGAGAATTATTTCCAGCTAATTTCTGGCTGTAACTGGTGGGTCATCTATATATAACCATTTTTTTTCTTCAAGAGGCCTGATTTGGGGGCTTAAATGATGTTCTTTGTCGTAATTTTCATCAAAAGCCACCTAAGGTGCCAGAATGAGTCTTGCAACTTAAAAAAAAAAACCTGCTGCCCCTGATCTCTGAGGTCTAAGAATCTTAAATACCCAAACATAAATATATAACAACTCACTAAAGAACACTCAGCTAGCTGTAAATTTAAATATAAGCAATAAAAATAAACATAAAGATTCAAGATAGCCCCTTACCTTTGCATTTAGAGCTAAAGGTAGACAAGGGCCCATAAAAGGTTAGAAGGCAATACAACATGGGGAAAGAGTTTTGCACTAGAACCCAAGAGTAATGATAGCAGCTTCTTATTCTGGTTCAGCCGTAGACTAGTTATGACTTGCAATGAAGGTGGAACAAACCCTGATTTGTTACAGGGGAAAATGAGGGCAGACCATGCTGTCCTCAGAAGACTAGAATGAATCTCATAATTACTTTTTAATTGATTGATCCATCTCCTTTAAACTCTAACATCATCACTTGCTCATATGGGCTTTCTTTGACTCTGGAGTATAGTGAGTATATTGTTAATGATGAAGGTGGTGATGTCCATTATCACTTAACTTAGTCATTGGGTTTGGGTGAGTACTTCTTATGATGCTAATCTAAGAAATTATGCTAAGTGTATGGGGAGGAGAAGGGATGAAAACATGTGTAAGGAAGCCTACATCGTCCTTTAATTTACTTGTAACATATTGATACCAAAGGATGGAAAGCTTAGCACAGAATTAAATAAGCTATGATAGAGCTGGGTTTCATTGTAAAATAAGTGATTATCACAGCTTTACCAACTTGGTGGTTGTCACAAAAGATTTTTATTATCACTGATATCATATATCATAATCCCAAAGCACTACAATCTTTGAAGACTGAAACTTTCTGGTAACACAGGGACATTTTGTGTTTATGGGCAGGTGTAAAAGAGTTCTAATGATGACTTACATAAGAAGTTGAGTCAAAACCAAGTTAAATGCCCACCAATTGGATACTGGCTAAATGTACTAATGGTACATGAATGTAATGAACTATTACTACTCCATAAGAATTGATGATTGTAAACAATTCAGAGAAATATGGGAAGACCTATGAACTGGTGCAGACTTAAGGAAAATATATACAATTACTATATATGTAAATGAAACAACAAAAAGAAATGTAACTCTGATATGCAATAAAATTGCCTAAACCTGACCCCAGAAAATGATGAAAAATGTACCTCTTTCCCTTCTTTTAAGAGGCTGGGAGGTGATATGTTTATGGAGAACTAAATTATATAGTCAGATTCTGTTATATGTTGCTTAATTTTGCTAAACTTTACTTTTTATTTTATTTTATTTTTGAAGATGAGTCACCTTATCTCAGCCAGGCTGCAATTGTAGCAGCCAGTCATGAAACTGATCACAATAATGATCAGCAAGACAGATTTTGATGCATTTTATTTTCATCCATACTCAGCATGGTCCTCCTTAGGCAGCCTGGTTACCCCCATTGCCTTGGCTGCCATATTGATGCTAGATTTAATTTAGACATCTTGATCAACCTATCCCTAGTGTAGTTCAGAACTCCTAAGATTGAGTGACCCACCAGCCTCAGCCTCCCTGGTATCTGATATTACATGCATGTGACACTATGACTAACTGAACTTCTTTTTTCTATATTTTAAATTCCTTATTAGAAGGGGTGACTTGATGGGAAAGGACTGCATGCATTCAGAAAAAAAATGATGTAAAAAATTCAACAAATTATAACATTAAAATATATAATTGGAGTAAAAGATGGGGAGATGACTAAATGGAAAAATTCCTGCATTTAACATATAGCAAGAACAAGAGTCAATAGATCTGCAGTGTTTGCATTGTGTTTCTGAACTATAATTGCTTCATTAAAATGACTTGGGGAAAGCCTGTACCATGTTGGTTTGGATCCCATATGGAGGATTTATAGAAGACCTGAGATGACAATTCCTTGAGGGCATTGACATTTCATTTGTCTTTGTATCTGTAATGCATAGCGTATGATAAGTGCTTATAAATGTTGAGGATAGATTGATGGATTGGTTGATTGATAGTTTGACAGCAGTAATAGGACAAGGTGTGGATGGGCTGTAATTTATTTTAGTGGAGAACATATTCATGATATTCTATGGTTTAACAGTTCCATCTTAGTATATATTATTTATCTCAAAATGAATGGAACTTAGCTAACCAAGGTTTAGCAAAAGTATAAATTTGCAGGAGAATGGAATCAGATTGTTTTGAAAGAAGTAAATTTCACCCAGACATAAACCTTATGCAAAGTTAAGAAGCAGTATCTTAATTTGTTTTGTTTAAAACATTAAATTTATGATGGCTACTTTAATAAATTGAAACTACTAAGCTGAAATACATTTGTGCTCTGCAAACAAAGTCATAAAAATCCCTGTTAGACATTTAATTACTGCACAAATTGTTATATAAAGAACTGTAAAACAAACATGTTGATTAGGTAAAAAATAGAGGCATGATCATAAGCACACTAATCCTTTTTAAAGATATAAATTTGACTATAAGTAAGTACTCTATCAAAGGCTTTATTTTTCCTTGTAGCTCTGTGTCATATTTATAATCTGGTTTCTTTTTAAGAGGAAATATATATTTGTGTGTTTATATATATATAATGTATATGTATGTGTTTATATGTATATATAATACATATATACGTATATGTAAATGCTCTGTACATGTGTTAATTGAAAATAGATTTATGAGACCATTTAAAAATGCTTTGTTCTGTTTTTTCTTAATGGAAATTTTTATTAACTTCCATAAATACTCATTTGCAGAATACAATTTGCAAAGAAGGATCTAAATTGTTTCAGAGATGTCTGACATACATAAATACACAAGATCTTAGAGGCTAAAAGGACCTTAGGGATTAGCCAACTTCTCATTTTGCAGATGAGGAAACAGAGTCTTAGAGTCATTAAATGATTCATATTAGGTCACATAACAAATTAGAGGCAGAAGTCAGAGTACAGGTCCCAATTTCTACTCCAGCACTCTACACCATGCTTGCCTCGATTGCTGACATAATTGCTGTAGCAATTAGGAAGCAGAAGAGCTATTTGTCCACCTAACCCTCATTGATAAACATCAGTAACAACCACCACCACCACAATATATTCAAAGAAAGACGACTAATGACAAATCCTTTCTGAACAAGTAAGAAAATATATCTTAAGTAGCTTCTTTAATAAATTCCTAGATCAAGATATAAGAGGAAAGAAGGAAGAAACAAGGAAGAATAAATATAATTGTTAGGTTTTCACTTGTGGATTAAAAATGAATTTAATGACCCAATATAAGTGAGGGATAGGTGGTGCAGTGAATAGAGTACCAGCCCTGGAGTCAGGAGGACCTGAGTTCAAACCTCTCCTTAGACACTTAACACAAAAACTAACCATATGACCTTGGGCAAGTCACTTAACCCCAACTGCCCTCCAACAAGCCAAAAAAATAATAATAAAGGTGAGGGATACAATTGGAATTTTAAGAATTTTGGATGACTCTAATATTACCTTACCTAATTCTTGTAACCTGAACACTTTTTCATCTATAATATACACTTTTTTTTCTGGTTTAAGTTATTGTATTAGGGGAAGCAGCTATTAGCCCCAGAATGGCATAATAAAATTATTTGATATAGGAAATCAAACACATTATGATGACCTGTAAGTTGCCATTTTATCAGAGTGAACCAAAAACATATAGAGATACAAATAAAATATAGTATAGTACACAACTGAACAATATAGTCATTTATCATTGTTCCTAACATATCATTTATTAAGGAATAAGCAGGGAAAAATCCATGACCTTTTCTTATGGAGAAAAGATGAAGGTTTCTTAATGAATTCAGAGTACATCCAGTCCTACTCCATTTTACAGATGAATAATTGAGGTAGAGAGAAGTTAAGCAACTTGTGCAAAGTCATTTAGGTTTTAAGTGATGCAGATGAAGAATGTGTGTAATGAATCACTTATTTAAAACAATTATAACAATAGCAATGGTGACAAAAAGTCCTCTTATGGATGGAAGAAGTTCAAAGAATATTAAACATATAGTTTACTTTTCAGCAGTTTAGCATCACAGTATAGCAAATAAAAGGCCTAAAATTTGTATGATCCAATATTGGAGAGTCATAGTTTACAAAGTTCACAAAGTCATGATTCAAAAAGATTCTGATCAGGTATAATACTAGACTGAAATGAAATAAAATTTGAAAGAAAAAATATAAAATATTTCACTTGGTTTCCAAGGGTCAATCTCACAATTGTCATATAGATTGTATATATGTAAGTATCAGTTCCTCTTTGAAAAAAAAGTTTGGGAGTTTGGTGGGCTACAAGCTCCTTATAAGTCATCAATATAAGATGGTGGTCAAGAAAATGACTACAGTGTAAAGAAAGCTGCGGTAAAATTGCCATTTTATCCCAACCTGAGGAGGTTGTTGTGCTACAGAACTCTCTTCTGGTCAGATGACATCCTCTATGTTTTTTTCTTAATTCTGAGCACTAAATTTTAGGAAGGTTACTGGTAAGCTTGTTAATATTTTACGGAAGATAACCAAGAGAGTAAAAGGCCATGAAACTGTGGCAGATGAGGATTATTGTAAATAGGTAGAGAAGTTGTATTAACAATTAGAGCTTTCCAGAATTATATTTAGCTAAGTAGTTAAATATATGGAGAATTATAAAATACAATGGGGGGAGCTTGTACTAGGCTAAAGGGATCAGATTATTAAATGTTTTCATTTTGTACATGCTCATTTGGAGGGGAGGGAGTGATCTAGATTAAGGCTAATATTTCTGGTGTAGAAAGTGCTACCACTTACGCAGACCAGCAACTCATTTATAATCTGAGGCACTGAGAGACTTGCCCATGAAATTCCAAGAGCATGTCAGAGGCAGAACATGAATTCAGATCTTCTAGACTCAAAGACTGACCATTCATTATGCCAGTCTGAGTTTCACTTTCTGCATGATGTACGCAAAAATATATTCCTGACAAAGTAGAAAATTTTTTCTACAACCTCCTATAAACACAGGTACAATTTCTGAGGGATCAACAAATCTTCTCTTTATCTGGAAGTTCCTTCAGGCACCTTTTGTATGAATCAATTTTTCAAATTATTTGTGAAAATGAACAGGGAGGGGGCGGCTAGGTGGTGCAGTGAGTAGAGTGTCAGCCCTGGAGTCAGAAGGACTTGAGTTCGGATCCGACCTCAGACACTTAACATACATAAACAAAAAACCTAGCCGTGTGACCTTGGGCAAGTTACTTAACCCCAATTACCCTCCAAAAGGTGAAGAAAAAAGAAAATGAACAGGGAAAACTGACACGAAGGAAATTATGCTTATATGGCATCTTTAATGTACAGAGAAAGAAATAGACAAAGAAAAAGAAAAATGAAAGATTATCAAGAACATCCTTCCAAGGAACCTGGTTTTGAAATCAGTTCCAAGGTAAGATGAGAAATTGGGCACAGAGGACATCCTAAAGCACAGTCTTTGGAAAATCAGGTCTTAATGTCTCTCAGCATAAATTAGAAACGTGATGCTCCCAGATTCTCTTATTTGAAAAGTCTTCTTATGCTCCTCCTGCTATATTTTATGCAAAGAAATGTTTTTTAAAAATGAAAGGGGAAATATCATCTACCATTTATATAATTGGACTAGTCTATAGCTTTGGTCATTATGGAATAAGTGGAATAATCTTTCACCAAGTCCTAAAACTTATCTTGTTAGATCTCCTCCAATTACTACTTTTAGAGGTCTTAGAGGTACCTTTTCAGTGGTATATGATTATAGAAGTTTTGGGCTGCAGTTTGGCAAATAACCATTATCACCAAGATAATTCAGACAGGTAAAAAAGCCACAAATTCAATAATATTTAATATGATGGTACTACACAATAGAGTTTGTAGATATTAAAATAGACAATTTGGCAAGAAGACGCAATACAAGAATCTGGACCTCAGAAAGGTATTTGTGGGAGAATTCCAGTTGAAATCCCACAGTCTCCCTAAAATATGCTGAATTGTTGTGTGATTTCTGGATTCCATTTCAAACCCAGAGATTGTACACTCAGTGTCCTCAGATTCCTTCTATTTAATGAGTAACTTGTCATATAAGTATATTCGCTATAAAGTATGGTTTCTGTAAGTAAATACAGGTGAATACTAAAAATAGTAATTTAGGAAATATGGTATAGTTTTTACTAGATATAGACTTAGGGGTTAATATAATAAACTTAATCTCTGACTTTTGGGGCAAAAAAGTCAGTCTGAATGTTGATGCAGAGTTAATTTGGGGCTGTTTTTATCATAAAGTCATTGTCCTTCAGTTGACAGTGTCTTGAAGGAATAGTTTCTTATTTAATTCCCATTGTTTTGTGTTAAATTTGCATTGTGCTGTCATTTTCTAATATATACAAATAAAATATATTAGATTGCATGAGAAGTAGTATAGCAAAATGGATAGAAAGGCTACTTAAAAGTTAGAAAGGCCTGACTATGGGTAGGCCCTGCCTCTGAGTGACTATAGACAAGTCATTAAAACTCTCAATGCCTCCAAACAACTCAAAGAAAATATACATTGTAGGAATGCTATCAATCTTCATTGGCAAAGGAAGTTTTTTTGATCAGCATTCCCTAAAGCAATGAAATCAATGAGGAAGAGAGGAGGGAGGGGGAGAGAATAAAATATATCTAACAAGGTTATTTTTTCTCTTTAAAATTTTCTGTGGACCTTTTTTTTTTTCTATTTTGCTATCTAGTCTAAACAAGTTTTGTACTATACAACTGAAGTTTTGTCAAATATAGAAATAAAGACAAATTTTAATTTTTTTAAACATTGGGTAGGTGGTACTATCAAAATTTGGAAAAAAAAAAAAAAACAATGGCTTTGGGGTAGGTAGGTGGTGCAGTAAGTAGATCACCAGCCCTGAAGTCAGGAAGACCTGCATTCAAATCTGACCTCAGACACTTAACATTTACTAGCTGTGTGACCTTGGATAAGTCACTTAACCCCAATTGCCCTGTCTCCCCCCTCCAAAAAATACAACCCCCCCCAAAAAAAACCCAATGGCTTGTATATGTTTAAATAGTTTTTAGATAGTAAACATCATTTACCTATCTCTTTAGTCTTTCATTATTTGAATCTGTCTACAAACAGAAAAAAATAATTTGCATGCGTGTGTGTGTATACTCATATATAGTGTGTTCACATATCCATATATATGTGTATGTATACATGTATGTATGTGTATGTATGTATATGCATATATACACATATACATTTACATACAAATACTATACATGTATATGGGTGCACGTGTGTGTGTTTCTCTTCAAATAAAATCAGCAAAATAAGACATAATAAAAAATTTACAATGTCGATAATCAACTCAAGAAGGCAGATGTTGCTTAAAGAATTTCTAAGAAGCCAGATCAACCAAATAGGGACCGCTCTCTTCCTTGCTCTTTATGACAAAATCATATCACATACTTTCCCCTTTCCTGGTAGAGATGAATATTCGAATTAGGGAGTCAAAACACAAATTCGCTGTTATGCTTTCCAATTAAACAGCTAATGAGCTAGAATAATGACCCTTTCTCCTAACTGGGTGCAAGAATAATTAGATTTAAGAATACTTCATGCATCAATGAAATCACAGGGATGCCAGTCAAAGGAAGTGAAGAAAGAACACCATCCCTAATTTTACTAAATCTGATAAAAAGCCTGACTGGGGCAGAGTCAATAAGTAGGAGTGCTACAATATTAATCATTGTCCAATATCCTTAAGACCTAGGGGAAAATACAGTGAAAAAAGGGGGAAGAAACAGATCACTGGTAAGTCTATAAAAAAGACTATTCCTTAAATCTATTGTTAATGGTGTAAGTAAAGCCAAAATAAATTTAAATACTCTGAAGCTCTTCCTAAAATGCATTAGAAAATATAGTAAATGTAACTAAATTATTCTTTGATAGCTGAGATTTTTATACCATTTCAAAGCCAACATATTTCACACCATAAAGTTTTGTTGATAGAGGTGGTTTATGGGATTGGGTTGAATTATGCTGATCCTTGGATGGACTCTGAAAGTGTTTTGCAATGTATTCCTCCTTGTTTGTGTACATTTAAAGAAATACCTGGAAGAACTTCACTCCCCTAAAAATCTAGTGCTAAAAACAGCAGTTTACTTGAGTCTTTTGTTTACCTTGATTCTGGTAAAGGGAGAGTTTGTTACATTTTGAAATAAGAATAGTGCTGCTCTGATTTTAAAATTACCTTAAATAGATTCATATTTTGTTTTATATTTGAAAGGAATAGCAGGTTGTATATAGTAGATTTGCAGTTTCCCATGCAGTCATCTTTTAACTGTATCATGTTATGTAAATGCTTGTTTTATTCCACAAATTAAAAATAAAATAAAAATTTAAAATATAAATATATCATTTGGAATTCAATTTTCTATATTTTTATAGAATTGGGTTTATTAAATTAAATTAATTAAACCAATTGGGTTTATTGATTTACTCAGGTCTCAATTTATGTGTATTAGTCAACTTTGGAAAAGAAATATATCACTGATAGAGCACTGAGCTTGGAGTAAGGAAGATCTTAGTTAAAATCCAACTTCAGATATATAAAAACTATATGAACCTGAGCAAGTCAATATACTGCTGTCTGCCTCAGTTTCCTCATCTGTAAAATATGGATAATAGCACCTACCTCATAGGTTTGTCGTGAGGATCACATGAAGTAGTATATATATAGTGCTTTGGACACCTTAAAGTACAATATAAATGCTACTAGAATCATCCTCCTCCTCCTTTTCTTCCCTCTTCTTCCCTCCTCCTCACCCCTTAAACGCTTGCTAGGCTTCAGTTTTCTCATCTATAAAATTAGGAGGATTAACTAGCTATTCCTCCCAACTCAGTGAATATATTTTATTGCTTATTGTCAATATGAACACCTATTCTTAGTCATAAGTAGAAAGAAGAATAAAATACTTTCTATGACATTCAAGGTATGAATGATCTAGAAAGGTTTCCTGCTTTGATAAACAGTTGTGTTTCCATTTTTACGAATGTAAGGAAAAGAGAAGCTAGGAATTATAATTGTAGTGCCACTCATTAATGAAAAAAATGTTACGTTTGATCTTTTTGATTGTTTATTAAGAATAATACTCACTAATCTTAGGTAATCCCTTGTCTTACAGCTTTATTGACATTTAGGCTATTTTAATTTTTTTAAGTAATTCATTTGACGATCACAACTGTATCCATTACAAGAATGTAATAATGAATTACAGAAAGCATTTTATAATAAGAAAAATCTAAAGCCAACTTTGTATTTAATTTCCTAGTATGTCATTTATCCAACCCAACTCCCTTTTTAGTAAATGCCTTAATGCATTAGATCAACACATTTTTTCCTCCATTTTGTTTAAAACAATGTTCAAGGCCCTAAAGTGATTGATGAGAATTGATTTGAGGATGGTTTATTTCAGCAACAATTGTCTAAGAAGGAAAGTCTCCCACTGAAAGTTGCTGTATCTAATATATTTTACTAGCAATTAGTGTATGATTATTTAAGCCTAGGAATAATAATAATGTTTAATCTAGATAAATCATTCCCCATTTCTGATTTCTTTAAAGCACAGAGTAAACTTGTAGTGGTTCCAAATTGGGTAGCAAAAGTTTTCCATATAGTAGTTGTTTTCACAGAGTTCACAGAAGGCTTAATGCCATGTCATTTGCAATAAATCAAGCTGCAGTAGAGTAGCAATAATAATTTTTGCTCAGTCTAGTAGACATTGATATCTGAATTTTCTTTTGGCTTTCATTTTAAAAGAGAGTTAAATCTATCCCCTTTTAGTAATAAATGTGTTCGTAAAGTTTGTTCATAATTGGTAGGTTTTGTGTCATAAGAGAGGAAGGAGGGAGGTAAGAGATCTTAGCTATATTCAAGTGCCTGGAACTAGTCTGGCAAATACTTGTTCATGAGAGCCAGTATAGCAAGAAGATTCTTTGTCAATATTCAGTTGAGGCAGGAACAACCTATATCCAGGAATGGGCATTGTCTCAGCTGACTTCCTTTTTTACTCTTCGATTTATCTCTTGAGAGGGAGGTAGTATTATTACTTGGATTTTCCATGTGGTCAGATTCAAAATACAAGCATCTAATACGTTCCTGCAGTATGCAAGTCATCATTTTATACAACAGACACGCATAGGTTAAAGTAATAGCAAAATAATATAGCTTTTTATGATTTACTCTTGAAAAGCTTTTATTCTTCCTGAAGTATGGGAGGTTGTAGAAAACAATATTTACCAAGATAAAAGATGGCAAAAATAAAGTCTTGATGAGTACTGGTGATGTAAATAAACTGCACATGTTTGTATGACACATACCCTACCTGTCCTATGGCTAGGAGAATGGATCTGTCAATTTTGTGATTGCTGTTGAAATAACAGTATGAGAAACATATGGCTATGGAGCTTTGTACTCACTTCTAATTAATATCATTGAAATTGTGTGATTTTAGTATTTGTGCCCCTCCTCCCCCCAAGGGAAGTCAAAACTGAAATAAACACACTAATTTCACAAACTTAAATGTGGTTAAATCTAGACATATATAATAATAATATGAAACATCAATTTGATCAAAGGCTTAAAATTTTGGAAAGGTTATTAGAAGCAGGAAGAGGGGAATCTTTATAAAATGCACATCAGAGGTGTTTCTGAAAAGTTATACATAAATGGAAGATTTTTTCTCCATTGACATACGTTATAATTTCAGCAATGTAGTCAAAGGTTTGTTGTTACCCCGTTTATCTTCCCCACTGAAAGATTAGGTATTTATATTCTTGCCTCCATGACATTTTTAAGTGCAGTAAGTTCAAGTTCAATACATGTAATAATTTCCCCAGAAAGTGACTTTCTCTGCAAAGGCAGTATTGTGAATGTAGCCAGAGCTCTGGATTGTGGAGAGGGCCTACAGATCTCCTTATTTAGATTTTGAGTGCCTCTACAGCATTGTAATGTAGTATCCCGGTTTCCTCCCTGGTTACTGTGGAACCAAGAATGTGAGGGTCTAGTGGACTCTCCAGGAGCACTGTTCTTGTAATTCAGTTAGAAAGCACTTTTCAGCATAGACACTCTCTATTCAACAAATGGTATTTAAAAAATATCCTTGACAGCATGGGCATGAAAAGATAGTGTTTAGACCAGTCAACTGGCTATGTTCACCAGACAATAGGTAAGCATAAATAATGGATTTCTGATAGCTGTCAATTCAATTCAACTCAACAGATAGATAATATAATTTATTCCCAAATGCCTACTATGTTTAGGTCACTATTCAGCGTTCTAGATAATATGTATTTTTTTATAAGCCTCAATCCTAGCCCTCTTGGAGTTTACAGTCTAGTAAGAGGTTTGCCACATATGGAACTATCTGGATTATAAGATGCTTCAGAGAGCTTTAAGTAAGTATTTGGGGAATTAAGGGAGAAGTAATTGCTTGCTTGGGAGAGGGCTGTGAAAAGTTTTCATACTTACTTGTTTCATACCTGTGTGCAAGTCATTTAACATTTCTAACCTCAGCTTTATTTCTCTATCATATCTCCTATACATACCTGTGTGTATACACACACACACACATATATATACATATATATGCACATACATATTTTAATATGCATATGAGTATGTTTGTGTGTGTGAGTGTTTTATGTCTATGTTTTCTTCTCTGATAGAATATAAGATCATTAAGGACAAGGACATTTTTTCATGTTTTCCTTCATCTCCCCAGTATGGGGAGTTCATGGCATACGATAGCTACTTAACACATACTTTTTGATGATGGCTAATATTATCCGCTATACCTACCTCACAGGATTGTGGGCAGGCCTCTTTTTTAACATTGAAGGATTCATACAAATATGAGTTATCTTTGTTCTCCCCAAAGGAGGTGGCATGTTAGTAGGGCTTTGAAGGATAGATAGTAATTGACAAGCAGAGAAATATTTATATAGAAGATACTCTAGAAACAGAAATTTTCATGAACAAAAGCATAGGAAATAGTAAGTTTCTCATTACTGGAGTTCTTCAAGCAAAGTTCAGATATTTACAATTCCTTTTTAGGTATATGTTGAAATAGATGACTTCTGAGTTATTTGAGCTAGATACTGAAATAGAAAAACTTTTATTATTTATCATCTTTTCTCAGACAGGTACTAGAGTTTAAGGCTTTCAACTTCTCCTTGTTAAACATTTTCTCCAGATCCACATGCTTCATGACCACTACCCTGGTCCCCCTGTTCCAGACTCACCCCAGTTTAATAGATGATAGAAAAATAACATGGATTAAGAAGCAGGAAAATGTGATAAAAATGATATTTTAAAAGGAAACTTATAATGATATATAGTCACCGGATTTTAGAATTGTGAAGACCCTTCATTGCTGTCTAGTCTAACCCCAGTATGAAAAGACTCCCAACCATAATATAAAGCAGAGAAAAAGTCATTCACTTTTGCTTTAAAATCTCCAGCGTGGATGAACTTGTCAGGTTGTAAGGTGGCCCAATTCACTTCAGGATAGCTCTAAATTTTAGGAAAATTTTCATGATATAAAACATATTTGTTTCAATCATTGCACTTCTGCTGTTGTCTGGGGACAAATGGAAGAAACTTGTAGCCACTTTCCCATGACAGCTATCCAAATATTTGATCATGTCCCTTATGGATCTGGGGTTAAACATCTTTATTTTCTCTAATTGGTCCTCATATAATATGGATATTGGACTAGGTCTCGGTTGCCTTTCTATGGATGCTCCCAAGCTTGCCAAGCCTTTTTTCTACTGCATATCCTCTGTGTGCCTAATTTTTCCTCAAAATTCAATGTGGAGACTGCTGCCAGTCATTGCTCCTATGAAAACTCTGCTGAGAGCAGAGGTGATATTAAAAATCCCCAAACCTCTAACCATTTAAAGTTTACACATTCAAGGGACAGAAGAAATAGAGGCATCTGAAATGCTTCTCTTTTAAGGATTTGACTGGAGTTATTCCTTTAAACTGCTATTCAAATTCTGGGTTCTAAACGGGCTTAATATTTTATAAAAACCCTACAGGATATGGCATAAACTATATTAATTTATTATTCTATTTCATTATTAATTAATTATTAATACATTATATTAATATTTATTTTGTTTGATTCAATAGAAATATTCTCACCTGAAAAAGTGTTAAGGCTACAATGTTTTGTTAGTTGCTTTAAATTGATCAGCACAACCCTTGCATTTATACTACCTATGTCACAAGGCTCCTGTGATCCAATTATCTCTCTAAACCTTAAAGTGTTGCATCAGTGTCATTTATTATTATTTCTTACCTTGGAAGTCATTTATAAACTTAATTCCAATATATTTCCTAATATTCTATTATACATAGATAACAATATAAGTAACATTACTAAAGTACCTAAGGTTTTTTTAATTCCACAATAATGCAGGTGATTCTTTAGGGAGATGAAAATAAAATAAATTTTGGCTTCAAATGTACTGCAAATATTTAACTTAAAAGACAATTTTCATTGTTGTTATTTATTTCTCCACCAGGGGGTGTCCTCTCCATCAGAAGGCTAGCTTAGAAAAATTTTGAAATTATTTAGCTTTGTTCATAAACAAGGCTAACTTTTGTTAGAATAAATTCTACAAATATTTTATCATTGAACACTTCCGTTCAACTATTTCTTCCTAGTGCTCACCATAGCAACACAGATATTCTTAAATAACATATATTTAGCTAAAATAGGGATGTTTTAAATCAGGTATTCTGGGAAGATCTAAAGGACAAGAAATTTTCTCCTGAGTGTATATGCTCATTTATAAGAATTCATGTTACCTACTTTCCCCATTTGTAAATTCATTTCCTCTACAATCCACCATTCTGTATGTCCCTCTCCGTTTTTCCAGTCCCACTTGAAGAAGCATTTTGAAATTATTCCAGTCTATACAGTTGATTATTCATTGAGTTCCTGTTGCCATTATAATAGGCACCTCAGAATTAAACACTTCTTTGGCAGTTATTAGTTAGGTTTTATTATTTACTTATTTCATCTGTTACTTTTATCTTTCCAGTTAGTATAAATTGCTTCACCGGTGAGTAATTTTATACTTTGATATTTTTTCTTTTATATTCCATAGAAAAGGGCTGGACAGTGAGAAGTTACTCAATAAATACTTGTTCACTGACTGGTTTCCCTATGTGACTAATCACCTTAGTTATAAAGCCTACAAACAGACATAAGGTTCAGCATGAGATCTATAACCATTTACAGGTACTTAGTCCTTCAGCAAAACAACAACAACAAACTAAAGCAATATAAGAACATGAAATATAACTTATCCCCAAATCTAAAGCTCTCCAAAGGAATCCACTCAAAAATGTTGTGTGAAAAATCTAACTTCCATCGTAGAAGGATAGAAAATTATTATCTGTACCTATTGAAATCCCTAAGATTCAACTCAAATGTCACTTGTTCCAGGGAGCCTTTCCTGAGTACCTTCATCAGAAATGCCCCTGCAATTCTTTGAAATGTTATGGTCATTCCCATGTTCCCCTTTAAACCCAATTTCTGACTTAATAGTTTTCTATCTTTCCTGAGAAGACTATTTCACATCAATTACTCCACTCTGTGAGAGTATTTTTTTCTTCTCTGTTTCACTAGATAATGAAAAAAACCCACAACTTAGAATAATTCAAATGTAAACTCAACTTGTATAGGCTTTGAAAAAGTCTATGACATAACCACTTGCTTCTTATGGGCTTTTGACTTTCAGAGGAAGAGGGGGGTGAGGATCACCTGAAACATATTCCCAGAGCTTAGCGATAGATATAAGACTCCTTGACAACAGATTTTCTCCAGTCTCCCCTTGGAAAGCCTTTGAGGTCTCCACATTTAACCTTCACAGAGGCAACACAACCCTGATGGAGGGTTTGAAATGAAGTAAAGCCCCTCTGACACACAGTGACTCAGAGAATCAGGCAGGATTAAAAACTCCCTAATCGAACTACTGTGGCCTGTTCATGATATGTGGTCTCCCATCTTAAAGAAAAAAGACATTATTTATCTCTAAAGTATGCAGCCCAAAACCCTTTTAGTTGACTTTTTTCTCCTGGTGGAAAATCTCTCTCTGGGGATCTAGCTTAAGATAGAGGAATAAAATCCTTAGTAGACAGTCCAAATGAAGTTTGCTTATTTTTTTAAATATATACAGAATTTCTGAGGTCTTCTCAATCATTGATTTTAAGTATTCATTAGGAAAAGAAAAAGAAATCCCAGTTAAGAATTTTCTAAGAAAAACATCAGGAAAATGTGAAAGCATTTTATTATAAAAAATACATACCAGACAACCAGCAAATAATATTATTTTCTAAACTTGTGACTTTGTACTTTAAAATGTCCAGCCAAAGGGCAAAAGGAAGCTAATGCTCTCCTGTGCTTATAGAAATGCATTTTCTCCAAATCCTTCAGGAGAGGGGAGGTTCTATTTGGTCCTTGGGTCAAGCTTTAGAGATGAGCTGAGAACTGACCTCCCGTCCCTAGGATGAGTCCAAGCAATTCAAAAGAAATATAAATAGAAGAGTCTTATAGAAAAGTGTTCCTTTCTTATGTAAGAGAAGAAATATTTTTCCTCTATCTTCATGCAAACTGATAAATGGCTTCCCTCTGGCTACAGGTTAAAGACCAAATAGAAGATAGTACCTCAAGTTAAGTTTATTGCTGAATAATTTACCCTAATCTATCTCATTTCTGTACTGTTAACTCAAAGGGAGAGGAAGCATGGCATAGAGGAAAGTATCCAAATTTGAGTCAGGAAAACCTGGTTTCCTCCTGCCTCTAACATTTACTAACTGTGAAATCATTAGCAACACACTTAACCTGAAACTTGGGCAACTCTCTAAGACTTCTCTACCTAATTATAGATTGGTGAGGATGGGTGGTAGCTGAAATCCAAAAATTACAGTTCCTTTATATATTGATATTATAGTAAAAATATTTCATTGACTTGGAAATTTTATATATATATATATATACATATATATGTGTGTGTTTGTATATAAACATATATAAACAGATACATGTGTTATATTATATTATATTATATTATATTATATTATATTATATTATATTATATTATATTATATTATATTATATTATATTATATTATATTACATTACATTATACTATATTATATTATGTTGTATTATATTGTATTGTATTATATGTACATATACATACACACATGATTATAGATATAGTGGGCCATCTACGTGACTCAGTGGAGACAGTGCTAGGAATGGAGTCAGGAATTCCTGATGTCAAATCTAGCTTCAGACGCTTACAACTAAGTTACCTTGACCAAGTCAAGTAAGTTTTTTGCCTCAGCTTACTCATCTATAATATGGGGATAATAATAGCACTACCTCTCAGGACTGAGATAATAATTATAAAACTCTTAGCGTAGTGTTTGGCATATAGTGTTGGATAAATGTTATATGTGTGTATACATACATATGTTTGTGTATATATGTATAATACACACATTATATAACAGCTAGGTGGTGCAATAGAGTGCCAGGGGCCCAGAGTCAGGAAGATTCCTCTTCATTAGCTCAAATCCGACCTCAGACATTGGATGTGTAACTCTGGACAAATCACTTAACCCTGTTTGCCTCAGTTCCTCATCTGTAAAATGAGCTGAAGAAGAACATGGCAAACCATACCAGTGACTTTGCCAAGAAAAATCCCAAATGAGGTCACAAAGAGTCAGACACAACTGAAATGGCTCAACAACTACTCTCTCTCTCTCTCTCTGTGAAAGTGACTTAAAAGGTAAATGACATATAAGAGTTCAGAGAAGAGCAGGCTTATTTCTGATAGAGGTTGATAGGGAAAGCTTCCTGGAGCAAATGACATTTGAGTTGAACCTTGCAGAATGAGTAGAATTTCAGCAGGTAAAAATAAATTAATAATTTTAGATCTTGTTTATATAGTATTTAAGGTCATGTTTAAAGTCATGTTTATATAGTGTTTAAGGTCATTATTCAACAAACATTTACCAGGCATGAAGCATATGCTTTACTTGAACTTGAGAATACAAAGATAAAAATTAAATTGTCCCTGTCCTGTGGGAACTTATGCTGTCTTAGGATATGCAAAGAAGTAAACATAAAACATACTCATATTGAATAAAACAATTTCCAGGAGGAAGACCCTTGAAACTGGATGTAGGAGGAGGGTATCAGGATAGGTTTGATGATAGAAATGGAATTTGTCCTTAATGGAGAAGAAAGTTGGGGATTTTATAAGAGGGAATTGAGAAGGAAGCACATTCCTCCCAATAAGCCACTGAGTTAGGTAAGGCAATTGAAAGTTCTCATTTGTCCTTTACGCATCTCTATCTTTCCTAGCAGATTTTTTTTGAAGCTAGTTTACAAATTTGTTACTTGGGACTGGTTCATCTCTTTTGATGGAACTTGATTTTACACTTTTTGTTTTGGGCTAGAGTCTGGATTTGAGTCCTTTGAAAACTATATGCTTGGACATGTTAGACATGTGCTCCTATCTTTAGTTTGGGCCTGGGTTGCCCATATTTGCATTGTGTGAGAGTCACTAGCAGATTGAACTTCCCCTTCTTCAAGCCTGAACTTCTCAGAAAGCCCAGTTTCCCTTTAGGTTCAGCTCAACCACCACCTTCTACATGAGAGTCTTTCCTGGTGCCCACAAATGTTAGTGCCAATCTCCTTAAGGCAAAATAAACCTTGTGTTCATTTTAAATAAAACTATATAGCATATAACCTTCTTGAGAGTAGACCATGTTTCACTTTTATCTTTGAACCTCTTAGTGCCAAACATGTAATTGTAATGGCCAGACTTGAATTCAACAAAATATATGATAAAATGCTCCTCTCTTCCTTCACTGAGGATGGGAGGGACTATGAGTTTAAAATAATATATATACTGTCAGACCCTGTTGATATATTACTTACATTTGTTCAATTGCTTTTTTCTCCCTTTGTTTTTAAATCTTTCTTTATAAGGATAACTCACTAGATGGTTTTGAAGGGGATATATTTAAAAAATGAACATGATATAGAGAAGTTTCCAATCAAAAGTAAAATTCATACAAAAAGATAGATAATTTAATAACAAAGAATATTAGATATTTGACTTCATATCTGCCTTCATTCTACTCCCTCTATTAGTATGAACAAATATCATGGCAGTCAAAAATGACTGAGCTTCAAGAATTAGCAGATATTCAGCAGTGTCAAATGCAGCAGAAAGGTTAAAGAGGATGAGTTTTGATAAAAAGGTCAATGAGCTTTCTAATAAGAAGTTTGGTGATATTTGGTAGGGAACTTTCTGAAAAGTGTGGGGCATTAAGGATTGTAAGGTAAACAGGTAAAAAGGTTGTTGGAAAGTGGCAATAGAAAACACAGAAGAGCTATCTACACAGTTTGAAGGTGATATAATTACTATAAATAACATAGTAATTTAGGGGGTAAGAGCTGAGATAGAAGTTTATGGGGAGATCTGATTATGTTGGTAGACAGAAGAAAATATGTCAACTAAAAGAAAACACTCCCTTCTAGATAGATGCTAATATGGGTAAATACACCTAGACATTTTGATATTGAGGGAAAGATTGCTGCAGGAGCTGGGGCCAAATGGCCTCGATCATTTTGGAACAGTAGGAGAAAGATGCCTAATGATAATGAAGGAGCCATGGGTCAGATTGGTCGTTTGAGGAGCACAGAAAAGATCTGAAACAACCACTTTGGGAAATGCACTAGGGAGTCAGGAAGAAATTAATAAAAGAACTGCTGAGGGTTACTGTAAGGTACCATAAATCTGTAGGAGAACTAATCAGCACCATTTTGCAATTTTTTTCTAATAGCCTTCCACAAACAAGGTATACCAATTCCCCCTTCTAGAAAGAGAAGAGAAATCTTTGGAGGCTTTCTCTGTCATTTCTCACATATAAGAAAAATCAGCGTTCCCTCTTTTATAAAGACTGGACTTTCGGGCCCTTGAAACCACTCTACTGATTTCATAGCCTAATATCTGATTGTTTGGGCATAGGCACTGCCTCTGTACATATGTGAAACAAGGAGTGGTAATCCCCATTCAGGCTTTCTAAATCAGCCCTGGAAATAGAGATTGGGGTAATTAAGGTGTAATGTTCATAGTAGAGAAGTATATGAGGCAATAAATAGTATTTGAGGTTGGTTAAACGCCAAAATGAAGCAGAGATGTTTGATAACCACTAAAGCTATTTATGGTAAATATCCTCATAAACTATGAACATTAGTCCCATTAGATGACAGAATTTAAAAAGCAATAAGAGACCATAAAAAATAAAACATGCAATTTTCTTTCTTTGTGAGATTTGAAAGTGCTGAGTTACCTGTTTCTCAGATTGTTTTTTCAGATACTGTCTTTAGAGTATGGTTTAGGAAGAAAGATAATAGACAGCAGAAACAACTGTTTTAGTTAGTAATGGAAGGACTTTAAAAAAATAAATTGCCAGAATTTAATATTGTCATAGCTAAGAAGGAGAAATAAAGTAGAAGGGGCAAAGAAGTTTGATTTGAGTTTTTTCCATATAATTGTGCAAACTCTGATCTTTGTAATCTTGTATTTTCTCTGAAGAATTCAGAGTTTCAGTTTCTCCTCCCCCATTTCAGAATAATTCCTCAGCATAATTGCCTACTCTCTCCCAACCTTGCATTCCACAACAGTGTATCCCCTTTTCCTATGAAGGCTAATCCTCCCACATGGGCCCTTAATCCCACTACCTTCCATTACCTCGAAGACCTTCCTCCAATCATCATTCTCAAATTGGCTCAAACTTCTTCATTCTTTTCCACATCATTGACTCTGATAATAAACATACTTAGGGATGCCCTTTTCTCCAAAACAGCCTATCCTTGATTATTCCCTTCCATCCAAACGCCCTACTGGCACTTTCCCTCATCGCTGTTGAATCTCTTTTTTAAATGTTTCCTATATTCAGTGTCTCCACTGCCTCAATGCTCATCTCCTTGCAACAGACCTTTGCCCCAAACAATCAATTGAAATTCTTCTCTCTAAGGGCAGCAGTAACCATTTCGTAACCAGATCCAAGGACCCTCTCCCATTTTCATTCTGTTTGATTCTTCTGCAGATTTGGTACTATTCCCCATCCCCTTGTTCTGAATAAGAGATATAGCACTCTCCTGGTTCCCTCCCTTCCTGTAACTGCTCCTTCTCTATCTCTTTTGCTGATTGATCACTCTTCTCACAATCTTAATGACAGTGTTGGCCCTGATTTCTTCTCTCTTTACATTGTGTCCTGTGTCAATTTCATGACCTCAACAACTACTACTTTTATGCAGGTGACTGTATCTGCAGACCCACACCTACCTCAGTCTGCAGAATATCTCCACTTGGATGTTCTATTGTCACCTCAAGATGAGCACAATCTGTAATGATCCAAGACAGTTCCAAAAGAGTCATCATGGAAGATGTCAATCCACATCCACAGAAAGTAACTATGGAGTCTGAAGGCAGATTTAAACATATCATTTTCTCTTGTGTTTTTTCTTATGTTTTTCCCTTTTTTTCTGATTTTTCTTTCACAACAAGACTAATTTAGAAATATGTTTAATATGATTGTACATGCATAGCCTATGTCAGATGGCAAGCTATCTTAGGGAGGAGGGAGGCTGAAAATTTAAAACTTAAGATCTGATAAAAGTGAATGTTGAAAACAAAATAAACTAATTGATCAATTTTTTCAAAGATCAGCATTACGATATGCTTATTCATTATCTGTCCTCTTATACCTTTTGCTCATTTGATCTCACTTTCTCTATCAATAGTGTCACTTATCACTTTATCAAACATGTTCATAATCTAAGGATTCACTTTGACTTTTTTTCCCTTTTGCTCACCTTTCATATCCAACAAGTTAACAAGTCCTGTTCACTACACCTCTGTAACATCTCTAATTGCTACCCACTGCTTTCTTCTCCCACTTCACCTACCTTGCCACAGATTTTTAAATCCAACCTGCCTTATTACAATAGGCCCCTTATAGGTTTTCCTGTCTCCCCACCTTCTTCTCCAATCTATCCTTCAGAATAATATTTCTTGTGGAATGTATGATCATGTTACTCTTTTGTTCCAAAATATGCAGTGATTTCCTGTTATCTACAAAGTTATAATATCTGTTTGGCATTCAAGGCTCTTCCTAATTGAATATTACCCTAGTTTTTCAGTTAATAAATTGGAGTACCCTTTGAATACTGTTTCCTTCTATATGTTTTGCTTTTTTCTTCTCTATGCTTGCAGGGTTCTCCCTCTTTGCCTCTTGAATTCCTACTTGTTTAAAACTCAACCCAAATTCCATCTTCTAAATAATATCTTCCTTCTGTTTAATAGTTACTTTTCAGATCTCATGTAACATCTATCTTGAAACTCTAATAAACTTATTGTATAACACTGAATAATAGCTATCAGTATTGATATCTTATTGCCTGTAATGTCTTTTAGGGTAAGGACTGCATAGTAATTACCCTTACATTTGCTACAGCACTAAGTACAGTATTCTGTACCTGGAACTTAATAAATATTGCTTACTATATTTTTTGTAAGAAAATAGGGATGGGAATAAGATAAGGATTAGACTTGTGATTTCTACAGTATTCCTGGGTGAGAAAACTACATCCATCCAATGCAAATGTTCTCTATAACGTATGTGATTTGTCTGGGAAAGGTGGGAAAGGGGCAGCTTTAACTCAGGTCTTCCTACCTACTTCTAGATCAGCTCTCTATTTTACATGATGGTTAAATCCGAATACAGCAACATAAAAATCACCAAACTAGGTGAGTGAAGATACAAATGGGTAACTGGAAAGCTGAAAAGTGGGGGGAAAGTTACTTTCTTAGCATTTTTAATGTCTAAAGCATTCTCAGTCCTTCTGACCTTGAATTTGAGACAATTTGCCATCTTCTATATTCCTGAAGTCCCACTCAGTGCAAAAGGAATCAGAGAATGAATTGATTTGCCCCTTAAATGAGAAGGCTGATAAAAATTGAAAATACTTGCAAAAAAAATGAACAAATTGTAGTTTCTAGCTGGTAAAAATCTTTAAAATTTTGAGAATATTCCTAAAAAAATAGTACAATACAATAATAGCCACAGATGTCAAAGCTTATAACAATGTTATGGTACAAAGATTCATTATTCTGCAGGGAACTGAAAGAGGACATTCAGATGTGAGGTGGGCACATCCAGTATTTCATGAAAATTCTAGAAAGCTAGATGAAACAGGCTGGGGAAGAGTAGTCCCAATGACGCCACAGTTTTGAGCAGTTTCTGTCTATAATAATTTAATTGGATTATGTGACTATAGGGCCAAGAAGCAGAAGCTACAATGACAGGGTCCTGAGGGCAGTAAGCGTTCATTATCTGAAACTCATATATATTCAGAAACCTTGAATCAGAGACTTTTTTCATGACACAAAATGTCCAGATACACTTTGGGGGATTCTCTTATCCTCTTAGCTCAAAGCTCCTTCCCAGGAAACCTGCATAAACGTATGAATGGGACTTGGACATTACTAATGGTGATCCACTACTTCTGATAAGAAACCTTTCCCATTCTGTCTCTCCTCTGCTATCACTGCTATTATCACTTAAGGTGTAAATTCATTTTTCCCTTGGTACTCAGGTTACAATATTCAATCCTTGCTACACATTAAGATTGAAAAGTATGGGAAAAGAATTCTCAGCTAGACATAAAGGCATATTATATTTATTTTGGTGGCATTGTCAGCTTCCTTTTATGTGTTTTATAAGAAACCTTGTTTCTTTTGATTTTTCTTGGATCTATTTTCTTTTTACTTTCTGATATTTTGCTCTTCCTGTCTATTTTAAAAGCGTTTTCCCAAAGCTTGTATATAGCCTAGTGATTTGTATATTGTGTATTGCCTGTATATTGCCTAGTTTGGCAATAGCTTTCCTAGTTCCTTCCCACAAACTGTGCTTGTTTCTGGGATGTTATCATTTATATAATCTTAGTAAGACTGACATATATAGAAAACATGACACATTAGGCCATTGGTTCATGGGCAAATCCATTTCTATCTCATTTATGTTTTTATATTATATGCATATATATCTGTGTGTGCATATACAGACATATATATATATATATATATATATGACTATTTGGTTTTTCAGTTCTTTCAGGCATATATGATTCTTCATTTTCACATTTGGGATAATCTTGGCAGGGATGATGGATTGGTTTACCCTTTCCTTCTCTACTTCATTTTACAGATGAAGAAACTGAGGCAAACACGGTTAAGTGACTTGCCCAGAGTCATATGGCTAGTAAGTGTCTGAAACCAGCATAAAATTGAAGTTTTCCTGACTCCAAGCCCAGTGCATTGTCCACTGTGCCATCTAGATCCCCTAGACATGCCTCTACACATATGTACAAGATGTAAACAAACACCTAAAGATAAAATAAGCAATCTCACATTAGACACTTTGTTTGTATAGATATGTGTGTATCCACACATGAATGTCATTATCCATATTAGAAGACACAAGCTTAATGTCATGTAAAAGGAGATTATTCAACTCTACAGAATTGTTAAGAGGATATCATCACTAATGAACACTTATTCAAAGTATATTTATTTATTGTGAAAGGTAGAATGCAGTAGCAAATAGGGAACTGACCTTAAAGTCAAGGAGACTATAGTTCATATCTCTACTTTGACAAAAAAGTTCCTATGCTCTTGAGCAAGTCATTCATCCTCTTGGTGCCTTTGGTCAATGGTGTCAATCTCAAATAGGGAGCTAGTGTAAAGATAAAAAAGCAGCTTTCCAGAGGACTGCTGCTGTGAATCGCTCTAAGGTTCTTATCATATAGTATAGTAAACTCTCTATTTATTCAGCAGTAAGCACAAGCAAAACATTCACAGAAACCAAAGTACAGCATTCACAATGTTATAACAACTTATCTTTAAAGTGGCCACATAGTTTTCACCAAAGTGGCCACACAGTTTTAAACAAAAGATATTATTCAATAAGTTCTAAACTCAATCATCCTTAAGGAGCAAGCCACCTTAAGGGACACAATGTACAGTCATTCAGTAAGTCCTTAACTCAATCATCCTAAGGAGTAAGCCTCCTTAATGGATACAAAGTACAAAGATCAAAGTTCTCTACCCCTAGGTCATAGAAAATCATGATCTTCTCAGTCAGCGTTAAGTACCCAAGAAGAGGTCTTTTCATCTTGATTGAGGCTGGCTCTCAGATTCTATGGTTCCTCTTCCATGGTCCCCGCTTCTGCCTGAATATACCCAACTGTCACCTGGATTCAAAGGTAGGCAGCTCTCAGCTCCTCATCCAGTTCCTAGTCCAATTCCCATTCTATATAAAAGCTCTTAGTGTCCAGTCCACCTCAAGTCCTTCACAGCTTCTATTCCTGGGAAGTCAAAGCTTAACAGAGCCAAAACAACATTCATACACATTATTGGCACCATCCTTAATTCACTATCTGCCAGTGAAATCAACACAGACCCACATACAAGGTCTGAGAACTCAGCACAAATCATCAGAATCTCTGAAACCCTCCTTCAGGACTTCTGCAAATGGACAAGAAAATCCCCTTTCAGGGCTTCTAGTAAGGTCCCAGGGCTTCCGTAAAAGCATCACAAACAAAAATCAACACAAGCAGAACAGACAAGCAGAGTTCCTGGTCACCACAAAGTCCCCCTTCTCAATTCTGCTCTTTCCCATCTTGGGCTTCTCCTTATATGTGGTTATTAGCTTTTCCCTATTCCTATTTTTGGTAAATCCCTCCCACTGTTGGTTTCACAAGTTCTGTTTCTTAACAAAAGGTGTGATATAATCATGGGCAAGGCTCAAAAGAAACTTGAAGTGAAACAAGGTGCTAAATAATCAAATTTTTTTAAAAAAGGCTTTAAGTACTTCTTTGCTTGCCATTACAGCCAGTTATCCATATATAAGGATCTCTTCAGGCTGCATACTGACTCAGTTTAAAATGTGATATCTATTTTATAGTGTTTTTATTTATTCTTGTTATTTTATTATCTTTTATTTATTATTGTTAAATATTTCCCAATTATGTTTTAATTTAGTTCTGGATACTCCCAAAGCGCTAAATGTTTGACACCTCTGTTCTAGGCTACTCTCTAAGAGTACAAGATTGAGGACTTCTTGATACCAGCAAACTCATAGCTGCATTATCTTTTTCCAGTATCTGAATCTTCCAGATATGTTATCTTGACCATCTCCAAAATTTTTTCATTAGACACACACACATAGACACACACACACAATACAGCAAAGTAAATATAGAAGCCTATTTGTTATAGAAAATATTATTTTAGATTGTATCAAATATAGCACTAAAAGAGAAAGGTGGAAAGAGGGAGACAGAGAGAAGAAGAGGAAGAGAAAAAAAGGATACAGGGAAGGATGAGAGTGGGGAAGGAAGGAGGATAATGGGTATTTTCTGATTGGTTTGAGATTGTTCTTACCTTGTCATATAGCTTCCTTATTTAAAAAAATAATTCTAGGTTTATTTTAGAATATTTCCATGGTCTCTCTCCCTTTCCCTTTTCCCAACTCCATCTCCCCCTGTTTCTCTCTCCAATTTCAATGGTCTACACATGAAATAAGGATTTTTAAAAATCATTATATTATTTTTAAAGCATTGGACTTTGGTTTAGGAACATTCCCAAACATGGTTTTGGTCTAAACTCTTTTGAGAATCTCTTTCAAAATCCTATTTATTATAATAAACTGCTCTCATAACTTAGACAGAAAACTGGGTTCATTGGATGAGAGACTCAAATCAACATGAAAAGAATAGGAAATAAAGTTTTTAATTAAAAGTTGGCATGCCAAGCAGCACAGGGATTTTCCTAACAACAACAATGGGTTATAAAACAGCTTAACACTGAGGATTATAAAACATGTTTTCAACTACTTTTAATAACAGCATAATGTCAGCATACACATTTACGTTAAATATTTAAATGTGGTAAGAGTATTGTATGCCAATTTTTGAGTGTCTACCCAAATTAGCTTAGCAAAATTTGTAGAGGCTTTATTTTCCTTCACTGCCTGGGTACTAGTACTTTCTTATGCTCTCTCACTTTTCCCTTAAACTTTATTGGAAAATGACTTTCACAAATAACTCTTCTAGGGTAATGTTTGGTTATGAGTTGATGAGACATCAATCTTTTAGAAGGAACCCTCTTTATCTTCATAGATCTGGTCTAAATATAAACCAATATGGTTACCATGACCCAATGTGACTTCTTTGGTATTTCCACCCTCCACCCCAATCCTATTACACTTTATCATATTCATTGTGAAAATAGAAATCAATAGGTATATTTAATTACTTCATTTTCAAGTTTGGCACCCACATTATTGAGAGTTGTTGGAGAGTTCTATTTTTCTCCAGTAACAGCTTTCAAAGGGTCATAGATTTAGATTTTTAAAGAAATTTTAAAATATAGTGTAACACTCAAATTTTACAAATAAAGAACCTGAGAAACAGAGGTCACAGTGACTTGACCAGGTTCACAAATGTCTGAGGGAGGATTTGATCCTGAGTCTGTCTGCCTCTAAGTCCTTTCACTGTCTATTCTACCACCTTGCCTGACCTCAACACCTCCTCCCAGTCTTAATACTTTATGCTATTAATGTAAATCCAATCACTGAAGACCAGCCACACTCTTCTTCTCACCTACTTCATCCTTCCATTCCACTTCCCATGGAAAACTAGTGTGCCAGCATTTCCAATACTTCTTCCATTTTGTAAACAAGCTTTCCTCCCTCATGCACCTCTGTTCCGAGAACTATCTGGCTCCTCAAGAACCTGAGACGCTGACAGTTGTCAGTTTCTGCCTCTTCTGTGTTCATTTACAGGCTGCTTCTCACACTCAGCCACCCCATTCAGGAGTTTTCTGACCCCCAGGAACATGTCCCATTTAAAATGTTATTGTCATGTCCTTATAGTGATTCCATGGGGGAAAAAGACAGGAGGATACCTGAGCAGGTGAAATGAAGGGTCCATAGATCTGTAATTTTCCAACTTGCTTCAATATCTAACATCAATTACATCCTGCTGATATTCATTGCAATAAAAAGCTATAATATAAATTTTGGACTTTTTAATGATGTTCTATATCCTAAAATGAATAACAGAAAGGTTACATTATGAATTAAGTTTGGCTATACCAATTTCTCAATAATATTTTAATGCTACAAAATAATTTTCATGACAATATTTTCCAGGCAAGAAACCTATTTAATCTGAACTTCTAAAATGTTGCGTCAAAACAAATTGAAAGATTTTTTTAAAGGAATTTATTAAAAAATAAGTTTCAAGAAGATAATCTCCCCTTTTCTCTCAGGTAATATTTGTTAATCTTCAGCAGATCTATGCCCTCTTCCACAGCAGCATGGTTAAGTGGGTTAGTATCATAAAGCTATGGTTTTAGAAATTACATTTATCATTGATTTTTTCCTGTTTTGTAGTGAAAATAATTCAAGTAATTCCATTCATGTTTAAGCATGCCTTTATTTTGCAGAAATGGGGGCATTTCTAAAAGGTTTATTTTTCCTTGAGATAAAGCACAACACTGATCTAGGCATTTGGATTTAAGATTTAAGCAAGCCCTAAATTTGATTCCTTTTGAGTATTCATTAACTTCATGCAGACAAAAGCAGATGGTCACTTGTTTAATTGCTTATGTGTTTATAAAGAAAATCAATTAGCACTACCCCTGTAGAGTTCTTACCTTTTTTCCTGCTTAGATTCTCATCAACAAATATATTGATAGAGTCAGCTCTTGGCACCTACATTTCTCCCAGTTGTGTGAAGACAGGAGGGATCTACTTCCATTAGAGAAGCTGAGAAATAATCATTAAAGACACAAGGGAGCTTGTGAGAAAAATTGGGGGAAGAGAGTTATGGAGGAAAACAGAGAGAGATCATAGGATTATTTATAGGTCGAAGTGAATTTATAGGCTATAAGATCTAACCCTTCCATTTTATTGATGAGGAAAATGAGATCCAGAGAATTTAATAGACTTGCCAAAAATCACATAGCATCTGAGAAAGATATAGATTCCAAATCTTCCCAGCTTTCAATTCCAGTGCTCTATTCTTTTTATTATTTTGCTGTAATGTTGGGGGGTTTTTTTGTTTGTTTGTTTTTTGGGTTTTTTTGGAATAAGATAGTCCCTTCTGAACCAATAGACTAATTGTGGATGTCATTCAACCAAGTCTCAGTTGTAGCTCTGAGGTCAATGTGACTCCTTCCATTAGATATGGTTCATCTTGCTTGTATTTTCTATTTGGAATGTTTTAATATAATCATGACATCATAGATTTAGAGTTCAAGATAACCTTAGAATTCAATGAGTTCAGCTCCCCAATCCACTCCTCAGTACTTCTAAGTGCACTTCGAAATCTAATGTTATTCACAGGATATGATTTCTCAACAGCTCCTGAGAAGGCTAAAAAACAAGGAGACATTAACAACTGGTAGTTATACTGTCTCTGATGAATCAGAAAGACCTGTTTCCCATTTAAATAGATATTTGCATTTTTTTAAAAGAACGTTATTTGCAGAATGAATTGAAAGATCTTAAGAGTGGTATTTTAAACTAAATAAATTGAAGGGATAGGCTGAATAGGCTGAGTCTGTTGCTATTGAAAATTAGATCCTAATCAGATTGTCTGAAGTGTCATGGGAGCAGGTGCTAGACAGACTTCCTTACTCAGCTTTCCCAACACAGAGCAATCTTGAACTGAACTGCCTCAACTATTGCTTTATGGGTTGTTCCCAAACAGAGCCTGCCAGGTCTTCTCAAATATGCTTGCTTTTTAGAGAGAGACAAATGTCCAACTGGGGCCTGAAATCTGATATGTTAAATTTATACGTTAAAAATAGTGTACCAAAGACCACCAGATAATGAAGTCAGAGAATCTGAGTTCCAGTCCCTGTTTTGGTACTTACTACCTAGCCTTGTTGGCAAGGCAAACATCTCTGTGCCTGTTCCTCCTCTATAAAATGAAGATGTTAGACAGGATCGTCTCTAAGGTCTTTTACAACTCTTAATAACTAATTTTATGGCTCCATCTTCTTTCTGGTCATAATTTAATGAATTTTTTAAATGTATTTATGTGTTTAATTAACTATTTCTCAATTCCATGTAAAAATATTTTTGACAATCATTTTTCTCTTACAATTTTGAGTTCCAAACTCTCCTTCTCTCCCACTCCTCTGCCCTCCTTGATAAGGGAAGTAATATGATAGTGATTATAAAAGTGAAGTTATATAGATATAGATATGTACATTAGCTATGTTGCGAAAGAAAAAAAGATAAGGAAAGTTTAAAAAGTATGTTTTAGTCTACATTAAGAGTTTGCCAGTTATCTCCTGGAGGCAGCTATCATTTTTTCATCATAGTTTCTTTGGAATTGTCTTGGATCATCATCTTGATCACAGTAACTAAGTCTTTCACAGTTGATCATCCTTACAATATTTCTGTTATGGTATACTATGTTCCACTACTTAATTGAGCAAAAGAACTGCCAATAACTTCTTTAATTTCTTCTTCATTGGTGGTGCATTCACCCTTTTCATTTTTGATACTAGTAATTTGGCTTTCTTCTTTTTGTTTAATCAAATTAACCAAAGGTTTACCTTTTTTTTTTTCCCGAAACCATGTTCAAATATTTCTTTTTTTACTTTCAACTTTGTTATTCTCTCCTTTCATTTTCAGTATTTCCAATTTAGTGTTTAATTATGGATTTTAAACTCATTCTTTTTCTAGTTTTTGTAGTTGCATGTTTAATTCATTCTTCTGTTTGTACACTCTTTTGTAGATACACATATTTAGAGATATAAATTTTCCTGTCTTGACTGTATCACACAAATTGTAGAATGTTGTCACAATGACATCATTATCTGTAATGAAATTATTGTTTCTCTAATTTGTTATTTGACACACTCATTGTTTAGTATTAGAATATTTAGTTTCTAATTAACTTTTAATCTATACTTCCATGTCTCTTTATTGAAATTAATTTTTATTGGATTATGATCTGAAAAGGGTGCACTTATTATTTCTGCTTTTCTGAATTTGTGAATTTTGTTATGCCCTAACACATATTTTTTTGTGAAGGTGTTATGAAGAGCTGAAAAAAAGGTATACTCCTTTGTTTTCATGTTCAACTTTCTCCAGAGGTCTATAATTTCTAAATTTTTTAAGATAATTTTCATTTCCTAAACTTTTCTTATTTATTTTGTGGTTAGATTTATCTAGCTCTGAGAAGGAAATCCTGGGGTCCCCCAGTTAGGATAGTTTTGATCTCTATTTCATCCTGTAATTTTTTTTTTTTTACTTTTCCTCTAAGAAATTGTATGCTGGGGTGTCTAGGTGGCGCAGTGAATAGAGCGCCGGCCCTGGAATCAGAAGGACCTGAGTTCGGAGCCGGCCTCCAACACTTAATCCGCATAAACAAAAAACCTAGCCGTGTAACCTTGGGCAAGTTACTTAACCCCAATTGCCCTAAAGGGGCGGCTAGGTGGCGCAGTGAGTAAGAGCGCCGGCCTCGGAGTTTGGATGACCCGAGATCAGATCCGGCCTCAGAAAATGAGCACCCACGCATAAATCAAATGACTAGCCGTGTAACCATGAGCAAGTTACTTAACCCCAATTGCTTTAAAAAAAAAAAAAAAAGAAATTGTATGCTATGTTATTTATGCATATATGTTTAGTGTTGATATTACTTCATTGTTTAAGGTTTCTTTTAGTAAGATGTGGTTTCCCTCCTTATTCCTTTTAATTAGGTCTATTTGTTCTTTTGCTTTGTCTGAGATCATGATTGTCATGCCTGCCTTTTTGTTTTAGTCTGATGAAGCATAATACATTATGTTCTGGTAATCTTGTATGAGTCTCTGTCTCAAGTGTTTCTTATAACCAACACATATTATTGAATTCTCCTTTATAACCCATTCTGCTATTTATTTCTGTTTTATCACTGAGTTCATCCTATTCACATTGACAGCTATGATTAACTCTGCATTTCCTGCCATCCTATTTTCTTCTATTTGCTCTTCTCTCTCTCTCTCTCTCTCTCTCTCTCTCTCTCTCTCTCTCTCTCTCTCTCTCTCTCTTTCTCTCCCTCAATCCTTTCTTTTCTTTCCTTCCCTTCCCCTCCTTCTCTATCTCTCATATCTGCCCTCTAAAGTCAGTCTTGCTTCTAGTCTTCTTTTATTGACTTTCCCTTTGTTAGTCCTGATTTTCTCTTATCTCCTTGTACTCCTTCTTTCCTGTTGGGTTAGATAGATTTCTATTAGTAATTGAACAATTTAATTGTGAGTGAGGTTCAAGCATTCCCCATGGACACCATTTTATCCTCTATTATAAAAGTTCTTTCTTTTGTGCTGCTTTTATGTGAGATAGTTTTCCCCATTCTTTTCTCTCTTCCTCCTTCTCCTAGGTCATCCCTCTTTCTCACCTATCCATCTTTTTTACATCATCTCAACATAATTAGCTCACTCCAATGCCCTATTTCCATGGAAAATCTTTCAAACTACCCCAATAATGTTAAAGTTCTTAGAAGTTGCATGTATCATTATTCCATTTAGAAAGGTAAGCAGTTTAATCTTATTGAGTCCCTTATGATTTCCCTTTCATATTTGCATTTTTATTCTTCTCTTGACTCTTATATTTGAAAGTCAAATTTTCTATTCAGCACTTATTTTTTTTTCATCAGAAATGCTTGAAAGTCCTCCGTTTCATTAAATGCCCATTTTCCCCTTGAAAGATTATACTGAGTTTTTCTGGGTAGATTATCCTTCACTGTAAATCCTAGGTCTTTTGCTTTCCAGAATACAATTATCCCAAGCCTTCTGTTCCTTTGATATGATGACAGCTGAATCTTATATGATCCTGACTATAGCTCCACGAAATTTGAATGTTTTTTTTTTCTTCTTGGTTCTTTTTTTATTATTTACTCTTTGACATGGGGCATCTGGAATTTGACTGCAAAATTCCTGGGAGTTTTCATTTTGGTATCTCTTTCTGGTGGTGATCAGTGCATTTTTTTTATTTTTATTTTACCCACTATTTCTAGGACATTGGAGAAGTTTTCCTTGATAATTTCTTTGCATATGATTTCTAGTTTCTTTCTTTGATCATGGACTTCAGGTAGTCTAGTAATTTTAAAATTATCTCTCCTCAATCTATTTTCCATGTCAATTGGTTTTCTGATGAGATATTTCTCATTTTCCTTTATTTTTTCCATTCTTTTTGCTTTATTTTATTGTTATTTGATGTATCATGGAGTAATTCGTTTCCACTTACCCAGTCCTAATTTTTAAGTAATAATTTCCTTCACTGAACTTTTATATCTCTTTTCCCATTTGACTAATTCTGCTTTTCAGGAAATTGTTTTTATCAGTGAAGTTTTGTACCACTTTTTTCGGTTGGCCAATTCTGTTTTTTTAAGATGTAGTTTTCTTCACTTTGCTTCTCTTTTACAAAATTGCTCATTGTCTTTTCATAATTTTCTTTTGCTAAAATATATCTTACCTAATTTTCCTCTACACCTGTTATTTGGTTTTGGATTGTTTTAAGCTCTTCCAAAAATTCTTGTTGAGCTTGTGTCCAATGCACATTTGTCTTTGAGGCTTTACTACTTGCTGTTTTGACTGAGTTGCTGTCTTGGTCTTCCCTGTTGCCAGAGTAGCTTTGAATAATAAGGTGCGGGTTTTGGGGTTGGTTTTTTTTTTTTTTGGAAATTTGGTTATTTTTCCATTCAATTTCTTTATTTTGAATGTTATGTCAATGTTAGATTTGTCCCTGGCATGAGAGTAATAGGGTCATTGTTACAAGCTTCAGCCTTTTTTTTCCTCGCTACTATTTTTGGAGCTAATTCTGGATGTTTGGTGGCTTTTAGAGCTTTAATGGTGGCTTAATATGCGAAGAGTTGTGGCCACTTCTCTCATAGTCTGCATTCTGGTCCTTACCCAGCAAGGGTCCTGATTCCTTAGGACTGCATTCAATGTTGCTCCTCAGTGCCACTGCTTTCTTGGGAGTAGAAATGATACAATTTTTTTGTTTATTTACTTTTTGGAGGGGGGAAGGCAAGGCAATCGTAGTTAAGTGACTTGCCCAAGGTCATATGGCTAGTAAGTGTTAAGTGTCTGAGGACAGATTTGAACTCAAGTCCTTCTGACTCCAAGGCTAGTGCTATATTCACTGCATCACCTAGCTGCCCAAAAATGATATAGTTTTTCAGGGTCCTGATGCCTTGAGGTCAAGAGTGATACTTGTCCTCATTGCTTCCTCTCCTTCTTGACTGAAAGAGCTCCTCTCCATCCTTGAACTATGATCCATAACTCGATGTAAGCAAAGGATTTGCCAAACAGCATCTGGTCCTGCTTCCAGTGCTAGAGAGGTCTCTGATAATCTCATTCTGGTGAATTGCAAGGTCCCTTTACCATCTTAACTTGAGAGATCCCTAAACTGTCACTTCTTCTGTCACCACCACCTTTCCCCTCAATCGGTGTTTCATCCACATGGGACCCAGACTAGCCTCCACCCCCATGTCACATATTTCTCTTTTCAACCTCCTATGTTGTATTGGGATGGAAAAATGTTTCACTCTGTCTTTTTGTTGCCTCAGATTTAAATTTGAGGCATTAAAGTTGTTTGGAGGGGGATGTTGAAAGAGCTTGGCAGAGTGCTTTTTCTATTCTACCATCTTGGCTCACCCCCAAATTTTCCCTCAGTGCCTCTTAATTTGATTTGGAGCATCACCTAGTACAATGCCTGGTCTATACTGACTACTTAATAAATGCTTGTAATTCTGTTAACTAATAGGCTCACAAGTAGACTGGACTCATCAGTATTGATAATGGTAGACAAATACATAGTAACATGGTTGCAGAATTTACCAGGCTTATCAGTGTCCTATCATAGAATCAAGGTTGGTAGAAATCTCACAGAATATTGAGTCCAACCCATCATTGTGTAAATGGGATTATTGATACCCAGAGAAGTTAAGTGAATTGCCCAAGGTGAAAAATGTAGTCATGTGACCAAGATTTAAATGTTCTGATTCTGAAACCACTATTGTTTATATTATATCATGTTTTCTAACCATTTACTCATATCTATTTGTGATGATCCCCTAAATAATTTCCTCTCCTTTAACTCCAATACTTACCATGTATTCTACTTTTCAATAATGACCTTAATTATATAGTTTGATGAATAATCTTCACAACCAAAGGAATATTGAGTCACCTATCCTGTTTGTGCCTGACTTTTCAAGATGTTCTTTTACTTAAGCATCTATGATTTTATCATTGTATATATTCTTTCCAGAAATGCAGATCTCAGCTCCCTATTCCTTATGTCATTTCATGATTTTATGAGTGCTGTGGCTGAAAAAAAAATCACTGCATAGTATTCTGGCCTTTGATGATGTCACTGAAAACTTAGCTGGCTTTTGGATAGTTGGTATACCATTCATTAAATTGTCTTTAAATTTTAGTATAGGACTGGTTAGAGTTGGTCCACTGTCATACACTTTAAGAACCCTATTTTATGCTCTGCCAACATCAGGAAGCATAGAAGGGTGACCAGAGTGACAGAGAGCTGGACTTCAAGTCAGTGAGATCAGGGTTTGAATCCACCCTCATATATTTAATAAATACGTGATGCTAAACAAGTGATTTTCTCACTTCCATTATTTGGAAAATAAAGGATTTGAATTCTTCTACCTCCAAGACAGTACCTAGATTCAAATCTCTGCTTATGTTCCTAAGACTTTAGTAGAGTTCAAACATAATGACTTTGAAAATAGATCTGCTGCAGTAGAGATAGAATTGGATTTGGTATCAGATGATCTTGGGTAAAATTCTGGCTTTAATGCTTACTACCCATGCGATTTTGGGCAAGACACTAAAACTTTCAGGTTCTTACTTTTCTTATCTATATAAAAAGGTTGGACTAAATGGATTTGACATCTCTAATAGCTCTAAATCTATAATTGTTTGATTCCAAGTATTGCTAGGTTAACTTGTAGATCAACTCCTCTCTATAAATGTAGCACAAGCTGAATGTTTTGGACTTAAACTAAATCTCTTGTTCTAGTTTTTCAAATTAGAGCTAAATCCCTATTACCTCTCTATCTTAGTAATCTAAATTATTCTTTTAAATAACATTCTTATATTCTTCTTTTCCTACTTATCTTGGGTTAGAGACGAGATTTTATGTTCTGACATTATTTTTGTTGTTGTGACAACTAAGCATGAATGAATATTTGTTATGATCATATTCTTAGTCAACTGGTTCATATCTTAATAGTCATTTAGAGAAGTGAACCATCAAGTATAACTAAGCCATACTCATAAAAGAGCATTGTGTTGAAAATGCCCTATCTGCTATAATGAATATGTTTGGGACCCAATTCTGAATACCATATTCATGAATTAGTTAATGATTTGCATATGTATGTGTTTGGTAATTTAAAAAAAATGGAATCAATTTGATAGTCCAATATGGCATTTTTGATCTCCTGCATTTTACTATTTGGGATAGAATCTCTTAAATTGTTTTTTAATTTAATTTAAATTTAATTTAAATTAATTAATTTAAATTAATTAATTTAATTAATTGTTTTTTATTTTAAATAGGATCTTTTAAATTTTAAATTGCCTTTTAAATTGTGCAAATATAAGTCATTTCCTTAAATATTTGTAGCAGTCATTTTTGTTTCGTGACACTTGTTTTCTTTGGAATTTTGAGTTTGCAAGAATACTTTTGTATTTTCTTCATGGCTTATTTGGAATTTCAATTGTTTTATGTGCAAAAAAGAGAAGATAGCATTAACTTGTATTTTTATGACTTTCCTCATAGCAACCCTATAAAAGAACAGTATGTATAAGTGCCTAGAAAAAACTTAAAGTGCTATATAAATGTCACTTGCTTTATTATGATTATGATCCTATTTTCCATGATCCTACAATCCCTATTTTACAGATGAGATAATGGCTTCCAGATGTTGAGTGATTCCCTTTACCTCTCACCTCTGCCACAGGATACCAAAGCTAGGAAAGGTCTGAAATGAAATTTGACTCCAAGTCTATTTACTGTCCACTCCAGTGTTGCTTATTTGCTTCATGGGTGGTAGCTATCAAAATACTATTATTTATCTTGTTTCTAGGAACTTATTTAACCTACAAGTAAGTGGGGAAGTGTGAATATTTACCTTGATTGAACTTAAGGCTAGAAATGTTATATTCCTGGAGGCACTGATATGTGCTTCCATAGATCATAGCTGGTTTAAAAGTGCAAAGGATCTTTTCATTATATAGTTGTGCTTTTAATTAATGTACAACTATCATACTTGTATGAAATGTATGCTATTATATATGTGTATATACACAAACAGAAAGACAGAGAAGGATTGAATATGTTGTTCAAGGCCAGGGAAATTAGCACAGAGGCCATACACCTGCCTTTTTGAAAGATTGGAGAAAAAGCTTTTCAGTGAATTGAGAAACTGGAACTGTGACACTGAGTAACCAAGCTTTGGTGTCCAATATGAAATGGAGAGTAAATATTCCCAGTGGATTGTATAAGTTTATGCCATGAGAGGTTCGGATTGCCTTAATAAATCATAAAACCTTTGTGAGAGATCTGGCATTGGCCTTGTGTAATGCAGGCTCATTGCCTTTTATTATCTAATGTATTTCATCCTCAGCAAGAGGAACCCACTGTAGCAATGCTTAGCCTCTGTCTTTCAAGTTTTCCATGAAGGATATGACATATTCATTTAAAATATTCTTGATTTCAAGTAGAAAGCATTTAGATCAATAGATACATTACCAATATTTCAATAAGTGTCTATTGCTTGCTCAACATTCTTTCCTTCTACTATTGACTGTAAATCAAATAGGGAGGGAGAAGAGTTTACTTGTTTAACTTACATTTGAAAGCAGATATAAAATGTTTTCTGGGTGTTCTGGCAGCTGTGAGAAGAATGAATAATAGTAGTGGAAGCATGGAAGGGGGGAAGAAAGAAAGACGTTAAGTAACAAGGGAAGAAGGTGACCTCACAGGATTGGGCTCTCTTTTGCCTCCAGCAGAGCATTATATGCTTGGCAGATTAGATGTTATCATATTGTCCTGCTATCAAAGTAGTACTTCATATACCTGACACCTTCATCGTCATTAGCTCTTATGTCTCCTTGGAAATTCCATATCAGGAGCAAAATAGATGTCTGGATTGCTTGATTCTACTGCCTAATAGTGGCAACTGGAAAATAACAAGTGGGTAGATATCTGTTGCCCCTCATGCTTCTTTAGGATCAATTCTCTGAGGTATGAAATGTACAAATAGTGATGGCTTACACACCCTTACCAGTTTATCTCCTGTAAACAGGAACTGACTCTTTCCCCTGAGTCAATCAAAGAGCTGGAATGAGTCAGTAATGCAATTTTCATTTTCTTCTTAAACTCTAACACCGAAACATTAACATAAGCATCATATATAACATAACTTTTAAATGGATAACAAAATGGCAAATAGCAAATCCATCCAAGCTAAACATTTCCCTTTTAAAACAAAGTTACTGAGACTATTTATTTCCAGGAGGGAAGTTAGTCTGTCAAAATTCACCAAGTAGGGATATTGAATGTCTTGTATAAGGAATAGCAAGAAAGCAAATGTCACTAGATGACAGAGTATGTGGTGGGCTATAACATATAAGAAATAAGAAACCTAGAAAGGTGGGAAGGGACTGTCTAGGGAAGGGGCTTGAACAGACAACTTTAATGTTGGATCCTGGAGTTGATAGGGAGGAGGTTGCCTATTCCAGGGATGTGGACTACTAATTCAAAAGCATGGTCATGAGAAAAAAAAGCATCATATGGAACAAGGGAATAGAAGTGTTTGACCAGGGCAGAACACAGCAAAATCACTCTCACACACACACACACACACACACACACACACACACACACACACACACACACACACACACTCTCTCTCTCTCTCTCTCTCTCTCTCTCTCTCTCTCTCTCTCTCTCCCTCTCCTTCCCTCTCTCCCCCTCCCTCCCTCCCTCCCTTTTTCCCTCCAGACACACATAAAATTTTCTGCAACCTCAAATTAAATAAATTATCTTCTTTGGCTGCTACATGGCACTTTAATTCATAATAAGCAATTCATTAATATCCTCCAAAACTTCTTTCAAGTGAAATATTATGTAACCAAATTGCCTCAACTTTGTACTAGCACAGTTGATGCTTTGCACCCAAATGTAGATCTTTATACCTATTCTTATAAATTTTATATTACTAAAAGTAGTCCATCATTCCAGGCTGCTTGAAAACTCTTTGGATCCCAATTTTCTCACACAATGTATTCATTATTGATACTTCCAGCTCTTTGTCATCTACAAAGTGAATAAATAGGTCATCACTTAAATCTGCTGACAAATTATTGATAAAAATGCTGAAAAGAACATGGTTGAGGATAGAAACATTAAATAACTAACTAGCAGGTATATACTGGTAAATATTTAACAACTAGCTCTTGGGGGGTATACACATGACACAGTTTTAAAATTTAATCTGCACTTTAAATATTTTCTTGATGACTTTATTAAGTCTGGAAAATCAACAAAATAATAATTCAAGGCCTGATTTGTAACATGCACAGAATTCCAAGGTATAAATATTCACACTGGAAATTTAGCAATTAATTATTACAAGTAATAGCTTCAGCTCCTTAAGGGAAGGAGATATCATTTGCCAATTTTTGTATTTCTAATCCTTTGCCCAGTGCTTGGCACATAATGGACAATTAATAAATTATTATTTATTGATCCATTGAGAGGAGTTTTCTTCACCCCATTTTTGGTACTAGATAACTTCTCTTTGGATTCAGTCAGTTACCTTTCTCTAAGTTTGCTTATTCTGTCTATAAGCATCCATGTGGTATCTCTTCATCTTATCCCGAAGGTATACCTCCAGGGTCTTTATCAAAGGTTTTTGCTGAATCCAGTCCTAGTCAATAATTAGTCTGGGTGATGCTATTTGAATTGTTTTAATTGTTTACACTTCAGTAATTCCCTTTTGTTGTTATATAGAAATCAGTAAATGCTATCTTAGCAAAGCAAAGCAGAGACAGACTAGTTCTCATAAATCAACTCCAGAATAGACTTAACAAGAACTAACATTAATATAATACTTTAAAATTTTCAAAGCACTTAAAATGACCAATCTCATTTTAGCATCACAATAATCTTGTGAGGTAGATCCTTCAGGTATTAATAATAATCAGAGCAATAATAGTATTTATATAGTGCTTTAAGGTTTACAAATACTCTCACATTTTATATTCACAACAATGGGAGAGGTAGGTTCTAGTATTTTCCCCATATTATAGATGAAGAAACTGAGACAGGCAGCAGTTAAGTTATTTGACTCTGGTCAAACCAATAGTAAATATCCGAAGCCAGATTTGAACTGAAATCTAACTCCAAATCCAGCAGTATCCATTGTGTTATGTATCTGCCTCTTACCCTATTTCACATGAGGTAAGTCAGAATGAGAGAAATTGTGAATTGCTTCTGGTCTCATAGTTACTAAGGGTCAAAAGTGAAAATCGAACCCAAGATTTCTTCACTACATGTTTTACATTCTGAATTTAGTTAAGAAACAAATTAATTAAGCATGTATGCAACATTATAACAGTTTCTGAGAGTAGAAAGAATCCTATCTAATGTGGAAGAAATATTTCTAATTGATCCATTTGACAAGCTTGTAATATTGCCAAAATGTAGACCCATTTTTATAATTATCATAAATAAAAAGAGGCATTGCAAAAAATGTTCAAAATGAGAAAATTGTGAAAGGCAACCTTTATACTTGATTGATGAAAGGGAAACACAACAGAGAGGTTACATAATAGAAATAGAAGTCATGCTGTATTGAAACATAATAGGAATGCTGCTCTATTATAATCTCTCTGTCTATATAAGTAACTTTACCAATAAACATATCATATGAAATTATAGAGGATTTTGTAATGCCAAAATAGAGAAAATGTATATCTGTATATACATATGTCAGTAATCTTGAAAAATTGAAAAGTTAAGAATTGCTTACCTTTTCCACAAAGGAAATCACATTTAAATTACAATTCATTTAACTTTCACCTACTTTTAATTTATCAGTGAACATAAATGGGAACATTAAAGGGCTACATATAAAAAATGGTATTGGTCCAGTTTCACTCCGGAATTTTTGTATTTAGCACACTCATGACTATTAGCATGTGTCTATGCTCAGTAAAGAAAGAAAGAAATTGGGTCAAGTCTAAAAGAAATGTAGCCACCTCTGACTCCTTTCTTTTATTTCTTACATTTCCATGAAAAAGCTCAAAGTGGTTTTTTTTTTTTTTGGCAGGTTACCACTTACATTCTTTCAGTGGAATTGAAAATAGGAAGGGACAGAAGTTACTAATAGTTTAGAATGGGAAAATGGGGGTGAGGGTTCACCCCGGGTGGTAAATAGGGAAATACTTGCTTGGAGATTTTAGTCTTAACTCTCTGGGTTGTATTAATACCGCAGAGCAAGCTACAATGACTGGCAAGAATCTGAGATGTTTTATTCAAACAAGTAAATAATCTAAGAAAGAAAGAAATTTGCTCAAGTCTAAAAGTAATACAAGATCCAAAACTGAACCTTGACCTAAGATAACTGATTTGAGTCACTGTCTAAATAAATTGGGTAATGGCCAAACCTCAATTCAATTCAAAGCATTCAACAAACATTATTAAGAAGCAGTTAGCTCGGGCGGCTAGGTGGCGCAGTGAATAGAGCGCCGGCCCTGGAGTCAGAAGGACCTGAGTTTGGAGCTTAATCCACACAAACAAAAACCTAGCCGTGTAACCTTGAGCAAGTTACTTAACCCCAATTGCTTAAAAAAAAAAAAAAAACAAGAAGCAGTTAGCTGGAAGATATTATCCTAAGGATAAAGAGAAACAAATATAAGTGTCCTTTCACTCAAGGATGCTGTACTTCTCCCTTTACAATCTCACTTCTGCCTTTATTACTCAATTGAAAGTATTTTCTTTAAAGTTACCAATGATTTCTTAATTATCAATTCTGTTGATGTTTCTTCAGTTTTCATCTTTCTTTTATCTCTCTGCAGCAATGAATATGTTTGACCATCCTCTTCTCCTAGCTACTATTTCCTCTCCAGTTTTTCTTATGCTCCTTTTGGCTCCACTTCTTGTCTGATTGCTCCTTCTTACTGTCCCTTGCTGGATTGTCATCCATATCGCTACCCCTGTAACTGTGGGTATACTATAAGACTCCCTTCTAGGCACTGTTATTTTCTTTTTCTTTGCTCTCTCTTGGTGACTTTATGAGTTCCACAGGTTTAATCAGCATCTTATTAAAATGACTACCAGATCTATCTATCCATCTATCTATCTATCTGTCTGTCTGTCTATCTATCATCTATATTTTATGTATATAGGTATCTCTATATCCATGTCTAGAGCACAGATATTTATATAGAGATATGTAGTTCTAGAATTATATTTATCCATAACCAGGTTCTCTTCTGAGCTCTGCTCCTACTTCATGAACTGCCTAATGCACTTTTTATACTAGATGTCTCAGATTTCATACTAGATATCTCAAATTCACTATGTTCAAAGTAGAACTACTTATCTTCCTAAATCTTTCCTTCTATAAAGTTTCCTTATTTCTATTGAGTCGACCATGCATTCATTCTTTCAGGTTCAGAAAAGCATTAGCCTGGACTTCTCATTATTTTTCAGATCATTTATCTTATCAGTTACTAAATCTTATCATTTCTATCTATACAACATGTGTCATTTCTACCCTTCCCCATTTTTATACTCATTTAGCCATCACTTTACCTTAGACTATCATCACATCTTCCATGGATTTTTACAATAACCTCCTAATAAGTCTTTCATTTTCAAGTCTCTTCCCACACCAATCCATTCTTCAAAGAACTTGGAAAATTATTTTCCTTAAGAATAGATATGGGGGCGGCTAGGTGGCGCAGTGATTAGAGTGCTGTCCCTGGAGTCAGAAGGACCTGAGTTCAGATCCGGCCTCAGACACTTAACACACACAAATAAACAAACAAACAAACAAACAAAAAACCTAGCCGTGTGACATTGGGCAAGTTACTTAACCCCAATTGCCCTCCAAAAAGAAAACAAAAAAAGAATAGATATGAAGATATTACTCCCCTACTCAATAAGCCCAAATAGCTCCCTATTACTTCTAAGATCAGATACAAAATTCCTCTGCTTGTCTTTTCATGTAATTGGTAGATTATTTTTTGAGCTGCAATATTCATTAATCTCTTTCTCAGCCTCTTTAATTAAATCAAATTTCTGTTCCTCCTATGACACTCTGTCTCTCATCTTTGTGTTTTTGCACTGGCCCTCCTAGTGACTAGAGTGCACATCCCTTCAAATCTCACCTCATAAAATGACTTCAAGGTCCATTTTCAATATACCTTGCACGTATAGCCTTGGTCATCCCCATCTGCTAGTGTTCTCCCTTCCTAACTAAATTATAATGAATGATTTTCATTTATTCTATATTTATTGTGTATATTCTTATATGGGAACTGTACTTCTCTCCCCTGAAAGAATATAAATTTTTGAATGACAAAGATCTTTCCACTGTTTTTCTTTATATCCCTAACTCCTTCAGATTGATTGACACATAGGTACTTAATAAACAGTGATGTTTATCCATTGGGACTGGGTGTAGTGGTGGTTATACCATTTATACAAAGAAGTAAATGGAACTTAATTTGAGGAGGAAGAGACCACTAAAAATTATGGTAATATGCAAGGCCTACCTTAGGAGGTAACATTGAAATAATCTTGAAAGATACTAGAGCTTCTAAAGGTAGAGGTGAGGGTGAAGTGTGTAATAGTCTTCAAGGAGAGCTTCTCTGAAACCAGAGAGGTGAGAGATGGGATGTCTAGGTCCAGAAGAGGCTACTAGGCCAGTTCAACTAGGACACTGAACATGTGAAGGGAATTCATATGAAATAAGATTAATATTGCAATTTGAAAATATATTATTGAGGATTTTAAATATTGGAATGAGAAATCTGTATTTGATGGTAAAGGTAATAGGAGGTTAATGAATATTTTTGAGCACAGGAGTTGCATGGTCAGATATATATTGGGGGATATTATTTTGGCTTGTATGTGGTGCATGGATTGGGGATAAGAAATGATTAAGACAAAGACAAAAGGAAAATAAAGATGACATTATTAGAGTCATCCAGGTGATAGGTAGAGAAGGAATGAGCTATAGTAATAGCCTCCTGAGTTTCTACTCAGGAAGGGTATTGACCTTGTTGATGTCCTTCCCAAAAGACACTCCTCCCAATTCAGTGCATTTTCACTGGCTGTCCCCCTTTCCCGGAATTCTCTCCCTCTTCATCTCTATCTCCTAGCAACCCTGGCTTCTTTCAACTCCCATCTAAAATCCCACTTTCTGCAAGACTCCTTTCCCACACCTCCTTAATGATCCTCGGATATCTTGTTTGCACTCAACTGTTTAGTGTTGTTTCCCCAGCAGATTATTAACTCCCTGAGGGTAGGGACTCTTCTTGTCTTTTTTTCTTTAATCTCCTTAACACAATTAAGCACATAGTAGGTGCTTAATCAATATGTGGTAACTTTACTAGTACATATATGTTGGCTGTGTTTTAGAATATAGAATTTCATAACCTGGAGAGACTATATAAACTGATGCTGAGTGAGGAAAGCAGAACCAGGAGAACTTTATATACAATTAAAGACATATCATATCTGTGATAACTAACTTTGATAGACTGGGCTCCTCTAAGCTATGCAAGGTTATAAGACAACACCAAAAGACTCATAATGGAAAGGGATATTCACATCCAGAGACAAGAAATACAGTCTGAATGCAGATTAAAGTAAACCACTTGCTCTCTCTTGTTTATGTTTTTTTGTTTGTTTGTTTCATTCCTTCTTTCTCATTCACTCCATTGGTTGTAATACTTCTTTACATGTTTAATGTGAAGGTGTTTGTAGAACCTATATCAACTTGCATGCTGCCGTGGTGGGGGGGAGACAGGAGGAAAGGGAGGGGTAGAAAATTTTGGAACTCAAGGGATTGTAGAACTGAATGTTGTAAACTAAAAGTAAATAAATAATTTTTAAATGGAAAGCAAAAAAAAAGATTAGAAAAACTATTAAAAAGAATTTAGACTTTCTGTATTTAAGAAATATTGGTATTCTATTTTTCAGTTGAGCAATTAAGGTTTTATGGAAACTGTCACAACAGTATGGGCCTGACCAATCAGTAACCATAAGAGGAAAAAGGAGAAATAATCAAGATCCCTTTTTTATCCCCATAAAGCTATAAATTGTTAAGCTAATTGATAAAATATTGTTCTGTTCACCTTAATTTTTCAAAGAAGTTAAGTCAGCATTGCTGAAATTTCGGCTCAGTTGTATTTAATGAGTATTTGTTATTAATAATAGCAAAATTTAGCTGAATACTCACATTATACATGACAAAGAATATCAAATGCAAAACAGATATAAATGGGTGATTATGTGGAAGAATGTTAGAATTTTTTTCAGAAAAGTATGAAACTTGTTTGTTCTTTCATGTTTCCTCTCAAGCAACACTTCTCAGCAATTCATAGAAACAAGTATTCCTCTCAGCTTTCTGTCCTACTTAGCTCAGAGTCCACTAGCAAACACAAACATCTAGTGGACATTATTAGTTTCCCTGGGTTTTTACAGCATTGACCTATGTCCTAGTTAAATTCTGGGGCTTTAATTTCTTTATAATTATTGCAACTTTCCAAATGCCACAGAATGGAGATGGATGACAGTGAGGCTTATTATCATTAAACTTTTGTTATGATGTACTGTGGACAGTAGCAGTCTGTTAAGACCAAAATAATTTATTTCATATAGCTAGCATGTAGAGCACATTAGCTTTGTAAAAATGACTGTGACAAAAGTATTGGGAAATATATAAATATAGCATACATTTCAACATGTACTTTCAAATTAATTTCAAAGGTTAAAATTCTCTCATTTCATCATAACTGAAAATAATTGTGCTTACTACATGGTGAGAAACATTATCATGATGTAGTTTAATTGTAATTTCCATACCTATTCTGCATAAAGGTGGAAGGATGTACATTAAGAAAATCTGAGATGCAGTCAAAGCTTTGGGGCTTGGGAAAACAATATCACATAATTAAACACTTGTGTAAATGTAAGTTTTGTTGCAAAGGTGCCCTCAACAGCCTTCTGCCTTTGCTGGCATGCTTTCCAAATTCTCCATTTTCTGTCTAGCAGTCAGTGGCTTTGCTAACACCCCAAATATCTATAAAAAGTGCTGTCACAATACACACCCTCACCATAGTTCTCAGCACTCAGTTCTTTTGAAGTGTAGGTCTCACTAAGACCCAGAGTCTGTGTTAGAAAGAAAAAATTCCTTTCCTTTGCATGTCAAGGCTTCTCAAATAGAAAGAATACCTTTAGTTTTAATGTTTTTCCCCTTCTTTACATCAGTGATGCTTGATGATTTGTGTCAAAAATAATATTTGAAAAGAGTACTGCTCTGCCAACATGATTTTACCTTCTTTCATTCCATTTTCTGCTTATTCCTTGTCTTCCTCAACACTTTAAATAGACTTATACTTTCTAGTTGACTTCTTTCTTTACATTCCTTCTCAATATTAAGTATAGGGACTGTACCTGATTTAATTGGCACAGGGAATTCCCTGGTGAGGAAACTCGTGTGATTTATAGTTTTAGAGAGTTATCTGGAACACTGAAGTGATGTTTTTTAGATAGTCAAATAGCACTTAGATATTAAGGATGAAACCCAAGGCCAGAGATTCCTGGGTACTTAGACCAGCTTTTTGTCTTCTATGCCCAGATGCCTCCATCCTTATTCATGTAAAAATTTCTCTCATGAAAAAAATGATGTTGTAAAATTGTTTCCAACTCTCCATGACCCCATTTTTGGGGGAGGTTCTCAGCAAAGATATTTGAGTGGTTTGCTATTTGCTTCTTCAGTGCATTTTACAGATGAGGAACTAAGGCAAACAGGGTTAAATGACTTGCCCAGGGTAATGCAGCTAGCAAGTGTTTGAGATTAGATTTGAGTTCAGAAAGATGAGTCTTCCTGATTCCAAGTATTATCTCTATCCAATGAGTGACCTAGTTGTCCCCAAATAGTGATAGATTCCTCATTGTTCTATCTGTGCAGTTATTTCAGTTATAGAACATGCATTATTTCATTTGATCCTCAAAATATACTGAGATAAGAAAGGGTTCTATTTTATAAATGTGGAAACAATCTCAAGAGTTTAGGTTATGTTAAAAGTAACATATTAAAGGTGAAAAAAGCTAAAAATGCAAGAACTGAGCACAAAACTGAAGTCTTCTGGTGGCTGGTCCTATGCTTTTCCCATCATCTATCTATATGAACCTAGCTCCAGAGTAGTAAATTACTCATATATCTTTATATCCCCTGGTTATTCACTATTCTCCTGGGTTCTCCCCTTTTTACTCACTTATTCTCTGACAGAAACATTGAAACTCAACCCCAGGATAAATGCAGAATCTACTTTTTTAAAATTTCTTTTTTTTTCCTTTTCAAACATTGATTAGGTATATTCATTCCTGAAAACAGATGGAAATGCAAGAAGCCAATTTTTGCCCTCACAACAAAGTATAAGACATTAGGCTGGGTTTTTTTTTTTATTTTTGTTTGAGGCATGACAGCTACAGTTAACTCCAGAGGAGTAGGGAGAGGAATGGTAGAGAAAATATTTTAGTGATTAAACTCATTTCTTTGCTAAAACTTCTGTTTCCCTGGACTCTAAGGGGGAAAAAGTGGAAACTAGGAAATAGGCTGGAATACTCCAGAGTAATGGTGGGGTCTTTAAGTACTTAAGGCTAAGCACTGTATTTAATAGCCATCAATTTCTTTTATAAATAGCTTGTCCATTGAGCCTTGCCACTCCTGTCAATCACTTATAGTTACTAAGCCTTCAGGTAGAAGAGAGGAAGTACACTGATTGAATGGATTTAACTGTCAGATAAGATCAATGAATCTGTCTTTTTTCGATGAAACTATTATGGCTATCTTAACCATGAAATTAGCTGCCTCGGCATTTTTGTTTCTCTTTTGATCCTCACAGTAAGACAAAGTGGGTAATAATTATTATTATTATTGTTATTATTATTCCTATTTTATAAATGAGGGAATTAAGGCCGACAGAAGTTACCTAACTTGCCCAATATCACAAAGCTGCAGGACTTGCACTCAGGTTTTCCTCACTCCAAATCCTCTATATTCAAGGCTCGCTTTGCTGAGAGGAAAGGTTATCCTAGATCAGAGTATAAAATTTTGTGGGTCATGAAACCTGTTGGCAATTTAATGAAAATTATGGACAATATTTTTCAGAATAATATTTTAATGAATAAATAAAATGCAAAGGAAATCAATTATATTGTAATACAATTGCTCAAAACTATTTTAAGTAACAGAATCCTAGAATAAAAACTCCTACACCAGATGGCAAGACCCTTTATAACTCTAAATCCTAGGGTCAAGTATAAGTACAGGAAAAGAGGATAGGGAACAAGCCTGTTATTTCATAAATACAGGAATTTTCAGACAAGGAAATTCCTTCTATCAGTATAGAATAGTGCTTCCTCTACAACTGATGGTATTAGAAATTTGGCTAGGGGAGGTTAGGTGGCTCAGTAAGTGGAGCGCTAGCCCTGGAGTCAGAAGGACCTGGGTTAGGTTCTGGCCTCAGACACAATACAGACAAACAAAAAAACCTAGCCTTGTGACCTTGGGCAAGTTACTTAACCCCAATTGCCCTCCAAAAAGCAAAAAAAAAAAAAAAAAGGAATTGACAAGTTGCAGTATATCCAGAGTTGAAAGACCATGATAGTTAAGGAATAGAAAATGCTCCGTTTGAGTATTTTTTGAAGGAAGAATGTTAAGTTTATAGATGAGAAGATGTAATATATTAACTTATTTTTAAGTTTTGAAAGATTTGCCCTGAAGTAGCTTTGTTTTCATTGATCCCAGGAGGCAGAATCAGGAGCACTAGATATAAGTTCTAGAAAAGCAGGTTGCAACTTAATAATATGGAAAACTTAAAAAAAAGTTAGAGTTACAGAAAACTAGAATGAACATCCTTAAATAGGAGTGACTTCTACATCATTATAGATCTTTAAGTGGAGGCTGGATGACCATTTGTGGGAGATACCATAGAAGAGATTTCTCTTCCAAGCTCTGTTTGGCTAAAATAGCCTATATAGTTCTCTTCAATTCTAGGGATATAGTCTTATCTCTATAAGATAATAAAATAAAATGAAAATAAATAAAACGAAACAATTTTACAATGAAATGGATAAATGAATTCTAGGACTATATTCTTAACATAGGATCATGCATACAGAACCCAATGGGACCTTAGAGGTTTTCCAGTACAATTGTCACAGGTATTAAATGACAAATCTAGGATTCAAACCCAAGCCATCTCACTCTAAGCCCAGGGCTCTTTTCACTCTATCATACTGCTTCTTAGCTAAATTAAACCACCTGACTTCTGAATGAGAAAGGACTTGAGAGATCACAGAGTTCAAACTTCTGTATTTGCAATTGAAGCATAGAGGATAGGTAATACACTTATTTCTACAGAGCAAGTTAATGGCAGAGTTAGGACTAGAAATCAATTCTCTTGAATCCAGTCCAGTACTCATATGTTCCTCTCATTTGATTGGGAAAAAATAGCACTTTGATCTTTCAGTTAACTTTAGAAGGGGAGGCTATGTGTGTGTGCTTGTATGTATGCATTTATGCACACATACATGTATCAGTCTTGGGTCTTACCTCATGTTCTAACTTTTTCCCTTCATATAAACTAATTAGACTGCTTCCTTTTTCTATTCCATAACAGATTTCTTACCTGCTGTGTCTCTGCAGCTGCATCCCAGGCCTGACTTTATTCCTAAACTATCATTTCACATGGTGCAAAGGGCATGTTGTTCTATCTTTGTAATTCAGTTTCCAGCTTTTTCATGAGGTTATGGATGTTTCAAATAATGCTAAACTTGTTAGTCTGCATAGAACCTGGATTCTGAAGAAAAGAGTCACAAAGAAGGGAGCCCCAAACCTTACTCTTTAACTGCTTTAAGAAAAATGCTCAAATGTAGAGTCTTAGAATATTTTTCCTCTAAGCCACACTTTCATTTTACATACCGTTGTCATGAATAAAGGAAAGGAAGAAAAAAGGAAGTCTGAAGCTCAGCTCCCTTAATGATCCTTTATTTTATCTTTTCTGTTTCATAGTGTGCTCTTTGTGACCCAACATTGAAGCCAAAAGAGCATGAATGTCTGTCTCTAAGAATGAATGTATCCTTCTATCTATTATCTGTTGATCTGTGCATTGTCATTCTCTGCTGCAGAGGAGACAATAGAGATCTCATAATGGGTTATGGATATTAATTGTGTCTTTATGAGAATCCTAAAAGTATACAGTGAAGTTGCACGGTTGTTTTCACCTGAATATTATTGAAGCATGGATCAAGGACTTCAGCTGGATATTTGTAGAGACAGTATGTTTACAAAAGTGAATTAAAATTTTATATCCCATACTATTAGTACTATTACTAGTACTTGTACTGCTATTACTAGTAGTAATGCTACTACTACTACTACTACTACTACTACTACTACTACTACTACTACTACTACTAGCCCATACTACATAAACATTACTACTGACCTGTAAAAAAAAGCCAAGTTGAAAATTTAGCAACTCATTTAAATATTTATCTAGATAGAGGGGTGGTGGCAAAGATGTAACCTGAGATCCTTCATTATGCAATAGGGAACTAAAACCTTTGAAAATAGTTCACATTCATTCTAATTTTGAGAACTAAGACCTTTGACAGTATTTAAGCTCCTACTCTTATTTTTATTATGTTTGAGTCTTAACTGTCACTAGAAAATGTAAGGAAATCTAAAGTATTCTTTAATACTCCTTTGGAAAGAGAAATATTCTGAAACATTTTATGATAGTTTAATAACCTGGGGTCTCCTAGCTTAAAAAAATACATTGATAATTGCATTTTAATATAATTGATATCCTTGTTAACTCTATGTATTTTATTTCATATAATTAAAAATATTCTGATAAAGGCTCTGAGGTTTTCACCAAAGGGTTCCATAACACATAACAAAAGATTAAAAATCTCTGTTTTACAGGACGCAGCACTAGTGAACTCCTAAACAATTTAAGAATTTCAGTGTTTGGCATCATTCATATGGTTAGGAAGGAAATAAAACTGATATTTCATTTTCTATTTAGGAAAAAAAGCCCGTGTTTATGTATACATATACATATACATACCTATATCTATCTATATACATACATATATACACATATGCAAACACATACATGTGTATGTATATAGGGGTGTGTTCATGTATATGTATAATAACATACATAGTATTATGGTCATGATACACATTTATATAAGAAGTATGGCATGGTAAATAGAGAACCATATTGTAATTGGAATGACTTGGGGTCAAATATTACCTCTAACATAAGGCTGTATCACCTCCCACAAGTCATTTAACCTCTCTGTGCCCTAGGCAACTCTCTAAGAATTTAAATTGGCATAAGCATCTTGTTATTTTCGAGATTGTTAGTATTAAAGGGAATTTCTTCACTCTGGAGCTCCCCATATGGATAAAACCATAGTTCCAGAGAAAAGCAAAACAAATAAAACCCAACTGTATATGTTCTTAATTTCTGTATATGTGTGTATATGTACATATAAGTATACATCCATATATGTGCAACACATATATGCAAAACAAATAAAACCCAACTGTATATGTTCTTAACTTCTGTATATGTGTGTATATGTACATATAAGTATACATCCATATATGTGCAACACATACATTATGTGTATACATAGATGCATATGCATGTGTGTGTATATATATAATATCTATACATATTGCAAATAAAAGTATTTGCATTTATATAGGCATATATATACACACATACGCATATGCATATATACATATAAACACGCATTCCTTAAACCCTGTCAGGCAGACAGAAAATATTTTTGTCCCCATTGTAGTGATGAGATTCTGAAATATTAACTGACAATATACATCCCCATAAGCTCATATCTAAGATGAATTTAGACACCAGATTTCCTGATTCCAAAACTCGTAGTATATATAAATATCTATCTTTCTATCTATATATTTGTATATATACCTATCATATTACAAATAAAAACATCACAATAGTAAAATAGAGGTTTTTATGGATATGAAGTGAAGAAAATGATGCTAGTTTTGATACTTCCTTAATGAAATATAAACAGTAAAAAGTAAAAGATTAAGACTAAAAGCATGATATGCTAACAGAAATAACACCGAAGACGTTTGAAATGATGTTATTACTAGGAAAAAAAGAAAGGAAGGAAAAAATATTTTGACATAATTGTGGATTGTGTCCACAGGTTATTTTTTTAATTATTGTTAACAGAGTCTTGAGAGTTGGGAGAGCATTTTCATTTTCTAGAAAAGAAAAAAAAAACTCAAAGTTGAGTAAAGTTAAGTTATTCAGAAAATACTGTATTGAAAATAGAATCACCTTTCACTGTAGCAGAGTTTTTTCATGATAACTAAAAAGTCTTTTATACAAACTAAAAAGTCTTTTATACAGTAACATTTCTTCCTTCTTGACCACCATCTCTGTGATTATTCCCAACAATTTGTCACAAAAACCCTTTGTCCTTTCTTTGTATCTCACAGGCCCATATACCTCTATTAATCTTGTACTTACTTGTTTTAGAGAAGTAATATGAAAGTTAAATTCAATAATTCAAGATTTAAATATACTTTCAATAAGAAAACCTATATTCCTTTTCTCCTTAATTCTTCAGACCCCAGAGATCAGGCATCTCATTTCTCTAGTCTTAGGATCAACTTAATTGTGAGATTTTTTCAGAGAATTTTGTCATATTAAGTTTTATATAATAACTCAGACATGAGTATCACTGCTAAATATGTAAATCCTTCAGAAATCTAGTCCACATAACACTTAAACAATTATAACCATCATGTATTTAGCTGCAATTATACAATTTTCATTACTTACCTTAATGAAAACCAGGAGTAAATATTGACAGATATTTTAACCTGGTTTTCCATTTTGAGAACCATCATGCTAGCATTGATTGAATTGGATGCCAGGTGCCACCACAAGAGGGAAAATAGAGAACTACCATGTGCCGTGATAAAACCAGATATTTAGGAGTTTGTGATCTAAGACAGATACAGACTTGGACAAGGATTCATAACATATAAAGGGGAAAATTGATAAGGAAATTGTTCAATCGTGAAAGGCTTAAGTAGGAGTCAAGGGAAAGTTCTTTATTTTAAAAAAGTAACCTGACAAAATGATCTAGTATATTCATGGAAAGAGAAAATGAATAATTTTCATATCAACAAAACAGACGCCAACAAGACAAAGAACTTATAAATATTAGAGGTTTTCATAAAAGAAACCATGAGAAAGACTTAACCAGAGAAAAATATGATGGACATATAAGAGATATCACTAGGCAGGTGGAAGGACCTGGGAGTGTTTAATGAGAGAAGACTGAATAACCATGAGGTGAAGCAGAAGTCACCTGCTAATTTGGAGATGGAGAGTGTCAGCAGGAATAGGAAATGCAACTTCATCCTGCTAAAAATAACTCATATGAGTATGTCAAAAAGAGGTCTTGCAAAAAATTGGCTTTTTTTAAAGCTAATTTAAGATTGCAAATTCCTATAGCAGTCACTGCCTTATTATATTTGGGGAGCAGATTAACAGGTTTCTGTTTTTTGTTTATTTTGTTTTTGTTTTTCCCTATGAACCCAGAATTTTCAGTCAGAGGACCAAGATCCCTGGCCTTTCTCAGACACAGAAATTATTACTTATATGACCTTGGATAAGTTATCTAACCTCCTTGTCCTTTAAGGACCATCTCTTCTGGGAGGCCTTTACTGATGCACCCATTTATTAACAATGTTCACTGCCTTCTTAAATTACTTCCAAGTGCTTTTGTGTTTCCATGTTGTATCCCCCAGTCAAATGGATCTTCAAGTATAAGGACTGTTATATTTCTGTCTTTGGATCCCTAGTCCTCTGCTAATACAATATTAGAAAGTGAATAATTATTTATTGAAGTGAATTGCTTGGCTTTGGATTCAGGATTTCTTTTTCTCACAGTACCAAAAAACAGAATTGGGGGGAGAAGGGGGGATATACACAAGTTCTAATACTGAAATAGGAATTTGAATGAGTTAATTAACCCACATTTCTCCAGCAAAGTCACCCTATTGATCAGAATTATTGGTTCCTTTACATAATACACAGATACATTTGGATGTGTATACACATGTGTACACATATATGCATATAAGTTCAAATGTGTGTATCTACACATGTGTACATACCTGCACCCAGATTCTGTAAGGTCCCATTTCTGACATCATATGAATGGACAACAAATTCCAATGAGTGATATGTAAAACCTAATAGGCGTTTGTGAACATGCTTATAGTCCAGATGTAATATCTCCAGAAGTACCAACGTTGAGTAAAATAATGTCATTCATTTTTGCGTGTAGACTTTTGATTCTAATGGTGTGGTAGGGCCATGTTCCTTCCTGACAACAGCACAAATCACAATCATCTTCTCTATCAGTTACAGTCTTTAAAATTTAGACAATTGCTTGAGACATTGAGAGGTTGAGTGATTTGCCAAGGGTCTCTCAGACAGTATTTGTCAAAAGATCACAGGCTCATAGATGTAGGCTTGGAAGAGACTTCAGAGGTCATCTAGCCTAATCTCTTCATTTTGCACATAAGATACAAGAGTCCTAAGTAATTTTTTCAAGTTCACATACCTAGAAAGCATTAGAAGTGGGACTTGAATCTAGGGTTTCTTGTTTTGTTTTGTTTTGTTTTGTTTTTCTGACTGAAACCAGCACTCTCTCTACTACCCAACACTGTCTTTGACACCCATTAGGGAAACATATTCAATCTTAAATTTTCTCAAAACCTGATATGAGAAATTAGATAATTCAAATTTTAGGGGTACTAATTGCCTGTCAATTGACAGAGACCAGAGAGAGTAGGGATTTATTAAAATATTTTCTGTCTCATCTTCACGTAGGCAGTGACAGACTAGAAATACTTACTACCTTGTTACAATGGAAGAAACACTAACCTGCATGTTAGTCTAGGTTCTAATCCTGAGTCAGAAACTGTGTGATTTTAGTTTTTTACTACAAAGGATTTCAGACTTGCAAGTGAATCCAGCAACTATTTAGTCTAACCAATACTTGAAAAAGAATTGTTCAAGGGGTCATTGTTAGACTTCTCATCTTTAAAATAAGGAGAAGGTGGATTAATTAAATTTTAAATTCCCTTTACAGTTCAAATCTCATTGACCCTATAATTAGGAGTATATGATCAGTGGCTACAAATGAAGTAGATCATAGACAGGTCGGTATACAAATACGCCATATGTTGTATAGGAACACACATGCAAAGTACATGCAAATTCACCTCATCTATTTTATCTGAGTAAGGGTGACCTTTTGCAATACCACATGAATTACAAAATCTTTGCTAGCTGCTACGAGTGAATAGATCATATTCTCCTAGCACCCATAAAAGTCATACTTGCTGTCAACTTGAGAAATTTTGGCTCTGTGCTCATGTTTCTCTTTTCCTGTCATGGGAGAAAAGCAATCCTTCTTACCAGAAGGACAAGATGTACCACTAGAAAATATCATGACAAATCACCCATTCCTAGCTTTCAACAGCTCCACTAGCTACATACTTGAAAACAAAAAAGGTCTTTACCTTTAAAAAAAATTTTTAAATGGTCAAGTTATCTCTGTGGTTTAATCTTTTTCTGCTTCATTTTTATTTAACCTGAAGTGAACTAAAGTCTTCATAGTATAATACTTGAAATAAAGTGCTTTATACCTGAAGGATTTAAAATGAAAATTAGCTTGACCTACATGAAAATTCAGGGGTTAAGGGCTTAATTTTCTGTTTAATTTAACTCAATATTTCCCAGTTTGATCAACAAACCCACTATAGTCCAGGCTGATTGTGCTAGAAAAAAATACTTATTATCTAAAGATATTTCAAAAATAATGTAGATCTGGGAAACTCTCAAAACATTATTTGTCACATGCATGCATCCTTCCTGGAATATGACCATCATGTCATGGTAGATACAATGACAGGAAGCTATCCTTCAAAACGATGAACATGTCGCCGGAATATCTTCTTCAGCTGTCACAACACCATTATGCATATAGGCCAAGAGACAAATGGTGCAATTTCATTGAAGCTGAGACATAAAATTCATAGCTTAACAGGTACAATCTTTAAGTTTAAAATGGCAGTGAAAATATGAATTAACATCTATCAGGTGTGCAAAACTGCTCCCCCACCCCATGCTAACAGTGGTAGTGCCTTGACAGCTCCTGAGAAGCAGGATAAAAATAAAGCGTGAGGGCTAATTAAGATAAGGAGTTGAGATGCTACCCCATAAATTCCTTATCTCAATATACCAAAGAATTTCCTTGATATTGTCAATATCCCTCATTTATATCTGTGGGTCAAGAACAGAAAGCAGCTATCTCTGTCTCTTGTGATGAGTAAATTTGATATCTAGCCCCTGTTATCTTCCCTGCCCATTGTATGGTGGTCCTGGTGAAAATGGAAACAACAATTTTCTGGAAGATGCAGTTCTACAAAATTTAATGCAAACTGGCCAAATAACCTGCCTCCTTGTCATTCTTATTCTGTGCTCTCTTTTAACTCTCACTCCAAGAGCTCTAATCATTTTTATCTATATGTCCTGACACCAGTGAATAGACAAAAGCATAAGATTATTTTTGCCACATTGGGAAAGGTTGTGAATTTCCAGTATAGCAGTGACAGAGATAATAACCATGTCTTGGTAATAACATCATCATTGCGCTCCAATTGGAATGAGTCTTTCCTTCCCACATTTCCAGATCTATTAAACTTGGTCTCCTTCCTTACTTGGACTTATATTTGTGGGATTCCTCCAGAGAATTATTTTCAATAAATGTATTTATTTATTTACTTTCAGTTTGCAATATTCAGTTCCACAAGCTTTTGAGTTCCAAATTTTCTCTCCCTCCTTCTCATACCCACCCACCCCCCATGGTGAAATACAATTTGATATAGGTTCTACAAATAACATCACATTAAACATTAGTCAAGTTGTAAAGAAGGATTGTAATCAATGTAATGAACAAGAAAGAACAAACAAAGCAAAATGGAAAAGAGAGGACAAGTAGTTTGCTTCAATCTGCATTCAGACTCCATAATTCTTTGCTTCCTGAGAATTTCTGAAGAGGATTGAGAACAGGAAGCCTTAAGTTCAGTACCTAATTTGGGCCCTTCATTGTCTTAGGTCTTTGGACAAGTCTCTAAACATCCAGTTGTATAAGATTGGGATAACATTTGTAATATCTATTTCCTAGGGTTGTTATAGAGTTGTAACTTTGTATATTTCTATGTAAATGCAAGTTATCATTATTGATTAGGCCTCTTTGGATACTCAGCTCCCCATCCAGTCAATATATGATGCTTAGACACCCCAAGTCTTCTTTCTTAACCTCCCAACCTACCTTCTGAACCCAGTTTTGCTGACCATATTTTTATGAAGCCTGTGTGAACTCTAAGGATCTTTATTCCAACTCCTATACCCACTGATGACCAAGGGCTTCAGAACTTAATTACATCTCTGCTTCAGGGTTCTCCAAAGAAGTCAGGGAAGATTTTCTAATGCTATTGACTTGAGCTCCTACAAGCAAGCTTTCCCCAAACATTTTAAGTGAAGGATCATTTCAGTTATCCAGCCTTAAGTAATTTTTAGAAGGGGGATATTTATATATAAGACTGTCTCAGTGAAAATGGTTGGTACAACCCCCATTCCCCGAAAAATCTATGCCATGCCTTCCCACATGTACATACAAATTCCATGGGAAAGAGGGCTCAAGTCTAAGGAATGGGATAATGCACAAATCCTGGTTGCTGAGAGTCATTTTCACCCATTCACAGAATGCTCAAGAAGTTTCCCTAAAAATGCAAATGTGTTTCCATCTGCCTTTGGCTACTGATGCTCATATTGCCATCAGGTGATCTGTAGATATAGCTAGGACACCAAGGGAAATAGAATACCCAAAAATCCTCCAGACCATTAAAAGCTCTTAAGTTCCTCCTTTGCTTGTTTTCCACAGAGATTTTCTGGAAAGCCACAATGCAGTTTCTAGAATAAATCCTTTTTCAAGGTGTTGAAGGGAATTACATTTCATTATATTATGATGATCAGCCCAAACCTATTTAATCAATCATTGCCTATTACAAAGCCAATAAACACCACCTCAGAACTCAGAATTTTAAATTTGGAAGTAACCTTTGGGCTCATCTAGTCTAATATATATTTGAACAAGAATCCTCTCTACAAACCATAAGACAATGTTCTTTCCTTTGCTTCAAGACTTATGAGGTGGCCCAACTAGCTAACAAAGTAACTCCTTCCACTCTTAGATCGTTGTCAGTATCATGAAGTAATTCTTTACGTCAAACCAATATTTCTCTCTTTGTTCTTGATTATGTACTTAGGAGTTAACCCTCATTGCCTGGCATATAGTAGGTGCTTAATAAATATTGATTGATTTATTACATGTGTAAGCCCTTTAACTAGTTGAAGATCATGGCTTTTTTAAGTCTTCTAGTTTGCTAAGTCTTCATTTCAACTCATTCGGCATTCATTAAGCAACCAACATATAAGCAAAATACTTTGCTAAGCTCTTGAGATACCAAAAACAACAACTAAATACAGTATTCCCTTCCTTCCATAGTTTATTTTCTCTTCTTTAGATAGAATATTTAAGAAATCAAATAATTGGATCTCAGTGCAGTGTTTTGGCCTAAATAGGAATATACAAATAATTCTGATTGTATTATAGACAGAAAAATGATGAATTTAAGGGAACAAAAATTTAGAATTTGAAAATAATAGTCCAACTCTTTCATTTCTACTAATAAGAGAATTGAGATATAGAGAGTTTAAGTGATTTTCCCAAGGTCATACAGGGAGCAAGGGTTAGGGCTGGAATAAGAACTAAAGGCATCTGTATTCAAATCCATATTTTTCTTCTATACATCTTACCTCCTTTATTAAATGTTAAAAACTATGAGATACATTGCTGTTGTCTTCTCAAACCCAAATAATTTTTCTGACCTTATCCCACAATAACTAAATTTCCATACTGGAATAAAGATGGAGAGGAAAGCAAATGGAAATCATCTGATTTTTATAATTAACGTGTTTGGTTTCAATATTACCAGTCTATTAGAGAACTTTTAGAAATCAAGTCCAGGTCCTCGGACTTTTTCCCCATCTAGCCATTTGGCACATATATGGATATTGGTAAGAACAAGAATTAGTTACCTATTTTGATTCTATAAGTATCCAGAGGATAGACCTTTAAGCCAAATGATCTACAAAAAAATGTGTGCCAGAAACTTTCCCATTTAATGAGAGTGCAGGATACCTATAGGGAATTTCTCACTTCTCTGTTTAGCTGTCCACATCCAGATAACTTGAAAACATTATTGACACCACCTACTGTGGACTCAATTACTCCTCTCAAAACACATGCATCGCTAGGTACAAGGAAGGGGAGAAAATATATTTTCAGTAAAATAAAACAAGCCACAGTCACAATAATAACACCCATCTCTGTGTAACACTTTCCTAGGTGCCTAGAAAATCCCTTTTACTTATGGTCATCCCCTGTTTCAGGGAAATCAGGAAAGACTTGTATGAACTGATACAGAGTGAAGTGAGAAGAAGCAGGACAGTTATTTCTACAATAAAAACAATATTATAAAGGCAGTTTTAGAAGACAACTCTGATCAACACAATGATTAACCCAGGACCAATACTGAAACCTGCTACACACCTTCTGATAGAGAGGGGATTGACTCAAAGTGAAAAGGAAGACATAGGATTTCTTGGAATGACCAATGTGATAATTTACTTTTTTTTTTTTTTTTACTACATATATTGACTACAAGATCTTTTTTTCTAATGAGAAAAATAGATTTTTATTAATAAAAAAACATATGACTATGCCCTGCATAGTGCTTATTTTTGTTGTCTTTACTAGTGTGGTTTCTTAGAATATGCATAGCTTCTCAGAATATAATGCTTACACATAGCTAGCAGCTGATGGATCCCATTAGCCTCTGCTGAAGTCCTTAATCCAGGATATACAGAAGTGGTTCCACTCCTCCTCTTTCCCTATCATATACCAACTTAAATCAAATGTTCCCTCATGAGTCAGTCCTCCTACCTATAATGCAAAGGTGGAGAGTATTTCAGAGATCCTTAGTTTTGTTTACAAATATTTGGCTTCCCTGTGTCCCACTTTGATACAAGGGATCCTACTTAAACTATTTCTCCTTTGTACTAGAGTAACTTCCAACTTCCACCTTCCTAAAAGGTTGCCTAGAGAGCAGAGTACAGTATTCCTTGTCTTTTCCAAATGCAGTCTGTATTTAGTATTAGGTTGAGGAAGAATGACTTTTCTGGTCTATCCCCTCTCCCTTAGGTAGCACTTGATCTATAGACCTCCTCACTGGATCAGCACCTCCCTCAGGTCTAAAGTGGATCCTCCCAGTTTCCTCCTAGTTAGCTGTCTCTTGAATACTTTATATCCCAATGGTGTCAGATGGATAGGATTATTCAAAATACCTAGAAGGGTATTAAGGATTGAGGGAATGAGAATGAGGGGCTAGCATGATATTGAGTCAGGTTTCCACAGAGAACTCCAGTGTTCCTGGGAGAAGGTTCCTGATAAACGTGTCACAAAAATACTTTTTTTTCCAGTCTTGATCCAGTTAACTAATAAGACCCAATTTGATCTGCATCATTGTGGATATTACCTATTAATCTGCCCTGTAGTCCCCAAGACATCTGAAAGTAATTTATTGTTTTTGGAGCATTATAACCTTCAAGTACCCATCACCTGGTAAAATAATTTTGAGACATTTGGTGGTCAAGATCAAGAATGGTTCTGCCTATTTCTTTTGCTTTTTTTGGAGGGCAATTGGGGTTAAGTGACTTGCCCAAGGTCACACAGCTAGTGAGTGTAAAGTTTCTGAGGCCAGATTTGAACTCAGGTCCTCCTGACTCCAGGGCCAGTGCTCTATTCACTGTACCACCTAGCTGCCCCTCCCCGCAGTTTTTATTAATAGAAAACATGGATTGGGAAGATGCTTTCTCAGTGGTCTATTTTGCTAGAAATTACTCCTTGAACTAAAGAGGAAAGCATGTGTTCTAACTCATTTGTCACTCAACCCCATTATGTGAAATGGTAGTTTCTCAGATAAAAGTAGATGAAATTCCACATATAATTCTAAACTGTAGGCCTTAATTATTTACTATTTTATGAGTCTTTACTTGCTTATTTCCATTTGCTCTATAAAAATAAGCATTTTGGACCATATAGAATGTTATAATTTTGCATCCACTTTATTTTAATTCTCACTATTGATCTCTATACCTAGTTCTCAATATTATGAAACCCCAAGAAATTTATTTTAGTAAGAAAAGCAATAACTTACATAGCACTTTAACATTTGCAAGTGCTTTATAAATAGTATCTTTTTGATCTTCACACCATCCTTGGATGTTAGGTGCTATTATTATCCCCATTTTATAACAGAGGGAATCAAGACAGAGGGAAGTTGGTTATGTGACTTGCTCAGAGTTATACAGCCAGTAAGTTTCTTAGGAGTTTTCTTTTGGGGATCTTTTTCAGGAGGTGATCTTTGGATTCTTTCAACCTCTATTTTGCCCTCTAGTTCTAAAACATCAGGGAAATTTTCCTTGAGAATTTCTTGAAGGATGATTTATAGGTTCTTTTTTTGATCATGGCTTTCAAGTAGATTAATAATTTTTAAAATTATCACTCCTGGATTTATTTTCCACATCAGTGGTTTTGCCAATGAGATATTTCACATTGCCTTCTATATTTTCATTTGTTTGGATCTGTTTAATAGTATCTTGATTTCTCATAAAGTCACTATCTTCCATTTGCTCCAATCTAATTCTAAAGGAATGATTCTCTTTGGTGAGCTTTTGAGATTCTTCTTCCATCTGGCAAATTCAGCTTTTTAAGACATTCTTTTCCTCATTGCCTTTTTGAGTCTCTTTTGCCATTTGAGTTAGTCTATTTTTTAAGGTGTTATTTTCTTCAGTCAGGTTTTTGACTCTCATTTCATAATTTTCTTGCATTGTTCTAATTCCTCTTCCCAATTTTTCCACCACTTCTCTTATTTGATTTTCAAAATCCTTCTTAAGGTTCCCTATGGCCTGTAACCAACTCATATATTTCTTGGAAGCTTTTGGTGCAGGAGTTCTGACTTTATTGTCTTCCTCCTATTCCATGGTTTGATCCTTTTTGTTCCCCAAAATATGAGTGTACAGTTGGGTTGCTCTGTTTACTTTGCTTTCCTTGTTTGCTCATGTTGCCACTCAACTACTTGACTTTTGGGGTTTTTGCCACAATAGGACTCTGCTACCAGACAGGGGTGCTTCATACCAAATGGTGGGGTTTTCTCAGCTGCCGAAGTACCCTTTCTGAAGCCTCCACACACTTTGGCAAGCTGGTCACACACCCCAGCACCTCCACCCTAGACTGCAATCCAGATCCAAGCAGGTTAAAGCAGGAGCAATTACCCCTCAGACTGGTTGCTTGGTCTGCCTACAATCTACAGGCCAGGAGCTGAAGCTGCCACATGGCTGAGGTGCCTGAGCAGCTCCTCAACCCTGGGGCAGAGGCCTACGACCACTCCCAACATCTGGATCCCAAAGTCCACACTGCACTGACCTCCCACTCTGTCCTTAGCATCTATGTGTTGATAATTCTGGAAACTGTCACAGCTGCTGGTGATCTTAAGTCCCTCCAGCAGGTGGCTGGTCAGGCCCACCATAGGGCTAAAACCTCAGTCTCTTGAAGGGGTCAGGGTTGGCTCCCAGAGTGATATGCTGGCTGCTTGCTGCCAGTCCACCAGGCTGTTCTCATTGGGAAGTTAGCTTCTCTGTGTCATTTTGTGGGTTCTGTAGCTCCAAAGTTTCTTCAGAGTCACCTTTTACATGAATTGGAGGAGGTGAGAGCTAGAGCCCCACAGAAGTCTTGTTTCTACTTTGCCATCTTAACTCCACCCCCAGCTACTAAGTTTCTTAGTCAGATTTTGAACTCTGTTCTTCCTAACTCCAGGTTCAGTCTCTACTCACTGGGCTACCTAGATACCTATTTTTTCAGGTATTAAAAATGTTTACCTTGATAGCATTGGTGTAGAAAGAACACTGGACGTGAAGTCAAGTGACCTGGCGCTGATACTTAGCTGTGGGCAAGTCATATAATCTCTGTGACCTGGAGTTCCCTCTTTTTTAAAATGTGGATAATTTTACTTGTATACTCACTTGGCAGGGTTATTTTGGAGGAAAGTGATTTGTAAAGCTTAAGCCATTTTACTAAGTGAGCTGCTGTTCTTATCTGGGGTGTCTCTATTGTACATGTTCTATTTTAAACCATTTGACCTTTTAGCACAAAGACAGAGTCTATATTGAGTACATAGTGTTCTTAGATCATAGGCAATCATTGATTACATGTTAGAGTATAAGGTTAATTTGCTAGTTTTTCAGAGAGAGGTGACTGAGGCCAACTTGTTTTAGGTCAAAAAGCTAGTGAAAGGCAGAGCCAGAACTAGAACTCAGATATTCGAAGTTCTAGGTATGTATCATTTCCCCAGCCTTTCACTGCCTCTCGTAGTCATCAACTGTCTACTTTATGACTGCATGAACTCCTTTGGGACTTGACTGTCTAGATGTTTATTTGTTCATAAAGACAATACTGGATAAACAAGCAAGAAAAAATAATTTAATCATGTTTAATGTACCATTAAGGAAAAGAAGCAGAGATGTATATATTTCAATTTCAATAGATTTGCATATAAAATAATTTTAAATTCTGGAACTTAAAAGGTTAACCTTTAGCAATCTTTGAAAGCTCAGTGTTCTAAAAAAGACTGAGGGTTTGGGAGAACTAAGACTGATTAAAAAGAAATACAACCCTCTTCTCTGTTAGCCCAAGTGGAATATGCTATTATCTTCTACTTCTACAACACTATATTTTTTAAAATTACTTTCTTCTTTTCTATTTTATTTTATCTTTTTAAATAATTTCCTGGGATAACTAGGATCAATATTACTTCCATTTCACAAATGTGAAAACTGAGACTATGAGAATTTGAATTACTTGACCAAAGCCACAGGATTAAACAATGGCAGAACTCTTCACATTTTTTTTTTCATATTCTTTCTCTTTGTGTCTCTTTTTTATCCTGACCCCTACCTAATGGTGAAATTTATATCTTTCTAACTTTCATTTCACATTAAATAAAAGATACTATGAATACTTGATGGTATTTTCTGTGTAGTTCTATTAGGGAGAGTGTAAGGACTATTGTCTTAAGATTTGTTTCACTTCACTACCATAATGGAACAAAAAGAGTAACAATCTAAATATAATTTGTTTCAGGTGTAAGGTAGGAGTAGCGACCCAGTTAGATGGACAAATAAGAAAAAGGACTGATATGGAAAAGAGGCAGATAAATATGAACTGGGGAAACATTTAATTCTTTTTAATTTTTTCATTAAATTATATAGATCATCTTTCCTAATATCTTGAAGATTTGATCCCTTTTCTCCATTTCTACAACTACTCCCCCATTTTAATCTACCAGTTTCAGCATCCTTATCTCCATACCATCAAATTCACTTTACTGTAACTCTCCTAAGTTATTACAAAAATCCAAAATGTGAGAAAAGGACTGGATTTCATATCAGAGTGCTTGGTTTCAAATACTGGTTCTGCCACTCACTACTTTTTGATCTTGAGCAGGTAGTTTGGGGAAAACCTGTCTTGGCCTTGGTTTCTTCATGTGTAAAATAAGATCTTTAAGATCTCTTTATGATCTAGTACTATGATCATCTCATTGCTCTTAACAAGAAGCTTACTAATGTTCTTAAGATTAAAACAAATCAACTCAACTTTGCATTTATTGAAGGCCTCACTCACCTCCTTACTCAGCTGTATGAAACCTCATTTTCTGTTACTGCCCCAAATGATCTGTCCACTATAACCCAACCATACAGATTTCCTCGATGATTCCTAACGCATATGACTTGTTTACATTTGTCCTATTTTTCCCTTTGCTTAAAATATATGCCTTTTTCTTCAGGCATTTTCTCCCTTTAAAATATCGTTTGTAGTTGATTTCCCCAACACATGTTCCACAAACATTTATTATGCACCTAGTCACTGAGTCAACAAAAACATATTGAGCCAGGCATTGTGTTAGGTGTTGGAATTACCAAGACAGAAAAGAAATTATCTTTTCCCTCAAGTTTGCTTCTACAATATAAAAGTGCAAAGTGTTCAGTGTCATGGGAAGTAAGTCCTCTTCAAAGGAGTTTCAACTAACTTCATGCTATACTCCTTTAATGGCTCTTCTTTAAGTTTATATCTATAGCACATCTAGAGTTATTCATAACTTTCTGTCCAGTTTTCTATACACATATACCTTGTCCCTTCAAATAGGTTGTGATTTTCCTAAAGGGTTCAAGTATATGGCATCTTCTGAGAGGATGGAGGGGAGGAGAGTTTGCACATGCATATCAATATTGTGTGGTACAATGCTTTACCCATGGGCATTTAATAAGTGCTCATCAGTCTCTCAGAAGCTTTGTTATTATGATGGAAACATTATATTCTACAATGTGTACTTCTTCAGATTTAATTCAATTCAATAAACATTTATTAAGTGCCTACTATGTGCCAGCTATGGTGCTAAGTACAGGAAATACAACTAAGAAAAAGAAAAAAATGTTCTTGCCTCCAGTGATCTTAAAATCTAATGGGAGAAAGCAAGCTAAAAGGAATTTGGAAAGGAGACAGTGCACCAGAGCGTTATTCAGCAGTGGGGTATTTCTTCCATGGAGTTGAAACCAAACAGAGATGCAGATGCAAATGAAGTGACTTGGAAGTTTGATTTCTGCTCTCTGTAAAGGAAGGTCTTGGGAGGAGTATAATACCTCATCCAGCTGATCAGTTATCTACTTGAAGATGGCATTTCTGGTCAGTCTAAATGATTGGGAATCAAAATCCCCTTCAAATGATCTGAGTAGGCTCACCTTTCCTGGTTACCTCCCAGGCTTACCTTATTCTGCACATCTGCTCTTTAGTTCTGTCATCAGTCGTCCACATGTGTTTCCCAGACGTTTAGTGAAAAAAAAAAAAAAAGCAAACTTCCCTGAGAAATGATAAATGTGTTAAACCTGCTCCAAGTGGAGTTATGTTCTACTGTATCTGAAGGCATAGATTGCATCTGGCACTTAGAAAACAGGCTGAATCTTAAGTGTCTTTAGCAAATGCAACTAAGATAACTCAACCTCCTTTCTGGGAATATTACAATCAGTTACTACAAATAAATTTCAATGAAAGCCACTATTATAGTTACAAAGAATGATAATCTGATTCTTGCAATTAATTACTTCCCAGAACTCTGTGGCCTGAGCTATTCATTCAGCTGCCTAGTATACTAGACTTACTTCCTATATTCACAGCTGTCTTGAGATGCTGGAAACATTTTATCCACACAGCTGCATAGTGGCATAGAACAGAATGGGATTAAATTTCATTGATTTAATATGGGAAGATCCTGCTTTCAGATAAATTCTAGAGATGGCTATAGAAACACAAGTTGTGTGAAGGTCATGCCAGGGAGAAGTAATAGTTTAGAGGTTTAATTGGCAGACTGTCTGGAACCAATACTGTCATTGTCTCATGCAGTTGTCTGCCTATAGGGTGTGATTTTTGTGGGACTGGGAAAAAAAAAAAACCTTCCCCAAACCAAAATATATTACCTCCCAGCTGGTCACAGCACTTAAAATCCAACCATTAGAAATTCACTTCTTTGGTAGGAATTTGCTCCTGGGAGTTTCTGTTAAAATTCTATGACCCAGTAAAAATGAAAGTATCTAGTTAATGTGGTGTAGTAGAAAGAACAATAACTGTAGTCAAAAGATTTGCATTCTTTCTCTTTCTTTTATTAGTTTGTGACCTTATGCAAATCATTTCACCTCTCTGGGTCTCAGGTTTTTTCATATATAGAATGAGAGGTTTGGATCATTTGTTTCCCTTAGTCCTTTCAAAATGTAAACTTTTAGGGATCTCTAATTCTTTATTAGTCACTGGCACCCCCTGGTGTAAATGACTTTATGAGGTTGATTGGTCTTGAGGTACTTCATTCAGAAGTAATAGACCGCAGCACAATTTTCTTTGAGAGTAGTCAGTGAATAATGAGGGGAAAAGATTCTCAGTCAGACTGATCTTGGCTTTTTTCCCCAAAAAATATTATATGACATTTAATTTTTATAATGTAATTTGCTCCAAATGTCTTTGGACATTCATCTTTTTTTTTAAACAAAATTTGGTGAAAAGAGAGTTGATAATAGAATCAGCAATGGCCTCCCAGAATGGAAAGTTCTTCTATTATATATGTTTAGTGTGCCTTATGGTATTTTACTTAAGCCCTTGCTTTAAATTGGCATTTCACATTTGGTCTTAAATCCAAAGAGGAAGGAAGGAAGGAAGAAAGGAAGGAAGGAAGGAAGGAAGGAAGGAAGGAAGGAAGGAAGGAAGGATGGAAAGAAGGAAGGAAGGAAGGAAAAAACCTAGCAATGGTTTGAATTGTGTGTGTAAGTATGTGTGCGTGTATGTGAGAGAGAGACTTTATGAAGTAATACTAAAGACATTCTACAAAAATGTTATTCAACTTTAATTTCTTTAATTCTACAATTGTGTATATGTATACATATATACTAGTACTAATATTACTATTAATAATACTTGTGCCAATACAGTACCCTAAGGTTTATAGAGTACTTTCATCATAATAACTGTAAATGAGAGTGCAAGGTGCTTTGTTAGGTATTCTGGGAAACACAAAGATGAATGACACATGGTACCTGACTTACCAAAAAAAAAAATTATGGTTTGGAGAGAGGATGGGAACAAACTTACAAATTCAGTATAAGAGACAACAGAACTATATTAAGATAAGTACCAGCAAAATGAACTTTCAGAAGGAGAACTCATTTAAATTTGGTGAGTAAATTCAAAGGGCTTCATAGGTAAAGTCTCATTTCAAGTGGGCCTAGAAATCAAATCAAATTTTAAGAGACTGAGGGTAGAGGCCATTCAAGGAGATAGACTAGCTTGAGCTAGGGAACAAGATGAAAAAATTAGGTGAGCCAAAGGGATGGTAAGGAAAGCAGTTTGGTTGGACTGCAGGGTTATAGCCCAAGGGAAAATGAGAGATAACAGTATAAAATGTAGGTGGGGAAGAAAGTTCTAAATGTCAAAAGGAGTTTGTACCTAAGTGAGTAAATAGTTAAGAGCCCATTCTAAGTTTTTGAATAGGGGATTGACCTGTCTTGTTCTTCAGAATGATTAATTTAGTACTGGTGTAGGTAGGCTGGGTTAAAAAGTGAAAATGACTAGAGGTTGGGATATCATTTAGGATGCTAATGAAATAATCCAGAAGAGAGGTACCAGGGTAGAAGGCACTAAGGATGGAAGAAGATACATGAAATTCATTTATATTACAAGTACTTGTTAAATTCCTGTTGTGGGCCAGGCATTGTGCTAGGAGGTAATGGGGAGGAAGTAACATTAATAAAAAATATAAATCTTTGCCTTCAAATAGAGTAGAAAGAGAATCCAGATTTGGTAACTGAGTGAATGAGGCTTTGCTAATGGGAAGAAGGAGTTAAAGGTAATTCTTAGGTTTGAGGCCTATGTGACTGGGAAGATAGTAATTCTGTTAAAAGAAATCAGAATGTAAAGAAAAAGATTGGTTTTTTTGGTGGGAAGATGAATCTTAGGCAATATCCTACCTATTTTTTTCCTATAACCACTGAATCTTTTTCTTGGTTTACTTTCTTCCCACACCTATTATGAAATAGGAAATTGATTCATACCTTCCATTCTCCCCTACATACTTCTGTCCTAACTAAAACTAGAATAGCTCATGTTTATAAATATCTTTTCAAAATACTGTGCTTATTTTAAAAATGTGAGCTAGCCAGATCAAATAATAATAATAATATCATTTTACAGATAAGAACATTGGGGCCCAGAGTCATTATGGGATTTGTTAAAGCTCACATGTTTAATAAATGTTGGTGCCAAAATCCAGGTCTAGGTTTAGTCTTCTTTCCAGAGTGTGGAGAGACATTTTTGAACCACGTCTCCTCTTTGAGATTTTACTAAGTTTATCTACAACAAAATATACAAGAAGCACAAAATGAAAGAAAATCTTAAGAATACTCACTATCTTCACCTACTACCTTTTATTCAAATTAAGACCATTCCATTCACTGAAATAGCATTAGAGGCCTCAGGTGCAATAACATAAGTATATATGGTTCAAAGGGTTATCATAGGGTCATCAGTATAGAGATCAAAGTGACTTCAAAGGTAACCTATTTCAACCCATTCATTTAACTGAAAGGAAAAGGAGGCCTATGAAGATTAGATCGTTTGTCTAATGACTCACTGGTAGAAAATAGTCAAAAGGCAGGGTTCAAGTCCAGGTTTTCTTATACTGTTGCCAGGGCTTTTTTTGAATATAACCATTTCTGCAGGAATAATGTTTTATTTAAGCAATGGGACATATAATTCCATGGGATTCCCTGGCCTTATGATGAAGTTTGTTTTTGTTGTGCAAACTATATTATCTGATAACAGTGTTTGCTCAGCAGATTTATTCAAGACATGTCTCTATTCACTGAAATAAAAATGGAAATAGGTCAATCTCTCTTTCCCAAGACTAACTCATCTCTGAATTCTTGTCTTCTATGCCAGCTTATTCAGCTACTCCATTTCTTTTATTCCTGGAACTGACATTCTTAAGTGTCCCCTCCCCCCACACCTATGCACTCATATCTTTAGTTACTAAGGTCGCTATAGTTCTTGGTACTGTGCTGGAGAGGAGGCTAAGGGCTGATTATTAGATACATAGAATTGAGGACCTTCCACCCCAAAGAAGTCCAGAGAAGTCATCTTCATTTAAATGTAGTTGTCTTTTTTTTTTCTCACAAGAAAATTATATGACTTGTTATCTGATGTGAGGTTATGTGCCCAGGAGTGAGAGTTGAAGTTGAAGATTAAATGGAAAAGGAAGTATGGAGAAAAGAATGCTGAGGTCAACCATATATCCAGTGGTAAAGAGCTTATTGCAAAGTTCTTCATTGATGTTGGAAAAGCAAAGTAATATGACTTAATTGGACTAAGAGAGGTCAGGGTATTTAAAGAATGATCCATGAAGCAAAATTCTATTATTGTTCTGTAAAAATAATAATCAAAATATACCCTTCTGAACTGAAATTCACAAGCAATAATATAATAGGAAGAATCTCTTTTCTATGCTCATTGTGTTCTTAGAGAATAAATCACTTTATGCAAATTTTCATTTATGTGAAATAGAAATTCTGAATATTTTTAGCCTTGAAATGGTTTTAAAATGTAATAATCATTTGGCACCCAAGCTTAACAAGGACAAATATATCCATAAAACAAAAGGTCAACTGATTGAGAACATTTAAATATATACTACATCCCTTCACACACACACACAAAAAAAAAAACCACTGAATATTTTTATTCTAACTTCTTCAAAAGTAAAACTTATGAAGGTTTGTTAATTTTTTAAGGTGGTCTATTTTTCTTCCCAAATATCAGTGCAATGCTCTGTGTGGATTCTGATTTTGTTTTTGTTTTGTGTTTTGTTTTTTGTTTTCTTGGTGAGAAAATTATATTAAGGAAGTTTATTTAGAGGGAGATGGACTCTAATTAGGAGTAGTTTGGAAACTCAGCATTAAGTTTAACATATATAATCTCTCAGGAGAAAAAAATTTAGCAGATATTATTTTGTCTTGGCTAGATCATTTGACTTAGAAAATATTAATGGGCCAACTTGGTTCTTTTTTGTATAGATATTAAATATCACAAAGCCGCTCTCCAGAAATTATCATCTTCTTTACAAACATTCCCACTTCCATTTCACTACTGATGAATTTTAAAAACAAACAAAACATTGAAAATGGATTTCATAGGCTTTGATAGTTTTGTTTCCAAACTATTGAGTGATAACAGAGTACAGTAGAAATATCACTGTCTCTGGGGTCACAGAACTTGGTTTCAAATTGTGCCTGATGCTTATTGCCTCTGCTCCATAAGAGTATTGTAGTAGATAGTATCTGAATCCTTCTCTAACTGTATACCTATGATTCTAATTTGCATGGATAGCTAATAATGTTTTCTTTCTCCATAATAACATCTGCAACAAAATCTAAACAGGCCATCCTTGACTAAACTGACTGCCATATGGGAAAATAAATTAACTTGATGTAGGTTGGGAATATCTTTAGAGCAGTTTGTCTCATAGATCATGCCATTTAAATGTTATAATTCCTCTGTGACTCTGCATATCCTTCAGGATGAAAGATAAAGACAAACACAAATATTAGAGACCTGAGTGACAGAAGTCCCACTTTTAGGAAAACACTGCCTTTATTCCAAGTAAATCTGTGTTAAGTTAATATAAGGTTGACCATTTATTGTAAATTGCCATTAAAATCACTTGTCATTTGACTTAAATTGGAAAGTTCTGTTTTTGTGAGGCCAGCTATACTTACTGTCAGTCAAAGAAGCAGATTTTGGAACTTAGCAATTAGTGTCTACTGAAAGAACATGTGCTGGTTGCTTTGCTTACGTAATAAGAATCAAGAAAACAAGGAAATACAAATCACTTGAATTTATAGGAAGCGTCCTCTAGATGCTAAATCTGGAATTAATTAAATCAGTTGTATGGCCATCCCTGATCTTGATTGTGATCCCATTGTTTTTGTTATTTCTCTTTTGTTCTCTAGGAGGATCATGACATCAGCAAGGTGATGCCATGACTTGCAAGTGAATTGGATTTACCTGAGGGAGGGCTATGAAAAATCATCAGTCTCACTCTCTCCTCCAGTCATCTGGGTCCAGTGGCAAGATATAGATAGGATGACTGGAGATGACCCTGAATGCAGTGGTAGACCATGACCTTTTTAAGTTAAGGTCTTACCCAGGTCTTGTTTTGATTGAGACGATGCCCATTCAGTGATTGAGGCTAAGTAAGAAATAAGGCAAAGAATTAAACCAACACTGTATCATGCTCAAAGAATATTTTTCTGTAGAAATTTTTATGAATATGCTCAGATTGTGGCAAATGTAAACAAAATCCTCACACCAAATGGAAGGAGCTATCCAGTTGGGGAAAAAAATACAATAGAAAAGAACTGGTGGGGCGGGTAGGTGACACAGTGAATAGAGCACTGGCCCTGGAGTCAGGAGGACCTGGGTTCAGATCTGGCCTCAGACACTTGACACACGCACACAAAAATAGCCGTATGACCTTGGGAAATTCACTTAACCCCACTTGCCCACCAAAAAGCAAAAAAATGAAATAAAATAAAATTCCATCACCTTTAAAAATAAAGAAAAGAATTGGCAATGAGGAACATCGTACTTCTGATGTCACTACTGATCAGGAAAAATTCTGTTTGCTTGCACACTACATTCTATTTGAAGATCACCCTTAATCCTTACTATGGAACTGAAGCCTACTCAAAAAATCCAATGGATCTAAGTTTTTAAATGACAGTTCTGTCAATGGCAAACAAATAAAGGAGGAGGATGGAAAGCCTTTAAACTACCTAGTTTCTGATCTCAGTTTCCAAACCCACAGTATTTTTAACTGAGCTCAGGTATGGTACATGCCTAGAAAAGTTATGGAAATATTATCAAAGAAAATACATTCCTTAGGGAATTAGAACCACTTAAACCAAATGAAATGAGTTTGCTTTAGAAACAAGTTTTCTCTCAGATTCCAGTTCAGTTGTTGTTTAATTTTTTCCCAAAAAATACATGAGCCTAGTTCTAGTTTGAACTGTTCCCAAACCCATTAAAATTGGTTTTGGCTGACACCTCAGTAAACATTAAAAGAGTTAATACTAAGATTAAGTTTGGAGTTTCCTTAAAATAACTGTAATGGAAATGCAGATTTGAAGATCTTCCCTGACCATAGGCCCTTTGATTGGCTTAAGAGACTTTGATTGACTTGTGACTCTGAGAACCTTCCTTGATTTGAAAGTATATTCTGCCTCCCTAATAGGCTGAATTTGGTCACATGGAGCCTGTGGTAGGAGGCTTGGTTTTCAGGAATGACCACACCTTGATGCTGTGTGATTGGGCAGTGGGTCAAGAGGGTGGTTACATTCTCTGAGCCAGGAGAAGACTATATAATCCCTGATTTGAGGCCTTGCTTTGGGGCTCACTTTGAGAAGTGTTGTGTGATTTGACCAGATGAGACTCTAAGAAGCCGTTGTTGAGAGACCCCTCCCCCCCTTTGAAAACCCAGATGTTGATGCTTCCCTCTCTGGTAACTGTGATTTGGTATTGATATAATGGTTGGATAGCTTGGAAGCCTGTCTGTTTGATCTGTTTAGTTCTGTAACTCTGAAGTTCGGGGTGCTGAACTTTTTCCCCTGAACTAGGTAATATATGTTTGTTTGATTAAAGTCAGCTTGTTAACCGATTTTGAGTTGCTTTCCTTTCAAAAAGCAGATCTAAGAACCTGTGTTGGCAGTCACCCTGGGGATATTGGGGTGCTTGCTGCTACAATAATATAGTTAGATTTTTTTCATTCTCAATCAAAAAATATGTATGAGATAGAGCTACGGAGTGGGGAGAGCATTCCAATGATGGAGGATGGCCAAAGTAAAATCATTGAGATCTATTTGGGCATTCTCTGTGTGAAGAAAAGCAAGAAAGTGTCTAAGTGTTCTAGTAGCAAAAGAGAATTTTAAAAAATGGAAAAGTAAGCTTAGCCTTGTTTGATAGTCTTTAAAAGTCAAACCAGAGAAGTTTGTATTTTTTTGTGGCAATTATAAGGAATATCTGGAATTAATTGGGTAGGGGAGGGATATTATCAGTCCTGCCCTTAAGGAAAATCACTTGGGGAGCTATGTAGAGGAGGACATCTTAGAGAAGGGAGATGTTTGGGGCAGGGTCAACCATTACAAGATAATTCCAATCCAGATGAATGGTGATGAAGGTCTAAAGTAGAGTATTGTTTGTGTAAATGGTGAGAAAAGTACTTATGGAGGCATCCATAGATAGGGCCAGATTTGGCAATTGACTGAATTTGTGTAATGAGGGAGGATAAAGAGTCAAATATAATGCTGAAACTGCACACCTGGGAGGCTACAAGGGTGTCACAGAACATGGCATCATCATTTTTGCAAAGCTATCATTTTTCAGTTTCCAAAATCAAATGTTTTATTCATGTGCCTTGGCAGCTGCTTCCAGTATCACAAAGCATCAACCTTAGGGTCAAGTTGGGTAATACTTCATTCAGTCACTGGAGGGCAGATAAAAGCTAAGGATGAGGGAGGAGCTTCTGTATTAGAGTCAACTGTCAGAGTGGAGGTTTTCAGGAAAAGCTTGCCCTGGTCAAGGAAAAATTAATCAGGTCCAGATCTTGTTTCTTAAATCAAAAGATAGCATCTATATGCAATTCAGAAGGTAAGGGCAAAGACAGTACACTATATTTGAAGATACCAAATTGGTGGAGCTACTAGAAATAAGCAAGTTGAATAAGAATATTAAATGGATTGAATCCACTCTACAACTTGCCTGGATTGTCAATTTTAAAAGTTCATAGAGCCAAGCCAGAAATAGACATTATACCAGGGATGTGAAAGCTATTCACTGTCAGTGATAAAGCAGGATGAAAGGTCAGCATTCAGAGTAATGTCTGGAGTTCTAGTTTATCAGAACTGCATCCTAGCATGTCAGTCTGTCAAGGTCAATAGCACTGAAAAATTCCATGTGGCCTCAGATTTTATTCCCAGTATATGTACATTATGTAAAAATGCTGACCCTGTTCAGCTTTAGATTTTTGATCCTCTGATAATCCATCAACATATTTCATCTCTGAACGTAATGGAAACCAGGGCTATGTGCATTACCCAGAATGAAAAAAAATAGGTGGTTTTTTTTCGGGGGTGGTGTGGGAAGGTAGGTGAAGTAGATTAAACAATTAACAGTGTTTCCTTCACCTGCTCAGTAGAAACCTAACAATCGAAGCATTCCCCTACTGTAACCTAGGTAGAACAATTTAAGCTCTATACAGTAGGTTATATTTGATTGTGGACTATGAGAATCAGAAATGAAACATTGTGAGGTTTAAGTGCTCTTTGAAAAACTTGAGAGCTAAAATCTTTCTTCTGACTAGCTGAAACGGGCTTTTGTAAATAACAATTGGAACTTAATCTCATTTTAAAGATTTTTTTTAAAAATAAAACTGCTTTACAAAAGTGAAAATCAGCATTGAGAGGGTAGTGACTTTCTGAGGAGTCTGTCAGGTGAAACTGCATTTTAATTTATATTTTCCTGGGTTTTTTAATTAAATTCCTCATATTTGTACTCAATTTGGATGTAGAGAGTTTATGTCAAATCTGGCCTCAGACACTTAACACAATAACTAGCTATGTGACCTTGAGCAAGTCACTTAATCCCAATTGCCCTCCAAAAAAAAAAAAAAGAAATGATGGCTCTGATCTGAAAAAATTTTCTCTCTGTAGACAGTTATGAATTTTTAATTATTAAAAGCAATAATTGATTATGTTAATTATTGACTGAATTTAGGCCCCTTGAAAATAGACATTTTTTTTTTTTGCTTTTTTGGAGGGCTATTGGGGTTAAGTAACTTGCCCAAGGTCACAGGGCTAGGTTTTTGTTTGTGTGTGTGTGTAGCAGCAAGCACCCCAATATCCCCAGGGTAGCTGCCAACACAGGTTCTTAGATCTGCTTTTCAAAAGGAAAGCAACTCAAAATGGGTTAACAAGCTTACTTTAATCAAACAAACATACATTACCTAGTTCAGGGAAAAAGGTCAGCACCCAAACTTCAGAGTTACAGAACTTACAGATCAAACAGACAGGCTTCCAAACTGTCCCACCATTATATCAATACCAAATCACAGTTACCAGAGAGGGAAGCATCAACATCTGGGTTTTCAAAGCCGGGGGGCTCTCAACAACGGTTTCCCAGAGTCTCATCTGGTCAAATCACACAACACTTCTCAAAGTGAGCCCCAAAGCAAAGCCCCTCATCAGAGTTTATATAGCCTTCTCCTAGCTCAAAGATTGTAACAACCTCCTTGACCCACTGCCCAATCACAAAAGTATCAAGGTTGGGCTTCCCTGAAAAACAAGCCTCCCACCACAGGCTCCAGGTGCACTTAAGCTAGGGGCAGGGAAGATCTTCAGATTTGCATTTCCATTACAGTGTGTTAAGTGTCTGAGGCCAGATGGGAACGCAGGTTCTTCTGACTTCAGGGCCGACGCTCTACTCACTGCGCCACCTAGCTGCCCCCAAAATAGACTGTCTTTTTATCACTAATATCTACCACTACATAGTTTGTGCTTCACTATTTTTTTTTTTAAGCTATTGGGGTCAAGTAACTTGCTCAAGGTTACATGGCTAGTCATTATTTATATGTGGGTGCTCATTTTCTGAGGCCGGATTCAATCCCAGGTCATCCCAACTCCGAGGCTGGTGCTCTTACTCACTGGGCCACCTAGCTGCCCCTGTGCTTCACCATTGAATTCAACTGTGTTCAACTGAAATTTTTTAAAAAAAAAAGAGAACTCATATCTGGTTCAGATTTGAGGGCCTTGTCATCAGATATAACAAATTTGTTATATTTTTTTCAAAGAGGCAAAAATGCAATACTTATGACTATATTATTCATGAAGCAGTGCACATAATTAAATTAGTGACTCCTTTGTATAGTCAAGTTCTATTAATAGACTCAAATTATTTATTCATCTTTTCCATTTCTGCTCAGTATTGAGATTATAGATAGAATGAATAAAACAATCCTTTCCAGTAAGGAGCCTTCAGTGACTTTATGCCTACACCAGATAGAATAAAAAATACAGAGTATGTCCATTCCTTGACATTGCTTACTTTTGTTATTTCTTTCCAAATTGAAGGGAGTTATTTACTTAGGAAGTGACATGGTAGTTCCAGGAAAAGAAGACAGAATGATTAAAGTATCAGCTGCAAATTGATGAAGATAATGATATTAAAGTTACATTTAATCAGAGAAAGTGACAAATAATTTGTTAAAAAAAAACATATAGATACTAGTTAATAACTCATTCCAGCGATATAAAAGGTATTAACTCTTTCACACAAAGACAAAGGAAATATATCTAAAATTCTGCTTTTCAGTTCCTGAAAGGAAGGGCCTTTCAACAAAATGCTTTTCTTTTCTTTTTTACTTTTACCCCATTTTCTCTTGAATAAACAAATGAAGGAACATTTGGTACCTTTAGGAAGATATTTCTAAAAAGCAAATATTGATAGAGAACGGATAAAAGAATATAAAAATCAGGAACATTGCATTCAGTAGAGGTATTACATAATATTATTGTTACAGTTATTTTTTTTTGTCTGTAGCACCTGAGTTCCCCTCTTATGAGACCCTCAGAAAAGTTCCCAAATTTGAGGCAGTTTTCAAATCAATATCCCCTTAAAATAAAACTGAGCCCTTGCTAGGTTTTCTTGTTGTTCAGTCATTTTTCAGGTTTTCTTGGCTGGGATCGTGGAGTGGTTTTCCATTTTCTTCTCCAGTTCATTTTATAGATGAGGAAACTGAGGCAAACAGAGATAAGTGACTTGCCCTAGGCCACACAGCTAGTAAGTGTGTGAGGCCAGATTTGAACTCCGGGAGAAATAAAATGGTAAAATATTTTCCCAATCATACAAGAAGTATGTTCCAAAACAGATTACCATACCATCAGTGGAAGAGGGCACATTCACAGCAACCAAAAGTGTATCCAGCAAACATTCCTGAAGGGGTGCACATCAATAAGTCATATAGTTATAGCCCCCCCATGCATGGAGAGCATAAATTTAGGGACATATGTACAGCCAGGGCAGCACACCCATCAACCTTTGACCTGATAGAGGTGTTTATGTTCTATTTGAAGTCAATATATTTTGTTCTACTATTTTCTTCTAGACATGTCATTTCTGCTAAGCATTTTGACTTCTCTCATTTTTCTCAAAATGCCCTCCACTACTAAGATGCTAGGTTTCAGTTATTTTCTCTCCTTTGGGCCACTTCCTCTTCTCCACTACCATTGGGTAGGCTAGAAAACCTCTCATTCCTTTAATACATGGCTGAGTAAGTCACCACAACTAGCCAGAAAGTAGCCAACAATGTTAAACAAATGTCCTAGGCTAAGATTAAGTCTAGTCATCTAGTTAACATCCTTGACTCTGATTTAAAGACCTTGGTCCCCAACAGCTATCAACTAGAGAAAAGATATTCTTTTTCATTCTATTATCCTCCTGATTGAGGTTCTTTGTCCACAAAATCTACCCTAGGGGTTCTGCAAAGAAAAAGGAGAAAAAAGCATGAAAATTATGTGAAGACAGTTACTATGAAGCTTACCTCACTTCTAAGACATTCTTTGGTGTGCATATGAAGTTAAGCAAGAACAAAAGGCTAAGGAGACCATTATCATCTCTACCTTCTCTTCCTTTAAATTCCTACCCTATTTATGGTCACCAGTAATAAAAAAGAAACCCAAATTTTGAATTGCATGAGCCATTAAAAACCCCCAAATATTATACTGCATGGTAGTCAAGTCAATGCCAAACTTTGTGATATTCATACAAATTGTAAGTGTCCTGAGGCCGGGAAGAATTATCAAGCCCTTGTCAATCAATGTGCTATATGTAATATTTACGGCTTTACTCCATGTAAAGCACAGACTATAGGTAAAACAGTACATTGTATATATTAAGACAAGAATTGTACTAGACCCTGGAGATGCTAGTGCAAAGAATAAAATAATTCCTACTCATAAGAAGCACACGTTCTTTTTTGTTGCTATTTTTGTTTTTGCTTTTTGGAGGGGAGAAGGCAGGGCAATTGGGGTTAAGTGACTTGCCCAAGGTCACACTACTAGTAAGTGTTAAATGTCTGAGTTCAGATTTGAACTCAGGTCTTCCTGACTCCAGGGCCGGTGCACTATTCACTGCACCACCTAGCTGCCCCAAGAAGCACACATTCTAATGGGAGAAACAGATACATACACACACACACACGTACATATAATATGTATATAGCATAAATAGAATTTAAATTGTCAATGAAATCTTTCTCTTCTCCTGTAATCTTATTTTCCTTTTTTTCTGATTCTACCATGTAGTTGGTACAGCAGCTATGCAATTATGCAAATACGGAATTTGTCATCTTTTAGAATAGGCCATTTTGAGAAATAATTCATTAGATTGATTTGTGCTGAATTTACAAGGTGTGAACTTTTAAAAACATTTCCCTGAAGGATATTTACTCCTTTTTTCACAGATATTCATGACTAGCATCAATGATTTAGAGTACAATTTAGAAGAAAATGGAAAGATGAGCATGAATATCTTGGTTGATTGAATTTGGTGTAAAAGTCATTCTCACCCATTCTTGCTTGCCCTCAAATAATGCCAGAAAAATTAAGTCACTTTTTGGTTTGACTTGAAATAGGTCAAAGAAATATGTTCGAACTATGTTTGAATAAAGCAGAAATTTAACAATTCTTTCAAAATCTCTCTCTCTCTCTCTCTCTCTCTCTCTCTCTCTCTCTCTCTCTCTCTCACACACACACACACACACACACACACACACACACAACACTACCATGACCATTATATTGTACATCGCCCTATAAACGTTTTGCATAAAATATATACAAATATGCATAGTATATATTTCATGAAAGTTTTCTCTGAGGAATAGACATACCTTCTTCTTTCTAAGGTTAAGCCTCTACCTTCATTCCTCTACAATCTTTTCTTCATTGGTTACTTCCCAGCTACATATGGCCATGAATAAGTCTCTTCTAGTCTTAGAAAAAAAAAAAGTATTTATTTTATCCTCCTTTTCAGGGCCAGATTTAAAGTGTTTTGAAAACTTAAAAATATTATATAAGTGCTAGCTATTATTAGAAGAGAACTAGATGAAACCGGGGATACAGGGCTGGATATGGAATCCAGAAAACCTGAGTTCAAATCCTGCCTTCAATAGTTACTAAATCTTATTGACTGAGCAAATCCCTTATCTTCCCACAACCACAAAAACTTAATTAGCAAAATGAGGCTGATGATAGCATCTACCTCTGATTGTTATGAGATAAACTATGTAAACACTTACTAACCTTAAAGTGATATGCAAATATTATTATTGTTGTTTAGATAAAAGTAATTTACACTTGTATTGCTTTGTAATTATTTATTAATTTCTAAGCCTCTACAACAGGGTTTCTTTTTTTTTAACTCCTTATATTAAAATATATTATTTATTTAAATATTTATATATTAAAATATATAAATATTAAAAAGCTTTGTTGGGGTGGCTAGGTGGTACAGTGAATAGAGCATCGGCCCTGAAGTCAGGAGGACCTCAGTTCAAATAAGACCTCAGACACTTAACACAAAAATAAGCCATTTGACCTTGGGCAAGTCACTTAACCCCAATTGCCCTCCAAAAAGCAAAACAAACAAAAAAAAAAATAGCTTTGTGGAAGGTCATCAGTACTCTCTTGTGACTATTTCTCAGCCTCTAGCCTCCATGATATTCCTTTATCCCATGGCCCTGTTGAACATACTTCCTGCCCTAGTCATCCATGTATGATTCTTCCTTTTATCTGTCTTCCTCAATGAATCTTTTTCTTTGTCTCACCTATGAAGTGCTAGTATCCATCAAGGTTCTAATTTCCTGTTTCATCTCTTTTATCTTTACACACCTATTAAGGATTCCATTCCTAGTAACACCTACTACCCATATGTGGCACTCCAATCTCTATCTCTGGATTAACATATTTACCAAGCTCTAGGTCCCACAAATTAAACTGATAGCTAATGATTCTATATATGTGTACTATTATCACCTAAAACCTAAATATCTAAAACCATCTCATCACGTTCACCTTTACCAGTCCCCTGAAAAATCAACTTTTTTCTTTGCTTCTTTATCCCTGTTAGAGGAATCTCAATTTTCTCAGCCACACAAATGCAATATATCAATCATCTTGTGTTCTCTCTCATATCTCACACTTAATTGCTAAACCAATTAATTCTCTTAAACGCCTGCCCAATTGAGTCCTTACATTCTTTACCCACTTTTGCAACCTGTTTCAGTCACTCATTATCTTTCCCTTATAACTATTCTCCTTTCATCTAGTCTCTTAGCCTTTCTCATTCACCTCCATGGAAGAGCCACGATTTTATTTCTATAGCATATCACTCATCTTTTTATTCTCCTGTTCTTGAACTTTAAAATGGTTTCCCATTAGCTAAATGCTCATTAGACCAGTATTCAAGGCCCTCTATGAGCTGGCCAACTTCAGTCTTTCTGTTCTTCTATTCCTCTCAGAAACTCTATGACTAAAGCAAACGGATGTACTGCATGCCTTCCTACTTTTATTTATTCTTTTTGCTCTACCTGAAATAACCTTTCTCATACCTTTGTCAAAAATGCACTCATTTTTAAAAATCCATTTCAAATGTCACCTCCTCTGTGAAACTTTACTTAGATTCCCCCAACCAGAGGTAATTCTCCCTCCTTTAAGCCTTTATAATTTTTTCTCTTATGGAACATATTATGTACCAACTTTTAATATAGTTACTAGTTACATGCTTTACATCTCCTAGTAGGTGACAAATTCTGTGATTTGAGGAACTACATCTCATTCATCTGCATATCACCACCATACCTAGCATTTAGTAAGTATCAAACAATAATTTGTTAAATGAATGAATGAATGACAAAAACAGGTTTTTAATGGGAATTTAAATTCCTCAATGTGAAAAAATGTCCTCCACACCTGAAATATTCTCTTTACTTCCTCTAGAATGTCTTAATTCCTTCAACATACAGATCAAACAGCATCTTTTGCCAGAAGCCATTAATTCCTGTTCCTCCAAACTGCTAGTTCCTTTTCCTCTAAGGTTAGGTCCTATCAGTACTGTAAACTCCTTGAGAGCAGGGGCTGCTTTTGTTTTTTGTTTGTTTATGTTTTCTATATCTCCGGGGGCTTACCAAAGTACTTTATTAATTGACTGATATCATATATAAAAATAAGAGCAGAAATAATAACAGGACGAGAAATAATGGAGAGAAATATATTATGATTTCACTTCTTGTACTTATTTATAAAGGAAAAAAATTATCTATGTTGGTCACCTAGTTTCTGAAAGTTGAAGGAAGATCATTTGTTTTAAAGAAACCTCTAAAGACAGTATAATAATCTCTGTCTCTTTCTCTCTCTCTCTCTCTCCAACTCTGTTTTATCTTTCTCTCTGTCCCTTTCTTTCTGCCTCTCTCATCAGTTGGGTAATAATGAAAAGAGAGTAAAACTGAAACTCACCCAGTAAACTTATGGCCTAGTCTTGGCTCTGTCACAAAGTAGTCAAAAAGTTTTGGGCAAGTCAGTTCATCTCTCATAGGATTCAGTTTTCTCATCTGTAAATTGACAGAAGTAGACTAGATAATTTCTGATGTCCTTTCTGATCTTCTCCTATCTTAAGTCACATTATGCTTTGATTTCTCTGAATATTCCTTAAGAAAGATTCATTTATCTGGAAATCTGAAACTTGACCCAGAGTGAATAAACAGAGATTGTGATGATGTTTGTTAGAAGATGGATGGGGGTTTGGGGGAGAGAAATACTGATAAGGTAAGAAATTGTGACCAAGATTAGCATTTGTTTGAATCAAGATATTTGAATATACATTTAGAAATGTTTGACATTGGGTCTATATCACAAATAATTTGTGAAAATGGGAACCAAGCCTATGTATTACATAAGTAAGCCTGACCTGTTGTGACTAAGTTTCTGAATGGACAATCTTGTCTGTATGTGTGTGGCATGAAATTTCACAATTACCAGTCATCTTTGTAAAACATCTATTGGTATGTAGAGAGATCAGAATCGTAAGTGAACATCACAAAAGGGTTATTTTTCCTTTTTCTAATCAATTTTAGTTAATTGTAATACCCTTAAATTCTAGTACTTTCTCTTTTCCTTACATCCTGAACTTCTTCATTGCCAGACTGACCTAAAAAGAAAAAACTACCCTAAAAAGTTTAAAATTTTAAATGTCACAAAATATCAAGTAAGTAGTGAAGACAAGGAGTGAGTCAATGACATGTTTACAAATTCAGGGGCTGATATTATTTTAAACTTCATTTTCATGTGCACACTCACACACACACACACACACACACACACACACACAAATAGTTTTATTCCTTGGGAGAGGAGGAAATGACAGATGCCTAGGGTACTACTAACTTGAAAGTATTGATTACAGTGTGTAGCAATTTTCTAAAACACTGCAGAATGACTTTAAACTATTTTGGAGAAAGCACAGTTTCCTATGGTGCAAAGAGGTATAATTAAAAAGCTATCAACAGTCTAGGATTGTCAAAAGTACTTTGTCACCTGAAGCACATTCCTTGTAATTATCTTTTAGGCTTTAAGCTAGATCACCATTAACCTCAGAAGAAGAAGGGTTACTATGCTTTCTGGTGTGAGAAATTGTATCACCATGTAAATTAAACACTGTTAGACAGTCAAATTGGATTTGGGAAATGATTGAGTATTAAACCTACTCATGTATATTATCAAGTGACACAAAGCATGAGGCATCAGGGGAAAAGAGAAATAGATAGTTTTCTTCTTTTGTAAGAGATTTTTTTGTGAACCCTTGTATGGGTAGTACATGATATTAAACATACATTAGAAGCTTCAAAGTGAAGAAATAAGGGAAATGCAAAGTATTTTTAGCATTCCTCCAAAGATTTCTTTTTCACTCCCAGACAGTACAAAATGAGTCAACACTTAAGTGAACCAGAAATAATATAACAGTTCTGTAAAATTGCAGCTACCTAGAGCTCAGATCTTCAATCGAGTAATTGTTATGGGCTCACCAGCAAGAGAAGCAAATGCATTCTTAGGTGAACTAGTGTAAGCCCCTCAACTTTATTATAAAGAAGATAGAGTTATGAAAGCACAATTGCCTTCTCCCTGAAGCAGGTGGAAGCTGGGATTACATCTCTGGGATGATTAATGTGTGTTTCTAAGGTGATCCCCTCAATTGCTGATAAATCAGGAACCATATAACTTTGTATCCTGAAAGAAACAGTTGATTTCTTCTGCCCAATAGTAAAGATACATTTCCATTTCTGGATAAATGAATGATAAAGGGTGGTTAATAGCTTCTTGGGCCCCTGCAGATGGTAAAACACAACAGGTTTCTAGTTTGTCACACCTGTCTGATTTAACAGATTTCTGAGTTACCATAGGGTAGAAAGTTTGTGCTAGGGCTTGTTCAGAATGATGTGGGTTCTCTATATAGTCCCTACTCCATTCCAGAAATAACTTTCTTTTTTAAATTATTTTTTATTTTTTAAAGTGCTTTTATTTATTAATTTGTTGTTTTCAATTTTCCTAATCTCTTTTTATAATTTCAGAATTTCTGTTTTGGCACTTAACTGGGGGCTTAAGATTTATTGCTTTCCTAGCTTTTTTTTTTTTTTTTTACAAAGGCTTTATTAACTTCTGGTTTACATCATTCATTTCCGCCAGATTTTAAGTTACAATTTTTTCCCCATTTTCCCCCTACCCACCACCCCATAATAGCAGTGCCACAGGATATCCCCTCATCCAATCTGCTCTCTCATACATCTTCTCCCATACCCCCTTCAACTTTTCTATTAGGGCAAGGTGAATCAGAGATAACTTTCTTGAAGGTTTGGGGGGAAAAAGTCATTATCCAGGAGTCCCTACCACTTTAAAGAAAAGAACAATTCTCTATCATTAGTGGAGCAGATTATCATTAACCCAGGCTTCATAAAAATACATTTATGAATAAGTACATATACATATAAAGATGAACATACACATATATACATATCTATATAATCATGTATTTACACTTATACAAGTTTATGCAGATCAACATATACATACACATGTGTATGCTTTTTAAATCATCTAAGTTATCATTGGTGGCATAGACAGTTATCTAAGAATTTTAATTTGGGGATCACAAGAAAAAAATTGTCCCTGGACTAAAATATCTCCCTTAATAGTCTATTATATATTAAGATATAATGAACTATTCCCATTAAGATATTATTTACAATTCATCTAGCAAGACCTGAGGGAATGGGACATAGAGTGGGTAAATTTTGATGTCAACAGTAGGGAGAAATGTTCTGCAGAATGCTCCTCTTTCTGGGGAGGATGAATTCTCTCTGAGGGAACTTGTAGGTAGCTGGAAATTTTAGGCTAATAAACATTTAGAAGAGAGTTGAAAGGTAAGGGATAGAATAGTGAAAAGTTTGAAAGGTAGCTCAGGACAACCATAATTTTTTTCCACCTGCATCCCTCGATTTCATCTTTCTTAGGATAAGACAAGAAAACAGGATTAAGAGTAGGAAAAAAAAAAGAAGTTAAAGGATGGGAAAGGGTGAAAATAAATGTAATTTCTTTGTAGTGGAAAATGTGCTAAATATACAGAGTACTATGATCCATTTTGTTAATGATGTCTGGTATAGTGCCTTTTTATAGCTCCTCATTTCTTTTGACTACACAGGAATGAAAATATTCAATTCAATTCAAAATAGTGAACATTTATGAAGTGATTTCAATGTTAACTAAGCACTGTGTTAGGGATTGGAAAATGGCTTGATCTTTGACCTAACAGTGCTTGCAATCTACTAGTAGACAATGATAAATATATAAAAAGTGTGATACAATATAGATTATCTATGATATCAAGTAGATGACAATTGAATTGTATAAATGAGTTTATTTCTACTATACCTATCCATATACTCATTAGTGTAGAATTCTGTTATTTTCTCATCATATCAAGTAGCGTTATGACCTTCCATTCTTAATTTTAATGAGAATAATATTCTTTCTAATTTTCACTTTTATTCAGTCATTTCAGTCATGTCTCACTCTTTGTGACCCCATTTGGGGTTTCCTTGGAAAAGACACTGGAGCGATTTGTCATTTCTTTCTATAACTTATTTCAAAGATGAGATATCTGAAGCAAAGAGCATTCGTTGACTTGACCAAGGTCATATAGCTAGTAAATATCTGAGGCCAGATTTGAACTCAGTTTTCTGAGTTTCCAAACCCAGTGCTCTATCCATTGTGCCACATAGCTTAACAAGTTTGAATACTTATGATTTAATAGTTTACAAATGTTCTGTTATATGAGCAGAACATATAACAAATATGATATTTTAAAATCCAAAAGATAAAATCCATCATTTCCACTTCAGTTTCAAATCATCTAATTTTCAAAGGCACTATCCTGATTATTTACATTCTGATTTTTAAATGTCTGATGATGGATGACATGCAGTTTTTCCTTTGAGGATCAACCTGACTATATTAAAGGAGGTAGGCCAAGGGATGTTTCAGTCACAGTAATTCTTTACGAATTGTTGAGGTGTAATTTGTGTTAAGGGAGAGAGGATTTCTACCAATGAAACTATGCATCTTTAAAATATGGTATGTATGCACAACTTACTTTTTATAGACATAGGAAGCAAAAATCATGAAATCAAAAATTTTTGTAGTTAGAAAGGCACCTTTGCCATCATCTCAACTAGCCCTTTCATTTCACAAATCAGGAAAGTGAGTTGAAGATAAATATGGCAGAACACAATTAAAACTCAGTCCTTTGGCTTCTTAATTTAGTGTTCTTGATAGAGGGGGTGGTGGTAGGGAAACTGAGAACAGATCTGTGATTTTGCTACGGAGAACTTGGTTTGAAAGTCCACCCCACCTCCCCCAATAACACTTAGTTTTAAGGAGTAGCCTGGAAAACGGAAAGGTTAAATGATCTGAACAGCATCTCACATCAATGTGTTAGTTTAGTGCTCTTTAAATGAACAGTCCTTAATGATTTCTTCATCTAAAGCACTCATTTCTTGAGCTTGCATGGAAGTACTTGCAAGGCATTTTTACCTGTCACAGTTGCATTGGTACAAATACAAGGTGCTTTTTTCCTTTTCTTTTTTTTAAATTTTATTTTAGATTCAAACACCACAACCCAAATACAGAATAGGAAAAAAAAGCAAAAAATCATACATTTAAATATTGTAATTTAAATACAAAGTAAGAAAGGGAAAAAAAGCATGTCATGCATAGCAGAACATCATAGAGGTTTCAAAATATGGACCAATGAATTTTTATTTCAAGAAAGCCTGTATGATAAATAATACACATTATGTTGAGAACTGTCCTTTTTTTGCTTCCTTGTAAGTTTTGTTTTTCATTTTTTGTTTTTGTTTTTTTTTTTTTTTTGTTCTCTGCTGTGCACTTTTTTACTTTGTTGCTCCCTACCTCTCAGGCTATAATTAAGTTTGGATATGTCTCTCTCTCTCTTTCCCTCCCTCTCTCTCTCTCTCTCTCTCTCTCTCTCTCACACACACACACACACACACACACACACACACACACACCCATACACACACGCATATATATATATTATATATATATATACATATATATATATAATACACCCATACACACACACATATATGTATTATATATACATATATATAATACATACACATATACATAGATGTTCCCAAATTCCACTCCTGATCTTTGTTTTTTATGTTTGGGCATATCTCTTGTTTCCTATCCCTCCTGCCTCCTCTCCTGTCCTTCTACCCACTACCTTGCCCTCCTATGACTTGCCTAGACTGCTCCAAAGATCCCTCCCTTATCCTCCCATTCCCATAAAAGTAAGCACCTTTCTATGCCCCCTTTGACCTATTCCCTCACCCTCCCCTCTAAAGATCCCTCCATTGATCTCTCTACCCTCCTTATCCCCTACTATTTTATTTCTTCTTAATTTAGAAGACTTTTATACTTTTCTAAATATATATGTATTGCTCCCTCTTAAACCCCTTCCCAATGGAAGAAGGGTACTAGAACTACCAAACCTACTCCACCACCTAATTCCTCTGTATTGATTCTTCCTTTTGCACCTTATCCGTATAAAATAATTACTCTTTTTTAGCTGTTCCTAAATGGTTTTATTTTTAAATTCATTTCATAGTCAGGTTTACTCTAATCTTTCTTATGAGCTACCAATTATTAATAAGAATCTTAGACATACATTTTACATATATAAAAAGTAAATGGTCTGTCCTTTTTGAATCCCTTATAATCAGTCTTTGGTATGCACCTTACATTTCTCTTGGCTCTTGTATGTCAAATCTTCTATTAAGTTCAGGTTTTTTTCTTTTTAACAAAGTCTTGAAAGTCTGATAGGTTATCAAATATCTATTTTTTTTTTTTTTTGCATTTTGGAGGGCAATTGGGGTTAAGTAACTTGCCCAAGGTCACACAGCTAGGTTTTTGTTTGTGTGGGTTAAGTGTCTGAGGCTGATCCGAACTCAGGTCCTTCTGACTCCAGGGCGCTCTACTCACTGCGCCACCTAGCCGCCCCCATTATTTTTTTCATGCAGGATTATGCTTAATTTTGCTGGGTATGATATTTTTAGCTGGAGCCCCATTTTTTTGGTTGTTGTTGTTCTTTGATATATAGTGTTCCACGATTTTCAGTCTCGTAATGTTTCCAATGCTAGGTCCTGTCTGATTCTAATTGTGGCACCATCATATCTAAATTGTTTTATTTTTGTTGCTTCTATTTTATCCTTGATCCATGGGTGTTGGAATTTGACTATGATATTTTTATTAGTTTCCCTCAAAGGATCTCTTAAGTAGTGATCAATGGATTTTTTTTTCTATTTCTACTTTCCCCCTTGATCTAATACTTCAGGCCAGTTTTCTTTAATTATTTCTTGTATTATTGTATTAAGATTCTTTTTTTTATCATAAATTTCAGTTAGTCTGATTATTTTTATGTTTTCTCTTCTGTTCTCCAGGTCTGTTGTTTATCTTATAAACTTTTTTCATTTTCTCTTCTATTTTTTCATCACTCATGTTTTGTTTAATCATTTATTCATCTCATAATTTCAAGAGCTTTATCTTGCCCAATTTGAATTTTTCCTTAAGATTCTAGATTTCCATTTCTAATTGGTTGACTGTCTTCCTTCCATATTCTTCTTGTCTGTTTTGGTTTACTCTTATTTTCTTTTTTTAGCTTTTCCTCCATCACTGTCATTTGATTTTTAGTCTTCTTTAATATCTTCCATGAATTATTTTTGGGCAGGTGACCATTTGATGTTACTCTTTGTGGGTTTCTTTACTTCAATACCCTCTTCTCAGTATGAACCCCAGTCATCTCTATTCACAGAATAGCTTCCTATGGTTGTGTTCTTTCTTCTTTGCCTGTGCATTTTTAGTGGTAATAGCTTAATTTTTGTAATCAGCTCTAACCCTGGGGTATGGAGGATGGTTCTTCTTGCCCCAGATCTTAGGTTTTCCCTTCTGACCTGGAACCAAAGGCAAACCTCCAGCCTCTTGTAAATTCCCACAGCCAGGGGCTTTCTGCCCCTCTGCTCCTGACCAGCAGAGCTCTTCAAAGCAGAGTTGGGTCTGGTGTTCCTTATCAGCAGAGGTTCCCAAATATTCCAGGGCTCAGACCCCCAACTCCCTCACTATCATGGGGCTAGAAGTTCCTGTGGCTGGGTCAAGGCAGCTCTCAAATCAAGGAACCCAACACTTATCTCTTGTTCTTAAAGTGGACCCTAGCCTGGAGGTGTTTACTCTTCACAGGCACCAAACCTCAACCTGGAATTTTTCTTCTAATCTTCTCAAATTGTCCCAGGAATACTGCTATTGCGTCCTTTTCTTATTTATTTTTACCTGCACTTTATTTGCCCTAAGGTGCTGTTTTATCTGTTTTGGGGGGGGAAATCTTGAGAGCTTGGGATATTCTGACCTACTCTGCCATCTTCCCAGAATCCTCTCTAACAAGACAATTTTAAAGGTAGGATTAGGAGAATTTATGTGTGATAAATCATAGAAATCTATAGAGTTTGGACCACTCTAGAAGTTTGTGGTAGTACATCTGGAGAACACATATGGACAACCAGTAGCCACTTCCTCTTAATTTATCTCAATTAGAAAAAAAAAAAAACTTAACTTTTTAAAAAGAAAGCTTTTCAGTGAAATTCTAATTGATAAGAAACTTCTGTTTTCTGCCATATGTCTGCATGTTGACAGTGGCTCATAGCCAGAAACAGCAGCCTTTTGCTGCTTCTAGGTTACAAAAAGGCATAATTGAAGTGGTGTGTGCCATAAATGAGAAGATGCATCAGTTCCTTATAAAACTTTTAAAAGCTTCAAAATATAAAGTCAGGCATGCTGATGTGAATTGCATAAGAGTGCAATTAATTTATACATGAAAGAGATTTTTTAGTGTGCTATTAGCTTTTAACAGCCTAATATACAAAAAGTCAATGTCTAATAACCTTGCCAAGGATATAACAAATGGTTTGTTGTGAAAAAATTTAAGCCCACATGAATGGACTTTTTTTCAAAATGATTTGATAAGCATTTCTTTCTTATCATTCTCTTTACATGAAGATAAATATAAAAATGACTATAGTTTTTAGATTACACTGGTGCAAAAATAATCCAGGAAGACCCTTTTAAAAAGACTAGCTACAATTCAAAATATTAGAGAGCAAGACAAACATCCTTTAATTTTTTAACCACAAAATATATTCATTGTTGAATGTCCTCATTCAATTTTCTCCTCCATAATTGAACAAAATATTTCAAAAGGGGAGAATAAGAATTAGAAAAAAATGAAACTTCAAATCATCTCAGTAATGATTTTTTTTCCCCTGGCTTTCAGAAAGTAATGTCAAAGATGCCAATTTTAGTCATTTAGTTATTACAAATTATTTTATTTGTTTCACTGCTATAAACAACTATTCCTTTTCATTAAAAAATGTATGGAAAGAGAGGTAGCCTCTGAGAACTATCACAGGATTCTTCTTTTGCTCTGAGAATTTATACTTAGGCTATATTTTGTCAAAGTCAAGGCCAAGAGGTCTGAGAAAGTCAGGTAACAATAGAAATGAAATTAGCCTCCACATCCTGGAATGATGAGATTGTGAGGTTGATAAATTATTTTTAACAAAGTGCTTTATAAAAAATGAATGAATTGTAGCATTCCACTCACCATAATTTAATCAATAATGATGGGATCATATTCATTCAGAGTTCACTTTCATTTATCATGACATGAGTAACATAACTATTAGTGAATTCTTTCTTAAAGTGACTTGGCCTGCATTAAATAATGTGAACTCAGGCAGTTCATTTGAAAACCACAAGGGCCTCCTGTCCCATTCATGTATTATGCATGGTGCCAATATAAAAAGAAGACCTTGAAAGCCTCAACTGGCAAGAGAATAGGCTCCATCACATTTCACTTCTCCCTCGCTATATTATAAGCTATGGCTTCCACTATTTCTTGAAGTTATAAATCTATGTGAACCTGTTTTGGCTCTAGAATTACCTGAATATACTTACCTACATAAAACTTTCTGATCATTATAATTATTATAAAAGTACCTGCTAAAAAGCTAATTGTTGTTCAATTACAGTCACACAGCAGGAAACATGAAAACCCAGACTATCAATTTTTGCAATTTTCCAATAATTTAACTATAATTCATTAAAAATATTCCTGTCTGTGCAATCACAATTAAGGTATAAATACTTAGGGGAAGATGCTATAATTTTACTCTGTAATAAAATATTCATTTTACTATCGCTATTTTCTTTGTCTCTTAAGTTAAGGAAATGCACTGTGTCAATTTACACAGCATGGTCCCTTGAGGCATTCTAAAATCCCAGCCTTCCTGTTAAGTAGTAGCAGCACACATTAGGGGTGGCATGGTACAATGAATATAGCCCTTGATTTGGAAAAACCTGAATTTAAATACCACTTGAAAATACTTAATTCACTCTGTGAATTTTGGTAAATCACTTATCCTCTCCAAGTCATGATTCCTCACTTATAAAATGAAGGTTTTAGACAGAAGTCCCTTCTAGGTCTAAATCATCTGAGATGGACTGCATAGTATTGGCTAATTCATCATTTGGAAAATGTATTTTGCTAGTCTAAATTTTGTGTCCTTAAATCCTTAATTCTGCCTTAAATATGACAAATAAAAAGAAACGTATTGTGGCTATTCCCACTCATTGCATACCTTTAATTCTTATTTTTCTATATTTCATGGTAATTAATTTTCATATTTCTCATGTGGTCTCAATTCAACAGTCTTCATCATCATCATCATCATCATCATCATCATCATCATCATCATCATTGTTGCTAGAACTTTTATATTAATGTAGGTGGGATTACTTTTCCCACTTTACAGATCAGTACACCAAGAGTTGAGATTAAGCGATATACCCAGGGCAATACAATTTTCAAGGTATCTGAAGCAGAATTAGATCTTATGACTTCCTAATTCCAAAATCAGCACTCTAAATCATTAAGTTATCTTGTTGGCACTAGCCTAATGGCACAGGACAAAGTGCTTAAGTGTACCATGATAAAAAAAAGAAACAAGTCTTTGACCTCAGGGAACTAAGTTCCTTGCACTTAGGTGCACTAAGGTAAGGTCTCCTGAGGCTGGGGTGGGAGGAATATAACAGGCACTTAAGTAAATTCATCTCTCTTTATTAGGACTAAGTGGGTGGTGTGATGAGTTTAATCAGACTAGAGAAATGCATCCAGCCATCAAAAAATTCCATCTAGTTTTAATAAGGAGATGTGTGGACAGGTAGGGGCTGGGACACACCTTCAGGGGAAACATGCCCATGTGTGTGCGCACACATACACACACACACACACACACACACACACACACACACACACACACACACCCCTTTGGGTCTCAGTGGGAAGGAAGAGTCCAAGACAATATCCCATAGCAAATAGACTCCCTAGAATATTTCCTACTTCGGGTGGACATCTGGGGACAACATGCAGTACTTCCAGAAGAACAAACAGGGTGTAACTGATCTGGGGAGGAGCTTAAATACTTATTCCTGCCAACCAGGTGCTAAGTTCAGTTATCTCTACTACCTGAAGGAGCCCTCTACATTTCTCTACCCTGTGGCAAAGCCTGGGGTTTTACACCCTAATTACTGCTCTGGCATTAAAGAAAGCCCTGTGAAAATTTTGAGAACTAGGTATATAGGTAATTTCATGAGTCTGAAGGAAAAAGAAAATGCAAATTGTGGCAACATAAATCAAAGCTGTCATTGTACTGCAATAGTCACTAATTTATTGCTCTGGGGAGGAAATGGTAAGAAGCAATCACTTTAAAACTGAAAAAGCAAGTCAACAGTTGAGAAAAAAAGTCATGGCAGTAAAGTCAGCTAGAGAATTACAGTTCAGAGTATGTGAAATCTGTTCTCAACAGAGCAAATAGTTTGAATAAATGAGTTGTGAGTCTCATTAATTTATGGGACCAGTATTTGTTAGTTCAATAAATAGTTGAGAATCCATAATGTTGGAAACACTGTTTTAGATACGATGTGGGATATGTAACCCTCACCCTCATGGAGTTTAGAGTTATATAACTCAATATTGTTTAGTTCTGTATCTGGGTGGAAGGGAGGGGACATTCCAGAATCTAGTCATAGACAAATTTAGGAGAAAAAAAAGTTCATTGATTATTCTTAAAGTTAACTTAAGGTATTCAATCATCCTTCAAATTAATATGAATACTGTGGTACAATAGAAAGAGTGCTGGATTTGATTGCAGAGGACCTGGATTCAAATTTTGTCTCTTGCACTTATTAGCTCTCTGACCTAGGGCAGTCATATAACCTCAATGAGCATCAGTTTCCTCAGCTATAAAATGGAGAGGTTGTAATAGATGGCATCTAAAGTTCCTTTTATAAGTACATCTATAATAAATGTTCCAAAGAGTATCCCTTATTTGTCACAATGAATGACAATAGTTCAAAAAATTCTAATAATTCACAAACCTGAAGATTCACCTGATACTACCTAAGTCAATTATGTCACTTTCTTCAAGTATCCTATGCCTTGATGTTTAACTACTACTAACCCAGTTTGATATCTAAGGACCACCAACACCAAAAAAAGGAAACTTGACATGCCCTTCCCCCCACCAAGCAATCATCATTACCCCATAGTAAAGAATATTCACAGATTGAATTTATGATATGAAAGTATACTGTCATTGGCTGGGATCTCATCACAACAATCCTAAATCATCCAGCTTCCTTTCTTTACTCTAGGTCAGGAAAGAAGGTCAATTACTCTAAAAGGCAGACTATGACACCTAATTAGCTTTAAAGAATCATAGAATACTAATGCTAAAAGGGACCTTCAGTAGTATTTAGAGTAACTTTTTCTGAGGAAACTGAGATACAGACTATTATCATTCATCCCATATCATTTAGTGAATAAGCAACCAATATCCTACTATATATAGATACTTTCTTTGGTGTTTTCAATGTAATCTATAATCATTCGCATTTGGGTGATGTTTACCATTTGTTTCCCTAAGATAAGTATTATGAGATCTAGCAAATTAAAATCTACAAAATATTTTCACACTTTCATTAGCTCAACAAAAACAGAAAACTGTGATCATTTCTTCATATCAAGATGAAAACTAGATAGAAAGAACATGCCACTTTCTAACATAGAGTATGCTAAAAATAACATCTGTCCACAACTGCCCCATTAGCCGCCACTTCTTTGCAGCTTTCTAGGTGGTTAGAGTATTCCAGGGGGCATGTTCTCTCAAGAGAAGCAAACTTAGCAAACATCATGTTAAAAAAAGGATATCTTTATTAAGGAAAGTACTCACAGGCTTTTAGAAGACTCTTAATTAAGCAGATACATTTTAACATAGGGAGTTGGGAAACTTTTCAAGGGAATTCATGCTTAAATGCCTTCCATTGTTATTTCATATTGTGACACTTGTAATAGCACATAGAAATCCAAATTGCAAAATCCTGACAGGACTTGTATGAAATCTTTTATATACATAAATCTATCATACTAGATAGATTTTAAATTGATGGTGCCACACCAAGCAGTGAAATAAAAGCACTCACAGCACTTATCCTTATAGACTGATAGTTACAGATGATTTTATGAATCATTAGCTCAGATACTGTAGTCCTATCCATTTTTTTAAAACCTGCATAGATTAATGTATTTTGCCTGTGATATGATATTAATAAGTTTTTGAGAAGCAGCCCATTTGTGGTGGCCTAGGATAGTTAGATTTTTGTATCAGCAAAATTCAGTTATTATAATAAATATATTTTATTATGCATTTTATAACTAAAAAAGATGATTCCATGTGTAATTATGTACACGGATGAGGGTTCTTTTTCTTCTTCTTTTAGTTATGTTAGTTTTTTTGTAATCTGAAAAAAAAAAGTCACTAAAAAAATTATCACCAGATTTCTGACGTTGCCCAGAAACCAACTATCAAGTGTCATTCTGCAAAAAAAAAAGATAATAAGATTTTAAAGGCATGGCATATAATGTCAGAAACACATTGAATATTTACCCATATCCTCTCTGGACAAGGTTAAATAGTCATTTTCCTTTTTAGTTCAATTAATGTTCACTTGCCTTTGGTAGAGACAGTTGGGTAAACGTTCAGTGTTTTGCAGCAATTTCCCCATGCAACTCCCATTAAAATAAACATGAGCTGCATGGCTAAATTAGAGCAGGGAGCTTTGAAAATTTACCCCACTATTTTCAGCATATTAAGCTGTCAGGGCCTGATAGAATCTAGCTCACGTTCCTAATTTAAGAGTATGTTTGTTTTGCATCTATATGCTATATATCCAAAATTGCTACATAATTTAAATGGAATAGTTTTAAATGGCATAAAGTGATTATGGCCTTGTCGGCATAGCATGAAACTTGTGTAACTTTCATAAATGTAGAAGATGGCTACCATATTCATTATATTTGTATTAGGGGGAAAGGAGATTCTATGTGTCCAGAGGACCCAAAGAAAAAACAGGATTTTGCTCTTCTTCCTCCCACCAGAAGTCTCCTTTAAAGTACAGGAAAGAATTTTGTGTGTACTTTTGAATTTGAAAGGAAGTCAGATTGCTCTAGACTAGCTGTGTGCTTCCTTTCACCTCTTCTCCTAAGTTCCTTTCCCACTTATAGATGAATCAATCATAAACTATTAATTCGTCCCCTACTGTGAATGAAGATAATGTTGAAGGTCCTTCCTTCATTTAGGATAATCCTTGTGAATCTTTGGAATATAGTAAATATTGGTTACAGTGAATTTATGAAACTAAGGGAAAGGATTTCCAGGAAAATGGTCTTTTAACAGCTATATCAATAACACAGATATGTTCAAACACATTTATTTATCCTTCTCCCTTACCTGTTCTCTCATTCTCTTATGTGCATAGTGATCCCAAAGTAAAATTATATGTCATTTATTCTCAGGTTTCTCCAGTAAAGCCTATAACATACCAAAACTGTCATTTTATTATCTCAGGTACTCCCTTCCCATTTTACATGTAGGTAATAACCACAGTGATCAAATTTTCCAAATCAAATATAAGGACATATAATCTCACAAAAGATCTTCTCTTTGTCATGTAAACTTTATTTTCTTGAAAGTAGGACTATCCTTGAAAATGAGGGTAGGAAGGTGACTAAATTTATAAGCTCAAACAAGGACAATGAATTACCCTACATAGGTAATAGGAAGGATACACAAAGACTAATGCTTTGGCAAAGAATAAACTTATGGTTGACTATGTTTTAATAAAAACTAACTAATCTATTCTCATTTGGACTTGAAAGTTTGTTGCTGGTTCTTTTTTTTTTTTTGATACCAATAATCTGTTTGACAGTTAATGACTGACATGCTATTGATTAAGCTTACAAATCCAAGAAAAAATAATCCCATCTATACCCTTATCTTTAGGATATTTTCCAGATTTATTAAGGTAGATACTAGAAGAAGTCAAAAATACCAATATTTGAAGAGTTTGACTAAACGTATCATTAAGAAAGTAAACTCCTTGATCTTATGGGGTAATTATTATTCGGAAACGGCTAACTCTGTGATCTTTTTTGAGGTTTCCTTGGCAAAGATACTACAGTTCCCTTTCCTTCTCCAACTCATTTCACAGATGAGGAAACTGAGGCAAATAGGGTTAAGTGACTTACCCAGGGTGACACAGCTAGTAAATGTCTGAGGCCAGATTTGAACCCAGGAAGATGAGTTATCCTGACTCCAGGTCCAGCAGTCTATCCACTTGTAGCGGCAAGTACTCCAGAATCCCCAGGGTGGCTGCCAACACAGGTTCTTAGATCTGCTTTTCTAAAGGAAAGCAACTCAAAATGGGTTAACAATCTTGCTTTAATCAATCAAACATATCATTTACCTAGTTCAGGGGAAAAAGGTCAGCACCCCAAACTTCAGAGTATACAGACAGAAGCATTTCAAGCAGACAGGACTCCAACTGTCCAATCATTACATCCATACCAAATCACAGTTACCAGAGAGGGAAGCATCAACATCTGGGTTTTCAAAGCTGGGGGGCTCTCAATGGCTGCCCAGAGTCTCATCTGTCAAATCACACAACACTTCTCAAAGTGAGCCCCCAAACAATGCCTCACATCAGGGATTATATAGCCTTCTCCTGGCTCAGAGAATGTAATACCCTCTTGACCCACTGGCCAGTCACAAAGTATCTCCTGAAAAACAAGCCTCCCACCACATGCTCCAGGTGCACTTAACCTAGGGGCCCGGAAGATCTTAAAAATTTACATTCCAAGGGGCGGTTAGGTGGCACAGTGAGTAGAGCATCTGCCCTGGAGTCAGAAGGACCTGAGTTCAGATTCGGCCTCAGACACTTAATGCACGCACAAATAAAAATCTAGCTGTGTGGCCTTGGGCAAGTTACTTAACCCCAATTGCCCTCAAAAAAAAAAAAAATTACATTCCTATAACATCCCTGTACTACCTAGTGGCTCTACAAGGTGGGGAACCTGTGGCCTAGAGGCCACATGTGGCATTCTAAATACTCAAGTACAACCCTTTGACTGAATCCAAACTTCACAGAGCAAAACCTTTAATAAAAGAATTTGTTCTGTAAAACTTGGACTCAGGAAAAAGGCCACAACCAACGACCTAGAAGGAAGACCACATATAGCCTGGAGGTGACAGGTTCCCCACCCCTCAAATATATTAGTTTTATTTATTTTATTTCTTTTGCTTTTTGGAGGGGGAAGGTAGGGCAATTGAAGTTAAGTGACCTGCCCAAGATCACATGGCTAGTAAGTGTTAGGTATCTGAAGCCGGATTTAAACTCAGGTCCTCCTGACTCCAGGGCAGGTACTCTATTCACTGAGCCACCTAGCCTTCTCAAATATATTAGTTTTAAAAGGAGATTCCACCCATGATTTTTAGGGTACCTAAGCAGTTCAGTGTATTCTATCTTTGACCTCTGTATTCTAGAACAGTCTTTCTCCCCCAATCCCCAAGTCTACAATGTTCTCCTGCTCTCACCTCAGTTTCTAGGAATTCCTACCTCCCTTCAAAGCTCAACACAGGTGCTGTTATGTGTGTAAGTCCTTTCCTGATCCTGCTAGTCTTGGTGCTATTACCCTCTACATAATAAAATTCCTCTGCATTTATTTTGATATTTTATTTTCATTTGTATCCTTGAGTAGAATCTAAGCTTCTGAAAGAATGGAATGTTTAATCTGTGTCACTGGACCTCCAGAGCCACCCATAGTGCCATGCACATAATAGGCAATTAATAAAGGCTTGTTGAATTCAAATTAATTTAACTATATTGTTTTGAATGAAATATAACTTCTTTTGGAGTTAGTGCTAACAAAATTTTAAAATAAAGAGTTAAACATTGCAATTAGGCATGTGTACAACTAATAGAATTGGGCTTGGCATGTGATCATGCTAAAAGTGGGCACCAGATTAAAATTTTTATATTGAAGGGGAACTTTCTCAGTTCCTTTTATTGGAAAAAAATCCATTTATATTCCACATATAATGACTCATAGTAACACACTTAGAAAGAGAAAAAATATTCAATTACTTCAAATGAAAAGAAATGACTTAAACTATTAACAAAATATCATTTTAATTTTATAGTGTCTTTATCTTTAAAACCTTTTTAAAACTTTATTTCTCTAATGAAAACTCATTAAATCTAAATAAGCTATGTGGAGGCTTTTTTTTTTTTTGCTTGTAGAAAAAATTCCTCAAATTTTAATGGAACTATTTAAGCTGTCCTACCCTTATTGAGGGAAAAAATAATCACTGTTTAATAATTGCATAAAGTGGAATATACTACTTACTAGTATAATTTAAATAAACATTTTTTGGCATTGTGAAGGGTATTCTTTCATAAGTTTTTTTTAGATAATGATGGCAGTAAAGTTAAACATATAAGACTTTTTAGATAGCAATATAACAAATAAAATATTATTATACTTGCAATGGAAATAGTGTAGCTAAATATCACTCCAGCTGTGTTCAATAGCTTCTGTGCTGCTTCCTACTAATTCAGTGTGAACCCCATTTTCCATATTTCAAACATCTGCCACTGATCTGTTGTTAGTCTCTTTATTCCCACCCGCATCCATAGATACCAAAAGCATCAGCAGCACTGTCTTTGAACACAGCAGACGCCAAACTGTAGCAAATCGTGGATGCTGAAAACCAACACCTACATGAAGACTTCTTCCTGAAAAAGTCAGTTATAAATCAAACAATATTTTGGTACAAATGGAGAGATCACTATTTTTTTTTAAGTCACCTTGTGCTTATTTTGCTCTGTGTCCTTTTTTTTTTTTTTAATAGGACAGATTGCCTCATTTATTGGTATAGGTCCCCGCCCAAGCTTCACTTAATGGCTGTATTTTGAGCCCTCCAGGCTTACAGTGAATATCAATGGTAACTGTTTGGAAAAGCACCCCTAAGGGTCTTCCCTTCCCATCTTGAGGTTTTTTTCTTTTTTTCCATTTAAAAGGGGCCATTCCTTGACTCACTTCTTAAAGAAGTCTATTCACTGAATGGGCCTTACCTCACTCTGTGTGAGTACCTGAAAAGGCCTTAGCCTAAAAGGACCAGGGTCTCCCATTGCATCCTGGGCCATCTCCAGTCATCCTGATGAATATGTAGTTACTGAACCCAGATGATTCTGGAAGAAAAAGTGAGGCTGGTGGCTTTACACTGTCCTTTCTCATTCAAAATCAAAGTCAAGGGGGCGGCTAGGTGGCGCAGTGAGTGTCGGCCCTGGAGTCAGAAGGACCTGAGTTCAGATTCGGCCTCAGACACTTAATGCACACAAACAAAAATAAAACCTAGCCGTGTGACGTTGGGCAAGTTACTTAACCCGAACCGCCCTCCAAAAAGCAAAAAAAAAAAAAAATCAAAGTCAACTTCACATCATCTTTTCCCTGATGCCATGGTCCTCTTAGAAAACTAAGGACAAACACAACAGGAACAACAACAGCAACATATTTGGATATTTACATATCAGGTTTATTAAAGAATGAGATGGTCTGATTCCAAAAGAGCAGTCTACTCTTATTATTTCAGTGGCCCAGAGGAAGGGGTTGAGGAAACTGTTACTATGGTAAGCAAATAATTTTTAATAATTAAAACCAAAACTAATATGTACAATATTACGGACTGTATTTATCTGTTTAATCCACATGAAAAGAGGTAAAATTAAAGTTGCATTTCAAGGTCAGGAATCTTAAGAAATGAAGATGCTTTAAAGTCATATTCATCAGGGCTGTGGCCACATTTCCTTGCTTTACTATTCTATCAGACTGAACATAATCTGAACCCCCTCCTCATCTGCCTTTATATTTCCATTTCCTGAAATTTCGTTACCTAGAGATGAGTTAAAAAGCCCGTTTTACAGTATTCCAATAGAGATACATTACATTTATTATATACCATTACTTTTCCTAGGCTTCAAATAGTTATCACACTTCAGTGGTATTTGGTAGACCCTTATTTTTATATTTAAGACATGCTAGTTGGGCTATTATTCAATTACTGTCCCATTGCTTTTTAATACCCACACAGATTATCTTGATAGTAGCAGCATTTGTGTTAGAGGTTATATGAAAGAGTAATCTCTGTTATTATGTATATAATCTTTCTTTTAAGTCCTGAAATGGAGGGAATAAATGAGGAGGAAGAGAAGATCTATGGGGAAGAAATACATGAACTAGAAAAGATGGATGAGTGATACCTAGTGTTTATGTTCAAATAGGCCATTATATTAGGTCAATGTGACCTACATCCTGTGATATGAAGAAAAGCATCAGTCTTTTATAAAACAAGCATAGCTTTTCCTTTGGCTCCTATAGAAGGATTTTTTTTCCATGTTGTCTTTTCATGCCCTAATTTTTAAATTATGTAGGTGTAGCAATATTGCCCATCCTCACCCCCAGGTTAACAGAAGACACTAACACAAATAGGAATATTATATTTTTGGTGCCTTTCCCTTTTGCCTCCTCCATTAGAATGTGAGCTCCTTGAGTGGTGTGATAATGTTCTCACCTTTTTTTGTATTTCCAGCATTTAACACTCTACCTGACACATAACATTCAATAAATGCCTGTTGACTGACTTTAAGCCATTGTTCAACCATGATCTTTCCATGCCTAAGAAGCCTTGGTAAAAAGAAGGAACTCATTAAAATAAGTGCAACTATTTATAATAAGTATTTGTAATTCACTATATTTATTAGTCATATACCAATAGTCTATTTTATAAACTATTTTTAGTTTTTCTCAGTTTCCCTTAAAATAGTTTTGAAATGATAATCATTAATAAATACACATGAACACATATCTACCTACCATATTCTTAGCATAATGCCAGGTGCTATTATGTAAACTATTGTTTGCCTATACCAAAGTTTTATATACCTGCTGGAAATTGTATTGCTAAACAAAAAGCAATGGCATTCCATTGCTTTATTAGCATTATTTTTGTTTCTGTTGACTGAAAATCAAATTAATCAGTTCTTTCTGTTACAGTGGTAACCCTAACAGACTGACAAGAAAACTGAATACCTATTTGGGATTTTATAAAGTTGTCTAGTTAAGAATTTTCTTTTAAAATATTTTCAGCAGACAGATGGCCTTATTCTTAGTTATTCTGATAGGTGATAGATGGTGATAATGAATTTTACACAAATAAATTTAGATAATGACTTCAAAGCCTAAGAATGACAGAAGCTTCAGGGATCCTATTTGGATTTAAGTCATGAAATGGCAGATAAAGTCAATAACACCAAAGTGACAACACAGATGAGTAGTTTTCAGAATATATTCTGAAGCTATGCATTGGTCAGGACAGTCACCCAGAAAATGAAAAAGCTTAGATGAAAAAGTGCAAAGGACCAAACACCCAAAGAGAACTCTGAATCTGCTAGCGGCCTTTGGAAATGTTGTTTTGAAAGATCATATTGACTGACTGAGCTTTAAGCATAGTTACACTGATTATACAAAATTACAGTCTATCTTGGTCTAAAATGTGCTTCTATTAAATGGATCTTAGTCAGGTGTTAGATGAATCTAAAAAAAAAAAAACTGACAGTCATTTTCATAGAAGTCATATCTGAAATAAAAATATACATCCAGCGTCCTTTTAATTATTGGAATATGTGTGTGAAAGAAATAATAGTAATGGTGCACTACTACTAATATTACTTCTGCTCCTAATAAGCAATACTCTTGGGGATTGGTTTTTGTTCATAAGAATTAAGATCTACTACATAGTCATAAAAATTATAAGATTACTGGTTTTGCCATATATAGATTAAAGTGTAAAACTGAAAAATAGGGGTGGCTAGGTGGCGCAGTGAATAGAGCGCAGGCCCTGGAGTCAGAAGGACCTGAGTTTGGAACCGGCCTCAGACACTTAATCCACACAAACAAAAACCTAGCCATGTAGCCTTGGGCAATTACTTAACCCCAATTGCGCTAAAGGGGCGGCTAGGTGGCGCAGTGAGTAAGAGCGCCAGCCTAGGAGTTGGGATGACCCGAGATCAGATCCGGCCTCAGAGAATGAGCACCCACACATAAATAATGACTAGCTGTGTAACCTTGAGCAAGTTACTTAACCCCAATTGCTTTAAAAAAAAAAACAAACTGAAAAATAATCTGAGTTAATGTGTCTTAAAATCATCTCAATAGGGATTTTTTTTTGTATGTGTGAATGGGCTTATCATTGCCTTTTATCATATTGACAAAGTAAAAAATACAAATATGGGATATGGCAACCATTACTACCTAATACATAGGTTTGTTTTAAGGGCCTTTGAAAACTTCAAGTGCTAAATAAATGTAAGGTATTATGTCTAAAATAAGCTTCATCCTTTGAAGGAAAATGACAGTTCTGAATGATGATGATGATGATGATTGAGCAGCACTTGTATAATGTTTTAAAGTTTGCAAAGAGCTTTACAAATGTTATTTCTCTTTATCCCTACAACAATCCTGGGAGGTAGGAATTATTATTTTTCCTATTTCGTAAATGAGAGAACTGAGACAAATAAGGATTAAGTGGCATGATTAGGGTTACACAGTTAGTAAATGTCTGAGGCAGCATTTGAACACATTTCCCTTCCTCCAGATCCAGCATTCTTACCTACTGTGCCACATAACCACCAGATTACAGAGTATATAAGGACCTGATTTACATTTCAACCTTTATACAAATTCTCTACAACACTTAGAGAGTTTGCATTTATTTCATGGTTGTATTTTTTCTTACTTAAAATTAAGCATAGTTTCACATTTATTTCTTGGACATTTTATTTAACTAAATGAAACATTCTTTAAGTTTTCAGTTCAATATAAATTGTGGTTTTAATGGGACCTTCTAATGCCTTAAATACCTGAAAATGTATTTGTTTAATCTATTTCCCAGCACACACCTGAGCATAGAACATAAGAACAGTTTCCTTGTTGTTTCTTCAAGATCAGCTAAAGATCTGCGCTAATAGGCTCTCTTTATTTTCTGTTTGTATACGTGTATGCATATTTATATGTGTACATATACTTATGTATAATGTGTGTAAACACACAAATCTGCAAATATATGTGTCTGTATGTACACACATTGATGGGAAATCATCTATGTACAGAGCCGACTTGGCTGACAAAAGAATAGTATCACTCAACTTAGCTCAACTCATCCTGACTTATAAAAACAATGCGTTTCTGTGTGAATTTATTTCTAAATTATGTGTGAATGATGAACCTTTTTCTTACTATAATAACAAACTCTTAGATGCTTTGCCTCTCCTATGTGGTCCCTGCATTTTTTTAATACCCAAATGTAACACTTTAAATATATTGTTTATATCCACAACTTGATTTTATTTTATTTAGTCTATGGTCTTGCCTAATAAGACATTTTTGATATATTGCTGTGTATTCCATGATGTATAGTTATCCCTCACAATTACATATCCTTCTCAAACTTGATAAGGATACTCTTTTTGCTTTTATCCATCCTAAGGGACATATGCTTATTTATCATATTAACACAGTTAGAAATTCATGCTGCAGTTAGGCCAAGATATTGTTGTTGTATTTATTTAGCACATTTCAAGAAGTAACAAAACATATTACATCTATTATCACTTTTTCTCCCTTTATGGTGTTTCTATGTAGAGAATAAGAGATTTCATTCAAGGCAAGCTGATAATCTTTGCCATGGACATGAATATAGGATGTTGAGATCCTCATGTACTACTGCAAATTTTGGCCTACTTTGAAAATTTCCACAAACTGGCTTACCAAAAAGTATTATTATTGAATGTGATCAATGTGGTAATACTTAATAAGTATTATTTACAAGTACTCCATTATTTCAAGGAATTATGTTTATAAGATCCCTTCCAATTCTAAATCATTTTTTTTTTTTGCCTTTTGGAGGGCAATTGGGGTTAAGTAACTTGCCCAAGGTCACACGGCTAGGTTTTTGTTTGTGTGTGCGTTAAGTGTCTGAGGCCGGATCCGAAACCAATTCTAAATCTTTAATCCTAAATATCCTATGACCTTAAAATTGATGTAGGTCCCTTCTCCACTAAAAAAAAAAAAAAAGCAAAAATACCCCACCATAATCTTACTTGCTGGGGCTGAGGTGTCCTCATCAAGCAAGGTGGTCCTCTAAATACAGATGGATAGTTTATGCCCAATCCTGAGTTCCAAGGCTTCCCAATATAGGGTTGGACTTGGCACAGTTAGTCTAGCCATTAAGATCCCTTAAGCCAACACAATATCATGGTGAGGCACTGAAATTCAGTGGAGAATTATTCCTAAGTAAATCAATTTTTTTGCTACTTTGAATATTTCTTTCCCTGATAGATCTGAACCTTCCCACATCTTAATCATTGACTTGTGTGAATTCCCATGATCCACAAAATCCATGACCTGAGGGCCAACCCTCAGGGACAGAGTCTCTTTGAACCTTGCAGGGCCCTTTGTTGAGAGGCAGAAATGCATTCTCTTGATGGTCTTAAACTGGGAGCCCTTCCACTCCAATAGAATTTTCGAGACATTAAGCTGAAATTGCATAGCCTTTGATAATCTAAATTTACCTCCTACCATGAGGAAGCATTGGAGTAAGATTATAATGGGGAAGTTTTTATAATTTGCATATTTTTTAGGATTTTCTAAAAAAAATTCCCTATGCTACATATGAGTTACCAATTACTAGTTTAAGTCTTCCTACTTCCATTCTACTTGGTGACTGAATAGGATAAAACCTAATAATATGTGTATAGGACCTTTAAGATGATTTTTAGACGAATAAGCATACTTTAAATTTTAATATTTTAGAATTCATTGATTGTTTTTTACATAAATTGATTTTCTAATATTTTTGCCCACTTCTCCCACCCTGAAAGTCATCTCTTAAAATATATCCTTTCTAATATCATTTGATAAAATATAGGTATAAGTGTATACTCTTAAATATATGAATTATAATACATATCATTATGTATTATATAATATATAAACATATAATTATAATACATATTAAATATATGTATGCTCTTGAATATCAGAAAAATAGTGTGTATAACAAATACGTTTAATATTATGCAATCAGGTATGAGGTGCTAGATTTTACATAGGAGAATGTATATTTTTATAGTACATGTTTACATATATAAATACTTATATAAGTATGTGTGTGTATCACTTTGCAAACTGCAAATATTATTGTTGTTCAATTGCTTTTCAGTCATATCTGACTCTTTGTGACCCATTTGGGATTTTCTTGACAAAGATAGTGACTAGAGTGGTTTGCTATTTCCTTCTCCAGATCATTTTACAGATGAGGAAACTGAGGCAAAAAATGTAAAGTGACTTGCCAAGGAAAACTCAGCTAGTAAATGACTGAAGCTTTTTTTGAAGTCAGGTCTTCCTTGACTCTAGACATAGAATTATATTCACTGTGCCACCTACCTGCCCCTTAAATGTCGTGTATCTTTATCATCATCATGGTTTTTATTATTATTATGAAAAATAAATCTAAAGAGAAAAAAAGGTTTAGCAAAATTACCCAACACAAAAATTATGCCTGCAGTTTGTACAATAGTTCACACCCTTATTGCCCTTTCTCTGAAAATAAATTAAGCAACAAATATTTATTAATCACCTCTTATATACCAGACATGATTGTAAATGCTGAAACAAAAAGAGAAAATGTTAAATTCTCATATCCCCTTACTAGGGATAAGTTTTGTCCTTGTGATTGAACAGTATTCACTTTTCAGGTCTGTTATTTTTATTTTCTCAAATTTCCACTGTTATAATTGTTTATATTATATTCTTTGTTCTACTTTCTTCACTTTGCATTCATTCACTTAAGTCTTCTTAGACTTCTCTGGTTTTCTTACTGTTCAGTATTTCTCACAAAACTCGAGTATTTCATTACACTTGTGTTCCAAAATTTTATTAATCATGCTCCAGTTAGGAATTTATTTTATTTCTAGTGCTGCTCTAATACCACAAAATGTGCTAACTTTGCCTTCCATATTTACCTTCCTCCACCGCCTCCCTGAGTTAAGACGCTCCTTCCCATATTTATACATGACTTATGATAGAAACATAATAGATCTTCTCATGAACTCACTTATGAATCAGTATGCATATACTTGCCATCCTTTACAATACTGTTGTTGGAAAAATACTAATACCTATGTGAAATTGTGTTGTTAGGTAGTGCAGTAGATGGAGCACGGGGCCTAGAGTCAGGAAAACTTATCTTCCTATGTTCAAATCTGGCCTTAGACACTGACTGGCTGTGTGATCCTGGGCAAGACACAATAACCCTGTTTACTGGACTTCCTCATCTGTAAAATGAGCTGGAGAAGGAAATGGCAAATCATTCCAGTGTCTTTGCCAAGAAAAGTTGTACATGACTGAAAAATGACTTGTGGAAATTATAATTTCGTCTTGTCATTTTTATATCAGGAGAATATGATTTGATATTTATTATATACAAACTGGGTTTGTATATAATACTAGGTTAGAATATGATTCTTCTCTGTGATTCTCCCTTTATTTGTTGGGGCGCTGGAATCTAGAGAAGTTAAGTGACTTATTAGAGGACTATAAGGTAGGTACTCTAAGAGTTCAGAATACCTAATTTCATGTGGCCTTACTAGAAAGACTATCTTTATGAAAAGAAATAACATGAATGTGTAAATGACCAATAAAAAAACTATCATTTTGAATACATATTAATTTTTTATGGATTATAAAGACTAAAGAACTTTCCTGGAAATAGGTTAATTTTAGTGATGATTTTATCCCAAAATAGAGGATATATTTCTCTTATATACTTAATATAATGAAAGGTGAGGTAGTTCACAAAATACTAATAAAAAAATTCCAATTTAGAACATGCCAACAAGTACCTAGTATCCCTCCTTTCTTTAAGAGCTATGACTTTGCTGAGCACTGAAGTAAAACTGAAATAAAGATATAATTGTAGGTCCTCTTAAAAAAATCTTATGGGGCAGATAGGTGGCACAGTGAATATAGCATCGACCCTGGAGTCAGGAGGACCTGAGTTCAAATTCGGCCTCAGACACTTAACACTTACCTAGCCACATGACCTTGGGCAAGTCACTTAACACCAATTGCCCTCCAAAAAACAAAAAAAAAAAAACCAAAAAATCTTTTTTATAAAATCTCATGGATAGAATTCTGTAAAAACAAAGGAAAAAAATAAGTTTAAATCAGTTCCTTATAACATTTCTTTAATTATCATATGTTTCTAATTGTGCTATATTATAATAATACACTGAAACTTTGTAGGAAATTATTTTGATGATAGAGAAAGGATGGAGGATACCAGAAGCATTTGTAGAATGTGAACTTTCTGAAGCTGTATTTCATTCTCTCTGTCTCATTCTCTTTATGCCTTTGTCTGTCTGTCTGTTTGTCTGGCTCTCTCTCCTTCTCCTCCTCTTCCCCTTCTTCTCCCTTCTCCTTCCTCTTTTCCTTCCCTCTCCTCCTCTGTTTCCCCTCTCTCTGATTGAAATGCAGAAACAAAATTCAGAACACACAAGGAAGCAATAAGTGTATCACATGGAGAGCAAGAAGCTCCCAGTGTCTCTGCAGTCAACTAAATTTCAGTTCCCTGAAACCATTTAATGATTCATGGATGTTGCTACAATATCATCTAAATATATTGGACTTTAATTTTTAACATAATTGGTCACTAGAGATTTATGTTTTTTTCTCACAAGCATCAAACCTAAAACACTATTTGGAAATGATAACTTACAAATATTAGTGAATTCCACAGATTTAACTGAGAGGAGCTGACACTAGAATTTTCATTTTATTTTTAGACATTCTCATTAGGCATGAGTCATGAAATGACAAGTCACTTAACTTCTCACTACTCTAGGAAATTCTCTAGGATTATACATTACAGAGAAGGTACCAACCAACATAGATAAAGGGAATTGCCTATACCAATGAAATTACATTTATAGTTCCTATCCCTTATAGTTGTCACAAATTTAGAAATATTTTCATGATTATATCATGTTCTTGGACCTTCCTTCCAGAGATGTGCTCATTTCAGTTTTGGGAAGCAACTCCTATTTTTTTAAAGCTGTGAATCATTTTGAAGATTTTGTGAGATAAACTATATTTTGTATATGTTAAATGATCATTGCTATTGTGAGTCATAAGACACATTACTTTCTGTTTTCTTCCATAAGTAGAATGAAATCATAGGCACCATTTTGTCTCTTGAATTGAATGGTGATGGCCTAGTCACTGTGAGTCAATATATCTTTGAAGTTAGGTCTTAAATCATAGCTGTAATATATCTGTATGACCCTAATACTCTGAAAGAATTCATTTTGGAGGAAAAGCTCTTAGAAAACCATGTAATCTTTCACTTTTTCCTTATTCCTAGCATTACCTCCATCTGGGAAATCCATGGGGAGGATGGTTCCTAAAGGCAAACAAACAAATTTGTCGATTTAAACCTACTACAACCTGTTTAAGCCCTAAAATGCCAGCATTTCTATTTATGCTGCTTCCCTTTGGATTTTTCAAACTATTTTTAATATTATCTGTTTAAAGATAGCCATAAGAATATGAGCATGATTTTACAAAAGCATACTAGCCTGACCTCAAGATAGTAAGGTGGGGTTTTCATGTTCAAATACTTCCCTTGCCAGCATATTTGGTCTTTAGCCCACTCTATTCCAGGCCACCCACATGACCTTTTTTTCAGATGTCCATCTTGTATGTTATTCCCTATGAACATATCTATCTGTCTGTCTATCTAATAGGAATCTTTGTCTATATAAACATTTTTACTAAAAATAGATTTAAAAATTTATGAACCTGGAAGGTATCCTGGTTTAGCATTATACTGTCATATAAATTAAATATAAGAAATTAAAAGATTGAATTTTATATATTTTCAAAATTATTTCTTCTAAAGTATTCAAAATTCTCACATATCTCTTAGTTATCTCACTAAATGAGATTCAGGATAAGTTTTAAAAGTCTGACTGTAAGTCCATAATTTGTTAATATCAATTATTTTATCTACAACAAAGAGCATATTCAGAAAAGTATAAAACTTTTTATCTGAAAACACTCATATATACTTGTATTAATTTTTAGTAGTTCTGTCATCTTATCACTCATCTTCCTGGAAATTTGAGACACTATTCACCAGATAGTCCAAAAAAGTGGTTTACAGCATGATACTTTACTTTGTGTGTGTGTGCCAAGTATGAGTGAGCCCCTCTAAAATACTTGGCTCCTGAGACATGGGTACAGAGTAGGAGCCTTGATTTTAGGGTACTGCTTCTTTAGGCAGAATATCCAAAAGCTATTAAAATGTCCCCCACTGATATTTTACCTGATAAGGGCTGAAAGTCTAACCTTGTGGAGAATTATTTTCCTCTCAGTAGGAAATTATAGAAATAAAGAAAGACTTCAAGCTCAAAAACCAGAGTTTCTGTGAGCTTTTTTGGAGTTTGGGACACCTTTGGCAGTCTGAAACCTATAAACTCAGAATACTGTTTTTAAATCTATAAAATAAACCAATTATACTGAAACATAAATAGTAAAATATCAAATATAACTATACACAGTTTATATAAACATACAATATAATAATATATATTATTAATTACATTAAAATAAAACATTCTATACTCCACTAAAATTACATAGTTAGTTTTTGTAATTCAAGTAAGAAACTCCTAGTCAAAGGCATTAATTTTTACTGGTTGTGGGAAAAAAATTACACCACAAAAATGAAGTGGGCAAGACCAACCATATTATGAAACAGGGCCATCCCTAGGAAATGATGAAATTTGTTTTCTGAAGTCTTTGATTCTCCTGTTTGACTTTGTTCCTTCTTTTTCAGTCTGCCTTTATCCCAAGTATTCTGTGTAGTTATAAAGTTTCCTTACCCCTCAGACTTCCCTACTGTGATGTTCCTCCAGGGTAAGCCTTCCTAGGCCCTTTAATCTCTGAACTTTCTTTTCACATAGTTCTCTCATCATAGTTTATCCTTTCTATACCCCATTCTCTCAGGATCATGCTAAAAAATGTCAGTTCTTTGAGATCAGGGATCATTTAGTTCCTTATATTTATATTCATCAGGCCTAATACAGTGCCCAGCATATATTGAATACTTAATAAATACTTGTTGATTGATTGAAATAACTCTCTTGATAACTAATGAACTAATAATTGATCTGAGTGGAGGTTTTAGACTAGGAGTAAATGAAATTTTCAAGGGGAGAGAGTGATGGGAGACAAGAGTGGGAAAAGTCCCAGTGTTAAGTTTTGGGGAAAAGGAACAAACGACAGAAAAAGAACAGTAAATAAGGAAAGTGGTAGGAAAATCTAGAAACTAAAAAGCCTTGAAAGTCAGAGAGGCTGAGTGAATCCAGAATGAAGGATAGTCAAAAGCTTGAATGCTACAAAGTAGTCAAGGTACATGGAGTGGAAAGAAGAAAGAGGTAGTTTTTATCTCTGTAGAAGTTTTATCATAATGTCATAGTGCCATAACTCATTAAACTGATATAAATATATAATTACATAAATATATAATATATACATATAATTTTTTTCAGTGCTTTAAATAGTATCAATATGCCCATCATTTTTGTCTTCCAAATTTCATTTTAATTGTCTATCACAGACCAAGTACATAGACAACTGAAGGTGGAGATAGACAGGAATAGTGGTTGATTAAAAAGAAGGCACAGTGAGTCATAAAAGTAAGATTTAGTAATATAAGTGACGGTAAGGTATAACAAATTAGAGATGGTGGTAAAGCCATGGGATTCTGAGATTCAGGAATTGGGAAATACTATCTAAATGGCTATGAGGAAGGTAGTAATAGCATTCAGGGATATTATAAATCTACTATAAATATATAAAACTATTCACAATATAATATATAATAAAATATATCAGATATAATGACCAATATAATACGAAAAGGGAAATACTACTAATTATAGTCTTTGTACACAATTCCTTAATAAAAAGAGGAATTGGGGCGGCTAGGTGGTGCAGTGAATAGAGCGCCAGCCCTGGAGTCAGAAGGACCTGAGTTCGGAGCCCGGCCTCCGACACTTAATCCACACGAACAAAAACCTAGCCGTGTAACCTTGGGCAAGTTACTTAACCCCAATTGCCCTAAAGGGGCAGCTAGGTGGCACAGTGAGTAAGAGCGCCGGCCTCGGAGTTGGGATGACCAGAGATCAGATCCGGCCTCAGAAAATGAGCACCCACGCATAAATAATGACTAGCCGTGTAATCTTGAGCAAGTTACTTAACCCCAATTGCTTAAAAAAATAAAAAGAGGAATTAGTCTTATAATTTAAGAAATAATGGCAGTAAATATTTAATGAACATTTGTTGTGTTTAATTTTTTTAAATTTATTCACAACCTGGTTGCCTTTTTGGAGGCATACTCTTCCTTCCCAAAATGTAGATCAGGAACTGAATGCAATATTACAAATATACTTTAACCAGGACAAAGAACAATAGTATTTTCAATTCTATTTTTCATCACCTTATATTCTATTAATGCCTCTGGGAAGATATTATTTTTGGTTGGATGTCATTGTCACACTTTTAACTTACATTTACCGTGTCTATTCTATTGTACCAATGGAAATCTGTGGATAGTATAATAGAAAAACAAAACAAAACACTAAAATGGAAGTTAGGAGAGATAAGTACCTAGTGCTGCGTTTATTAATAAATAGTCCAATGGTTATTGAAAAGACTCTGTTGCTAGTTTTTCATATGTTAAATTTGGTAGGGTCTGGCATAAAGGTTAGGAGGCAGTTAGGTGGGGCAATGGGTAGAGTGCTAGGCTTGGAGTTGGGAAAACTGGAGTTCAAATATGGCCTCAGACAATTACTAGTCAAGTGAACCTGGGCAAGTCACTTTACCCTGTTTGCCTCGGTTTCCTCATCTGTGAAATGAACTGGAGAAGGAAACGACAAACCACTCCAGCATCTTTGCCAAGAAATCTTCAGGTGAGTCAGATATGACTGGAAAACAATAACAAAGATAAGGGTTGGCCTGCACAAACTGGAGGAGATGACATCTAAGATTTCCTTGAGTTCTAAAATTCTGAGTCAATCTATCTGGATATTGCTGAAAGTCTTCAAGTTGTCCCTATGCAATCTGAAAAGAAAGAAATTTTGCTCCTGTGTCTGATATCACATAGATAGACCCTTCATTTCTAGTAACCTCAGCATCTTTGAAAATAAAATATGAGGCACTTGCCAAAATGCGTAGCTCCCCTAACTTGATTCTTTTTTTCAAATATTTTAAGTACCTCTTTAAGATAAGATAGCAGGCTCTTTCCCGTCTCTCAAGATGGCAGACCAAAAGCCACCCAAGGAAAAGAAGGTCAAAAAGGAAAAAAAGAGAAAAAAAAGGAAGATGTAGCTGAAAAGGACAAAAAGTTTCGAAAGCATTGCAGTCGGAACCCCGTCCTGGCCCGAGGGATCGGTAGATACTCCAGGTCTGCCATGTATTCCCGGAGAGCCATGTACAAGCAGAAATATGCTGCCCCCAAAACCCGGATTGAAAGGAAGAAGAAAGACAAAGTGCCTGCTACTATCTCAAAGCCTGTTGGTGGTGATAAGAATGGAGGAACTCGAGTGGTAAAGATTCGCAAAATGCCTAGGTATTACCCTACTGAGGATGTGCCTAGAAAGCTGCTAAGTCATGGCAAAAAGCCCTTTAGCCAGCATGTGAGGAGACTTCGAGCTAGCATCAAGCCCGGTACGGTTCTGATCATGCTCACTGGCCGCCACAGGGGCAAGCCCGTGGTTTTCCTAAAGCAACTGGCTAGTGGCTTGCTACTGGTGACTGGACCTCTGACCATCAACTGTGTTCCTCTGAGAAGGACCCATCAGAAATTTGTCATTGCCACTTCTACCCGAGTTAACCTTTCAGGTGTGAAAATTCCAATGATGCTTACTTCAAGAAGAAGAGGCTCCGTGAACCTAGACACCAAGAAGGAGAGATTTTTGACACAGAAAAAGAGAAATACGAGATTACAGAGCAGCGCAAGGCTGATCAGAAAACAGTAGACTCTCAGATCCTACCCCACCTAGCCGCCCCCTTATTTTTCCCTTTCTATTTAGCATTTAGCACCAAAAAAAAAAAATCATTCTGAAAAACTAGAAATTCATATTAAAAAATTGTACTCTCCTACCTTCTATTTCTCCCAGATCTGATGACTCTTTTTGTTTGCAAAGTTGTTTTGCAATTTCCTGTAATATCAACCAGTCAATGTGTAGTGACATTCTCCTAATGATTCACCATTTTACCACCTTTTTTGGATAAAACTAATGCATTTAAAACTTAAGAAGCCAGATTAATAGAATTTAGGGTCACATGCAATATCACCCAGAAAATGCACTTATAAATCAATAGCTTAAATAATGGCCTGTATTTTGAATAGTGGATTGTTCTTAAGTGAATAATTCAGGTAGATGTAGAGTTAGAAAAAAAGTTAAACTCTCTTGGGGATAAGCTTCAAGAAATGGGTTTTGATAAATAACCAGGCTTTAACAAAGGTCACGAGAGGCTAATGAGAAAAACACCAGGCCAGCAACATACTATGAATGGATAATAAAGATCTAGAGTGTTCTGGATAGACAAAGGGAAGTATGATACTAGGTTGACTCACCTTGAAATCAGAAGACTGGAATTCATATTCTTGGTATTCCACATGCCAATCTGTGTGTACATGGACAAGCCATCTACCTGCTTAATGAGACTCAGTTTCCTTCTCTGAAAAACTTGGAGAACAGTACTTAATAATTATTTCAAGAGGTCATTATAAAGATTAAGTATTTATATATGAAAAGGCTGTGTAATTATAAGGCCTTACTCACCTGCCTCTGAGGACATAAAACTTATATAATTATGGTGATGGGAAAAATAGGAAAGTAGCTTTAGAGCTTGAAGGAACTTCAAAATTCATATGGGACAATCCCCTCAACAGATCAGGACACTTGGTTCCAGAAAGGCAACTAGTAAATGGTTAAAAAAAAATCTCACTTTTTGTTACTATTTTTAATGCTTTCCTTTGGTTATAGTAATAACAGATAGCATTTATATTGTACTTTGAGATTTAAAAAAATCATATACACACACTATAGATAGATAGATACAGGTATATAAGATTTTTTTAACCTGAAACAACAATCCATTGAGGTGGATAGCATTATTATGCTTATTTTGCAAATGATGAAACTGGTTCTGAGACAGAGTTATTCTGAGAAAAAAGAGAAATAATGTATGTAATGTGCATTGTAAAGTGTGAAGAAAGCCATATAGAAATGTAATCAATAAGAAGTATTATTATTTTAAAGACAAAGATAGCATTTATTTTAAAGAAAAAGTCAGGAGAAAGTAAGGTGATTTGTCTGAGTTCACATGATAATAAGTAAATAAGCCAAAACTGTCATGTTGCTCTGATGATCACAAAAGTAATTCTCCATCTACTACACAGGTCTATTTCCCCCCTTTTTATAGTAATTATTTGCCTAAATCTTTTAATTTGAAGGATTGCAGAAAAGATCCTGATCCCAAAATATCTCAGATTCAAAACTAATTTTAGAAAGTCATTCATTTAGATGGGTGTTTAAATGTAAATAAAGTTTTTAGTTTAAATCAGAGTGATTTATTTCTAACTACTAAATAAATGTTTGCCAAGAAAAGGAAGTATAAATGGACAGTCCAATAGAGGATTGTACCTCTCATCATATTTACCTCTGGAGCATGGTGTATAACAGCCTATGGTAGACAATCATGGTGATAGGCCAAGGTAGAATGACCATGTATCTATAGAAAAGCATGGTAAGGAGTACCTGAAGGAAGACCACCAGAGAAAGGAAGGTGGGAGAAACATCAAGAAAAAGCTTTCACTTCCCCAATATTGCCAGCCAGCCTTTTTATAGTTTCCTCTTAGACTGACACCTTGCCTCCTCTCAAATTGAACTGGCTATCACCTCAGCCACTTCAGTCAATGGTATATATGAGCTTAAGGCCACAGTTCCTAGTAGCATTTTCTACTATGCAATGCTTTTATTTCTTTGCTTCAAACCTCCATCTATTCCTTGATGGGAATGAAATTAGTCATAACATGAAGTTTCTGAAAGTATAATGTTGCTGAAATGTAGCAGGAATGCAAATGAATCGTAAAGCTTGTTTAGCATAAAAGAACAGTGATTTTCATATACAACCACCACATTGTCCCAAAAATAAAGTTATCGTGATTTTTTGCCTCCGTTACCCCAATTAAAAAAAGTTTTAAATTCACACTGTCTTATTTGTGGAATTGACTTTATTTCCAGACACAACAAGATCCTTTTTTGAGACAGCCTAAGATGATAGCCCGCATGAGTTCTATGAGTGTACATGTAATTTAATGCAAATATAAGATTAGGGTGCAAGCAAAGTATTTATTTCCTTAGATTACTAGCCCATGTGCACACGTCTACCATGTTCTTTCTAAATGAAGATCATCAAAAATCAGAGAGTGAAAAAGCGGTTGATTCTGCTCTCCATCCTCAAATATGATTAAGAATACAGAGTTCCATGGGAGTAGGGGGAGTTAAATTTACACAGTCAAAAATGAGGAATGTCAGACCTTCGTCAGTTTAGGCTGCCACCTACCATCCTTCTTAAGAGGCAAGGAAATCAAAGGTATCAGATAAAGTAGAGGTAAGGACACAGGAATCTGAGGGCATGGGTTTGAATCCAGGCTTTGCCAATTAAAATCTTTGTGGCCTTGGGCAAGTACACTTGCAGAGTCCAAGCAACAGGCTCTTCTTTATTAAGGGTCATCAGGAAATGCTAGATAAACAATTGTCTGGTCTATTCTACTGGGGATACTTAATCATATATGGATTATACTAAATGATTTCTGTAATTTTGTTATTTTCCCATGAAGGAAATTAGAAGTTCAGACATGTTTTTCACAAAACTATATAGTATTTGAGGTGGAACAAAAAGATTATGTGTGTATATGTATAAATGTACATGTTTGTATATGTGCATATGTATACAATACAAATATTTGTATATGTGTATACATATGTGTATCTAACATATTCATTGTTTGTTCAATTGTTTTTCAGTTGTTACTAACTCCTCCTGACTCCATTTGTGTTTTCTTGTCAAAAATACATGTATGGTTTGTCATTTCCTTTTCCAGCTCATTTTACAGATGAGGAAACTAAGGCAAACAGGGTTAGGATCTTGCCTAGGGTCACACAACTAATAAATATCTGAGGCCATATTTGAACTTAGGAAAATGAGTCTTCCTGACTCTAGGCCTGGATTTTATTCACTGAGCCATCTAGATACTAAAGATATATAGGAAGGATATATGTATGTATATGTGTGTGTGTGTGTGTGTGTATGTGTGTGTGTGTGTGTGTGTGTGTGTGTGTGCATATAGATATATTCCCACATTTATAAAGGAGAATTTCATACACACACACGCCAGAGTATAATGCTTATTTAAGTGGGTGTTTACATATATTTGACAGCTAGGTGGCATAGTCGATAGAGAGCTGGGCCTGGAGTCAGGAAAACTCAATTTCCTGATTTCAAATCTGGCCTCAGACACTAGCTACATGATGACCCTGGGCATTACACACACACACACACACACACACACACACACACACACACACACACACACACACACCCCAGCTTTATACTGTAGCCTGTATGAAAACTGATAATAGTTTCTTTCCAGTCACCAAATACTTTTACAGCTACCTCGCTAACACCTTCTAAGCTTCCTCTTCTTTGCAGGTATTTAGAAATTTACATAATATTGATCCTCTTGTCACTGCCTTCCAGGATATGCATGATCAGCCTATCCTAAATACAACTGTCCTATTTTAATGGAACTATGGCCTTTTTCATAAGACTGATATTTAAAAAAATTAAAGCATTTACATGGAATATAGAAAATTGTAAAAAATAGGATTAAATATTATTTTTCTGAATGTGTTATGGACAAAACCATGAACTTTTAATATTTCATAGAGAATGATACAAAAATGGCCACTTATAAAAATGCAAATGAAATTCAAGACTTTCTGCATCTTCCTTGTACTTTTCAACTTAATTTACTCAAAATTTATGAGCAAAATCAAATAGATCTTCATAGTAATTGGCAACAATCCCCTATGACCCAATTAGGCACTAGAGTTCTGCTTTCTGAGAGTGTAATTTTAGAATAGAAATAAAGGTATAAGTCCATTTAAACTCTATTCACATCCTTACAATCACAAAACTTAGTCCTACTAAAAATAAAAATCTATTCATGTCAGAGCAATCAAAGTTATACATTATCATAATATAACAAAACCTCATCTTAATAAAGTTTGCCACTTTGCTACAGATATATCCACAGTGTGGGCCAAGTTATGTCTCTGGTGTATTTACTGTATTATTCATCATTACAATGGGAAGTCTATAACACAGGTGTTATCTTTGTCTCTGAAACAGGTGTTATAACTTTGTTATACCAAAAGTTTTAATAGTAATCGATATTTTTAATTCTACCTTGAATACCAATATTACAACTTATATGATAAAAATAGCATGCCTTTTTTAAAACAATATTTTGATGAAGAAATCAGGACCAAGGATTTATTAAGTGCTTACTATGTTCCAGACATAGCATTAGGAATGTGAAATAAATACAAAATATGGCCCCTGCCCTCAAGGAGATCACATTGTAAAGGGGGAGACAAAATGCAAATATATTTGGACATACCAAATATATACAGTATAAATAGAAGGCAATCTCAAGATATATACAGTAGAAATGAATTTAATGAAAGGAAGGGATTGTTAACAGATAGGACTAGGAAGAACCTTGTGAAGGTGAAATTTTAGATGATTATTGAAGAAAGTTAGGAAAAACTAGAAATCAGAGGTGAGGAGAGAAATTATTCCAGGCATAGGGTACAGCCAGTACAAATGCATGGATGAGAGATGAGTGTCATGTGGGAAGAACATTAAGCAGATCAGTGCATCGTTATCTTAGGGTGCGTGTAGTGTGATCGCAGACAGTGTCAGAGGAAGGACTTTACCCCAGATCTTCCTAGCTCCAAAACCAACTCTTTACAAACTCTGCCAAGCCACCTCTCTAATGTTCCTCTGAATATTTGCTGTTGGTGTTCAGTCATTTCATTTATTTCTGACTCTTTGTGACTCCATTTGGGATTTTCTTGGAAAAGATACTGGAATTATTTGCCAGTTCCTTCTCCAACTCATCTTACAGATGAGAATGATGACACAAACAGGGTTAAGTGACTTTCCCAGGGACATGTTGTATTATAATATGTATTTTTAATGTTGTAATACATTAGAGTTACAATAAAAATAGAAAAAGCTGTAAATATATTATTAAAACATAATTATCCTCTATATATTTTACTCCATTCTCTGATTGGCCATTTATCTTTCTTATTGTTTAAATTTCTATGCCTGATTTGAAATTAGGACTGAAATTGTTCATCTTGTTTCATTCATGTTTGCTCTTCAAAAACGCAAAAATATCAAATGACAAGAGATGAGCAGAACACACATTTAAAAAACTGAATTATTTAAATGTAGATTTCAGTTTCCCCTGCACTTATTTAGTAACCTGAATTAGAATACCCTTAATTGCTCTAGAGTTATTACTCACAAAGCAATTCCTGAATTCTAGAACATTAAATTTATTGTATAACCCAGCTTTAAAACTTTTCTCTTTTGGCTCTAGGAATACATCCCACCAAGAAGTCTCCTTTTAATTCTTTATTCCAGCTCTCATTGGCCAAATTTATATTTTCTAAATGAAATATAGTGGCAAAGATACTTATGAGTAAAAAACTAGAATTCCCTGTCAGAATATCTAGGGAGCACTACAACAAACAAATGGAGAATCAGAATGTACCAGAAGGGCCCAGAATACTACTGAGTTTCCCCTTCTGCTCCAGTAGATCATGCATGATCCTTATCACTAAAGTGGCCACATAGTTTTCACCAAATTGGTCACATAGTTTTAAACAAAGTACATTCATTTAGTAATTAAATCATTCTTAAGGAGGCAAGCCTCCTTAATTGACTTAATTGACACATCTAGACACATTAATTGACTTAACTGACACAAAGTACAGAGGTCAAAGTTTTCCACCCCTAGGTGACATTGTCAATCTCTTCAATCAAAAAGTCTTCTTTCTTCTCAATTGGATATTAGTTTCCAATCATCCTTAATTAGCAAGTCCTTAACTCAATCATCTAATTGTAAAGTTCAAAGTTCTCTACCCTTAGTAAATCATGATCTTCTTAGTTTGCAATACATACCCATGGAGAGGCTTTTTCATCTTGACTCCAGGCTGGCTCTCTGCTTCATTGGTTCCCCTTCCATGGTCCCACCTACTGCCAGCTTCTTGTTGTCCAGCTCCTTGTCCAGTTCCCGTTCCATACTGAAACTCACAGTGTCTAGACCACCTCAAGTCCTTCACAGTTTATTTTCCTGGGAAGAGAAAGCTTAACAAAGCCACAATAACATTCATGCAGTTGCCAGCACCCTTATCAATTCACTTTCTGCCTGTGAAATCAAAGACCTACCAACAAGGTCTGAGAAATCAGCACAAATCATTAGTATAGTCCCAGGACCTCTGAAATCATCAGCAAGACCCTCCTCCAGGATTTCTGTAAATATACAACAAGAAAATCCTCTTTCAGGGCTTTTTAACCAGCAGCAAGGTCCTAGGGCTTCTGTCACAACAACACAGTCCTCTATCAGAAGATGAATCTGACAAAGTAACATCAAAAGGGACAGAAAAGTATCAACACCATAGCTATGCCTCCTACCAGTTCTCTTCTCATTTCTCAGAAGTTGTCAATTTGGTTGTCAGAAGAAGTTCTCAGGAGAAGTTCTGGCACTACAAGTTCTGTTCTCCATTCTGTTCTCACTTTGTAGCAGTTCTCAGAAGTTTTCAGGATCCTGGCAGTTCTCTCTCTGTCTCTCTCAGCAATTCTTGTTCTTGGTAGTTCTCTCTCTCTTTCTCCAGCAGTAGTTTCTCTGCCTTCATGATGCTTGCTCCCTGAAAGTCTGCCCTCTCTAGCTTGGACTTTTCTTTATATAAGTATTAGCTCCTCTCTATCTCCCTCTTCCTGTTATGTCAGTAAGTTTATCCCACAGTGGGATTCCAAGTTCTGGGTCTTAATACTTAACACAATCATGAACTTGTAATTAAAGTGCTAAGTACCTGTTAGCTTGCCTATACCAGGGGATCTTCACATTCCATTACTGTAACAGTCCCCTTTATTCAAGGCTGTGAATAGAAGGTGAAGTTATCTGTAATTTACATGGTAGCTAATAAGAAGCTATTGAAGGTTTTTGAGCATGAAAGTGATGTGGTTAGACCTATATTTTCAGTGAATTACTATGTCAACAGTGTGGAGGATAGATTAGAAGAGTGAAAGGACTAGAAGCTGGGAAACCAGACAAAAGGCATTACATTAGTTTCAGAACAAGTAAAAGGGGCTTAAAATACATTGGTCTGAGTAGGAATATAAACAAAAGCTATTGCAGAAATAGAACTATCAGGATTTGAAACTGGTTAATTTGGGGGTGGGGTTTGAAGAAGAGGAATGAGTCAGATAGAATTTTGAGGGTTGTAATATGGATAAGAAGTCTCACTTTTCCAAGGAAGGTAATTTGAAAGTACCTTTGACTTTCTATCATATCCATTACAAACTGATCCACTTCCTAGATACTGATTCCTGAACTTCTCTCTTGCCAGTTTCTTATACTTTAACCTCTGCCAAATTCTTCTGAACATAGTCTTGACCTCCTACATGATCTCTAGTTCTTCAGCCCCCATACATTATGTCATTCTATCACTAGTAATCTGGCTTAATATCCTAGACTTCACATTCTTGATTCTATTTAACCATTTCAACAAAGTAGTGTGAAATAGCCTTCAATTTCTCCACTCCATTTTTCTTTAAATATTCCTTTAAATCTTCTATCTCAGGTAACCCTTAACATGGATTGTCTATTCTCCTCTATAGCTTCCAAATCCTGCTGAAGGAATGGTGCTGACTGGTTGTGATGCAAATTTACGCTATCTAAACTCAATTGGTTGGCCACCCTTATACCAAAGCATTTGACACAGTGCCTTGTATATAATATGTTCTTAGTAAATTACTTTTAGAAAAACGCTAGAAAAAAATATTTTCACTTGTTTCCTTTACTTCACACCATATACTCCACTTCTCCCAGTACCCAAACCAGCACATTTTCTTGAGATAGACCTATAATTTTGGTGATATAGGGAACTCCTTCTAAAAAATAGAGAACATCACCTACTCTTCAACTTGCCATTTTAGGAAGTTATCGGGGCACTGAGAGGTTAAGCAACTTGTTCAGGGTCACAAAGAGAGTACATGTTAGAGGCACGCACAGCCAATATGTGAATTGGGTTTTCCTAGATCCCAGACTAGTTCTCTGTACATTTCACATTCTTTCTTTTTTCTTTTTCCTTTATTGGTTAGAATTTGTGAAACTTGTGGGGATGGGAGACAACTTATTACATAATTCAGGAGAATTTGGAAGAGGTTAAAGTATAGGCCTTTAAAAGGGTCTTTTAAGGTGTTTTCAGGTTCTCACTTTGAGTGAGGCAATGCCCATTAAATGAATAGGCCTCTTTAAGAAGTGAATCAAGGGATGGCTCCTTTAACAACAACAACAACAAAATCAAATTAGGAGGGGAAAACCTTCAGAGTTGGTGGCAAAAAGAGAAACAGTTACTATTTACATTCACTATCAGACAGGAGGCCCCCAAAATAACCATTAAGTGGTGCTTGGGCAGGGACCTATTGTTGTCCCATTCATGAGATCCAGAGTGAACTGGGTGTAAGACTTGCTCTTTGAGAAAAAAAAAAAAACAAGTCAGTAAACCCCAAATTAGCTGGGTAGTTTTTGGCAATCAAATTACTTTCATTTGGGCAAAACACCGGCAGGTAGGAGGAGAGAAGAAAGGGGAGACCAGGGAATGGGAGGGGGGAGGGGATGAGTTGCCCAGCTGGAACTAGAAGGAGAAACTTATAACTCTTCCAAAGTAGAATGATCTGTTTTGGCAGGTAGGAGGTCCTTGCTTGCTGGAGGTCTTCAAGCTAAGTCTGGATTACAATTTGATGACATGACTTGCAATTGATTTTGATTTGAGTGAGGGAAAGCTACCCAAAGTCACCAGCTTCATTTTCTCCTCCAGAATCATCCAGGTCCAATGACCAGATATCATTCAGGATGACTGGAGATGGCCCAGGATGCAGTGGGAGACCTTGGCCCTTAAAAGGATCTTTTAAAAGGTCTTTTCAGGTTCTCACTTCGAGTGAGAGAATGCCAATTCAATGAATTATCCTCTTTAAGAAGTGAATCATTGGATGGCCCCTTTAATTAAAAAAAAAATCAAATTGGGAGGGGAAGACCTTCAGAGTTGGTGGTCAAAAGAGAAACAGTTACTATTTACATTTACTCTGGGCCAGGAGGCCCCCAAAATAAACATTAAGTGGTGCTTGGGCAGGGACATACTGCTGTCCAATCCATTAGGTCCAGAGTGAGTTGGGTGTAATACTTGGTCTTTGAGAAATAAACCAAGTGAGTAAACCCCAAGTTAGGTAGGTTTTGGCAATCAAATAACCTTCCTTTGGGCAGAACACCCCCAGGTAAGAGGAAAGAAGAAAGGGGAAGTCAGGGGAGGGAAGGGAAGGGGATGAGTTGCCCAGCCAGACCTGGAAGGAGAAACTTACAGCTCTTCCAAAGTAAAGTGATCTACTATAGCAGGTAGGAGGTTCTTGCTTGCTAGAGGTCTTCATGCTATGACTGGATTTTAATTTGTTGGTGGATATAGAGAGGAATCCAGATTTGTTTAGATGGCCCCTGAGGTACCTTCTAACTCTGAGATTTGACAGTTCTGCTATGTTATTCTAATTGCTACGACCATATTCTGATTAGATACATGTGTACAAAGTTGTAGTACAAGGTGAGAGGGATGGATTATTTTGGAGAGATTACAATGATCAAGAATAGTTATCATAGTAATAGGAGTAGGAATAGTAAGAAGAAATGTTTGTATTTCACTTTAAAGCTTATGAAATGTGTATATATATTATGTGTGAGATATTACAACATATTATATATCATATATATATATGTTTATAAAATTTTGAAACTCACAACAAGCTTAAAAGATAGGTCCCCTAAGTATTATCTTAAATATTATCAGTCTCCACAAGTCTCCCCCCTGTTCCTCTTCATCCAAGAGAGAATGAAGGAAAATAAATCATCCAGGTGCTATAATACATATAGCTGATAATTTGGAAACTAGAATATTTCTTCCTTGATAATGTTGCTTTTGCCTTTTCATCTAACCATGGAGTTGCCCTGTCTGTTCATTCTCCCAACTGCTAGAACCTGAGGAATGGCAGGATCCTGTCAGTTTTTTTTGTAGGTATAATTACTGAGATATTTTGTGTTTTATAATAGGGAGAATTTGAGAGGGCTGGAGAGCTGAATGTGGGTGAATGGGAGGAAACACATTTACATATCAAATTTCAAATGTTCCTGATCATTGTGATGAGAAGAACACAGTTAAGTATAGTGACAAGATATTTCTTTAATCCCTAGAATTATGAAGTTAATGGAGCAAAAGTCCATAATGCAAAGGTGCTAAGTTCTCCCAAGAGCCCAGACTGGATTAGGCCCTTTAAAAGTCAGAATGGACAGGTTGAGAGTCCTGAGCAGGCCATAGCTGTTCCTGCTGAACCACAGTCAAGGTCATCTGTTCTGTAGAATCCCTTTAGTTGTAATGCTGACCCTTTGCTCTTTCCTGTGCTGTGATCTTATTCCACTTGCATTGGTATTTATTGTCTTTGTTCCAAAGCTCCCAACTTTGTATCCTCTGTTTCTCTTTTTCCTCTTGAAAATGACCTAACGATTAGATTCTGCTTTCCTTGTTCTTTGAATGATCCTCGTGACTGGTTTAATGTTTCCTAAATTATCATTAGCCACGTTTCCTTAGCAGTAGTTTGGAGAATTTGCCTCATAGGTTTCTGCTGTCTTCAGCTAGGCCCAGTCACCATATTCTTTCTGTTCGTAGTCAAGCCAACACTCTTCCTATTTTGACAAAGTAAAGCAAAACTCTGATCTTGTTTTCTTTTTCTGAGAGAGGGCAAAGTTCATGGTCTCCCAGAAATGAAGAGAATGCTAACATTCCAATCTAGAGTATAAAATAGTTAATTATTGTAGGAAACCAGAAGATCTGATGTACATAGTTAAAATTTTTATGTATATGTATGCATATGTATGCATATGTATGTATATATGCATGCATGACATGCATATGTATCTACACATATATGTTTCTCTATATATACATGTATATGTAATTTTCTAGTTAAGTTTTTGAAGCCATTTAATGGGAAAAAAAAGAGTTTTTATGTTAGCTGCATTTTCTGATAAATAACTCTTTCCTTTCTTTCTCTCCCAGAGAGCTGACCTTAATAATGAAGAATAAAAAAGAGAAAAATATAGACAGTTTAGTAAAATTGATCAATATATCAAGCAAATCCAACATTAGATATAGTGTTTTGTACCCATAGTCTTCCACCTCTGCCAAGAAGAGAGTGATACATACTCATACATCTTTGGAACTAAACTTGGCCATTATAATTCACATTAATTATTTATGATTGTTTATTGTGGTTTTTCTCCATTAATATTGTTAATCTCTTTTTAACACCACTTATGGGCCCAAGGGTTTGGGACTTCATGCCCACTTCTTCACTGAGGTACTCTGAGTTACATGCTGCCACATTGAGGGCCAAAAGGGAAGAGATTCTAAGGGTATAGACACTGTTTTGGTCTTTTTTTCTAGGATAACTAAATTACCACCTCTTCCTGCTCCATGGTCAATAATCAATATCATCTCTAAAGGGAAAAAATGATAAGACATATAAGACCTATATTCCTATGAGGAAATAGCTTGGAAATTTGCTATCCTCAAAGTACCAAGTTCCCTCAGCTCTGAGTCACGCATGTGTGATAGCTAGAAACAGGCCACTTTGCCCTTCCCTTGTTCATGCCCTCCTTCCCTTAAATCATTGTATTTTTTTTTAATTTATGGGAAATAGAATGAAGAGGCTGGAATATCAAGGCAAGGGTGGATTAACTACCACGAATACCTGTGAAAAAATTAAATTTCTCTTATCTTCATACCTAAACAAAATTTGGGAATAAATTAAAGGCAGAGGAAAATCACATTAATCTATTTTTAGCTATGAGGCTATTGGTGAGTTTACTAAAACAGTGATTTGATAAATAGTTTAATATCAAATAATATCAAATTGAATATAAAATTTTTCAAATAACATTTGATTTACATTAAGTATCAAACACTTTTTGAGTGATTCAAAAGATTGGATTTAGTTAAAGGGCAAACTTCTTCCTTCATTGACACATGCCTCTGTCCCTAGTAGATCATTTTTGCGCATCTTATATAGAAAAAAAATGTCACTCACATGGTGGCCAATCATTTGGTTATTGAGTTCCTTTGAACTGAACTAGGATGAGTATGGCATGATAGATACCAAGCCTGTATTTATAACCTTTCCAGTTTGATTCAATGTACCAAACTTTGTACTAGTATAGACTTAGAAGAGCAGAGTAGCATTTTAGTAGAAAGAGGGAAATAAATATCTCATTTGAGTAACTTAGAAATGAGAATCAAATTGGAAGACTAGATAAAGAGTTGGTCATGGAACCTAAACAACCTGGGTTCAGATCCTGACTCTGATACATTGTAGGTTTGTGACCCTTTATACTTTGTCATCTAAGCAACTATCTAAGGTTATAAGTTGCTGAGAAGATGGTGACTTGTTAGGAGTTCCCTACACCAGTGAGATATAGGGCATATGCCTATCCTTATCAATAGCATAGAAATATTCAATCCTGTAATCAGTATGAACTATTTGATAAGGTGAATTGGTGCCTAAATAGAACAAAGATACCTGAAGAAACTGAAAATTCCATTGACTTAGAACTTGAGAGTCTAAAGCTCTAGACCCTGTCTAATGCTATATCATTTGATTCACATGGTCTCAACCAGGGAATGTGACTGTTGTTGCTGCATCTGCTTAGGGTAATTTCACATTGCCAGGTAATCTAATGTTTGTTCACTTTCAGGCAAAACCCAGACCCACTAAGTGATGAGAGAGAGAAAGAAAGAGGGAGGGAAAGGGTGACAGAGAGAGAGAGAGAGAGAGAGAGAGACAGAGAGACAGAGAGACAGAGAGAGAGAGACAGAGAAAGAGACAGAGAGAGAGACAGAGAGACAGAGAGAGACAGAGAGACAGAGAGAGAGACACACACAGAGAGACACAGAGAGAGAGAGACAGAGAGACAGAGACAGAGAGAGAGAGAGAGGGAGGGAGAGGGAGAGGGAAGAAGAGAGGGAGAGAGAGAGAGAGGAAGAGAGAGAGAGAGAGAGCCATTTACAACTTCTAAAAGTAGGTCACCTAACTGTGTTAATAGATTATATTTACCATGTCCCTAGCTGACATAGAGAGGGGAGGAAAAAAAATGTAGTGAATTAGAGCATACTAACCTATGGACTCTCTTTCTTCAATAGATGAATATGGATTGAATTTGCCAAGAATCTGACTGTAGATCCAAGAATGTGACTGAGCCTGATTATAGAGTGAGACTTACAGCCAATAGGTGAATTTTTTCCACTTAGAATGTAGCAAGAATCTAGAGATATTTCCAAACAATCAGGCCCTTAGGATTCAACTAAATGTGAATAGGCACAAACAAAATACAGTTTCTTAAAGAAGTAAATGGGTTCTTATTGGGTGTGAACAACATATTAATACCAGAGGAAAATCTTGCCTTAAACAACATTTCTACTAAGTGCCTTGGGTATGGTATATAATATCCCTTTCATTAGTCAAATTTAATCAACAAGACCAAACACCAGTAGAAATAAGGCAAGTCCTTTTAATTTGGTTCTGATAGGTGGGGCAGAGTAGCATCTGGGGAGATGTACAAATAGCACAGGATGCTGTGTCCTAACACATTAGCTCCTAGCACATTATGATGAGAAGTGATGAAATATAATGCATCACATCAAAAGAAAAAAAAAGTCTGCATTATAACTTTGGATACTGAGTATGCATGAAGGAGGAGGAAAAACAAATTACTGGAAGTCTGGGCACACTCTGAAGCAAGTAATTTAAATTTATTTACAGATCAAATCTTCACTCTGGTGACATCTAGCAGGGCCCCCATACCTAATTGTCAGGTTTTAATATCTCAACCATTTCAAATTGCATTGGTCTGAAACTTGAAACACAGGTTGTCAGCCTAGATGCTGCTTTCTCCCCAGAAGATTACTAATATTGGTTCAGGTTTATTTATTTGTTGAGTCACCAAATAATGTAGGAGGCTAATTCTCAAAGTGGAATACATTTCTTTTGATATTCTAAGTGGAAAAAAATCCCTACAAATCACATGTTTACATCTCAAAATATCACTCTAAACATGTTTTTGAATTCTTTCCAAGTTTGCAGGCCTCTACCTATTTAATGTATAAAGCACTTTTGTTTAGTATTACTGCCTACTTTGTTTACTATTACAGACTCCCATTGACTACCCATGAGACTAGAGAACTTATTTGTACACACACACATGCCCATACATACACATTTGCACACACATTTATTAAGCTCTTATTATGTTCCAAATGTGCTAAATTCTGGAAGCACAAATACAAAAATGAAACAATATCTACTCCCAATGAGCTTATAGTGGATATAGATTTTACCTAACAAGATTCTATCCTTTATTCTACAAGGAAGAGTACAGTTATGCCCTTTACATTGCTACTTTCCGCATCACAGTTTTGATATATCACATGTTGGCATAAGAAATCAAATGGGAATTCTTTGGGAGTTTTGCAAAAGCTGCAGATGACATGTGAAAGCCAGCAAATGACACAGAAAAAGTATAGAAACTCAGAACTGCATAAAATATATGTATAGTATTATATAATATTGGCATATATTATCTTTTAATGCCATAATAATTCAGACTTCTCTGATATGAAGGGAAGGCCAACAAATTTTATGTGGATTTTCCAAATCTTTGGGGCACCGTGGTCCTAATCCCTGCATTGTTCAAGGGATAACTGTAGTGTTAAATGGGTAGGGTGATTGAAAAGAGAATAAAGAAATTACAGTAATAGGATGTTGACTGGATAAGGAAGTAGTACTGGAGTTGATGTGCCTGGAATACTTCCATTCCAAATAGAATTAGTGTATTCCTATGCTTTGGCTTCCACATCTAGCCAGTACTGAAGGCCCTGTTAGGTAGATGTTATAATCTGATTGATGACTGTTTACCATATACATGTCCAAACCCAAATCCACAACACTCCCTGGCCAGTTCCATGTCATCTTGAGATATGTCTATCCTTACCCACCTTTTCCAATACTAGCTCAGAAAGTAGATATCAAGTCAAAACTTGTATTCGTTAATAATGATGAACTTAAAATACAGAAAGAAAATCATTACATAAAAATTAACTTGTTATTTTCTTTCCCCAAACATTCCAATATTCTAAATGTCCCGAAAGTGCTATTATCCTTCTTGTTTTCCAGATAGGTAACCTCCACATCATTCTCCACTACTCACTCTCCCTTGCTCCACATAGCAAAACAAAATATTTTCATTATGTACCTCACCAAATCTCTTGCATCCCACCCCATCTCTCCACTCACACAGCCACCAATTTGGCCCTGGTCCTTATCATCTAGATTATCACAACTGCACCCTAAATAATTGTCTCACACCATTCCAGGCTACCCTCCATAAACCTGTCAAAGTAATTTTTCTTAATCACAGATCTGACCATGTGAGTCCCCTACTCATTCTACTCCAATGGTTTTCTCATTGACTCTAGGTTAATGTGTCAATTCCTTTGATAAAGACTTAAAGCCCTCTGCAAGCTGGCACCACCCTATCTTTCCAGGCTCATTGGACATTGTTTTCCCTATTGTGCACTGGGAATCTGATAAATTTGTTTTTTCTCTATTCCTCATAGATGAATCTCCCTCTTCTGACCCCTAGCCTTTGAACTGACCATCCCATATGCCTACAATGCACTCTGGCCTTATCTCCAATAGCATCCTCTCCATTCTTTTAAAATGATACTCAAGCAGTATCTGTTAACATTTTATAATAGAAATGCAAATTGAAAGATTTTCCCTGCCCCTAGGCCCTTTGATAGACTTAAGAGACTCTGAGAACTTTTCCTTGATTTGAAAATTTACTCTGCCTCCTAATAGGCTGAATGTGGTCACATGGAGCCTGTGGCAGGAGGCTTGGTTTTCAGGAATGCCCACACCTTGATGCTGTGTGATTGGACAATGGGTCAAGAGGGTGGTTTCATTCTCTGACCCAGGAGAAGGCTATATAATCTCTGATGTGAGCCTTTGCTTTGGGGCTCACTTTAAGAAGTGTTGTGTGATTTGACCAGGCACCTGCTGAGAGCCCCGCCAGCTTTGAAAACCCAGATGTTGATGCTTCCCTCTCTGGTAACTGTGATTTTGTATGGACATAATAGTTGGACAGTTTGGAAGCCTATCTGCTTAATCTGTTTCTCTGTCTTGTAACTTCTGTCTGTATACTATGAAGTTTGGGATGCTGACCTTTTCCCCCTGAACTAGGTAAACGATATATGTTTGATTGATTAAAGTAAGCTTGCTAACCCATTTTGAGTTGCTTTCCTTTAGAAAAGCAAATCTAAGAACCTGTGTTGGCAGCCACCCTGGGAATGCTGGGGTGCTTGCTGCTACACCTTTCTGCATCCCTCATTACCCTAGGGACTTTCCTCCCAAACTACCTCATAGGTAGCTGCTATGTATGTATATACATATACACATATATTCATATAATATATTCACTTTGCACTTATGCCATACATATTTATATACACCCTAATCGTCTTCCCCATTAGTAGGTAAGCTCCTTATAGGCATGAGTTCTTTAATGAATGAAATCACAGATTTGTCTTAATGCCAAACATATTTATGACAATATCTGTTTTAAAAAATTTTCTTAGAGAATTATCTGGGCATCCTGAGAAATGAAACAATTTGCCCAGAACCACACATGGTTAATATTGGTCAGAAGTAAGGTTTATACCCCCATACTCCTGATTCTGAAACCATATCTCTTCATTATTCCATAACAACTTCTCTCCATATACTTACAGATGTGTACATGTATGTATATACATATGCATGGCTATATATTTTTCTCAGAATTTTTTGATTTAATTATCAAGAATATTATTAAAATGTAAATTGAATGTTTGATTGTATTTAAAACTCTAATGACTGTAGAGATATTCATAAGATTGTCTTAACTAAGTATTCTTAGCATTTATTAAAATGGAGAGTTTATTCAATTTATTGCAATTGAGTTGTGTAAGAGAGATCTAATAATCAATTACATTCTACATATTGTCAAGTGGCATTGAATCACATTAAGGAGTAAACTGGCCGAGGGATTTACTTTTCCTAGTGTTCCATGCTGCTGATGTGCTAGAGAAGAAAGCCCTGTAGGAATTAATCAGACAACTTTACTCTAGCATTGTCTAAATTGTACCTTGGCACCTGCTAGTGATCTCATTCCTTAATTATTCTGCCAGGTGTTTCTTATCCCAAATGCTCAGAAGAGCAACACTAGGGAATTGTGTAGTTCCCTTATCCTTCAGAGAATGGTCATGTTTTGACCCAGAATGTACTGCTTTAAGATAGTTTTACTATTATAATAATTGAATCTTCCACAGTCACTGGAATCGTTCATTCAATAAATCCAACTTGGTCACTAAAAGGATTGTTTAAAAAAAAAAGGGAAAAAATTGGACTGAATGTTTTTTTACTGGGCTAACATTATAGACATTTTTATTTCACATTCCTGCTGGGCAATCAGCTTCTAAAGACTTTCCAGGGAAACCATATTGGGACAAAAATCTGACCTGCACAACAGAATCGTTTTTCTATAAGATTCAAGTCTCTGCTCCATTAGGCTCATGTACTTTACTCTGGCAGTGCAGACCAAATAGAGACCTATATATGTCTGCAATGTAATCTGACACCAATAACAAGAGAGACAAGAAAGGGCATCTGGAAAGGAGATTAAGAATATTGTCTGGAGCTAGTAGATAAATTCATAGCTAGATTTGCCAGATGACTAAAGCTTAGATTTTCTATATCCTAAACTCCTTAGAAACAGGTTCTATTATCATATTTCCAATGCCTACCTTGCAGTTTTGTGCCTAGTAAAAGCTTAATAAATATTCGTTCATTTGAAGTGCATCTCTCTCTCTCTCTCCTCTCTCTCTCTCTCTCTCTCACACACACACACACACACACACACACACACACATATACACATACATATACAAATGTACACATACATATATGTGAATAACTTGCACACACATATATACATAATACATTCTCACCTATATATATATATAATATAAGCACATGTGCATATACATATGCAAATACATACACACACAACTGGAAGTGGTAGTAAAATGTATTACATATTGTCCCTAATGGATTTACCCAAGGATATTAAGTATAATTTAACCTTTTCATAATAATCTGGGGCCATCATTCTAAGCATCAGTCATTATGCTGTTGCTGTTGTTGAGTCATTTCAGTAATGTCTAATTCTCTCTGACCTCATTTGAGACTTTCTTGGAAAGACTGGAGTGGTTTGCTATTTCCTTCTCCAGTTCATTTTACAGATGAAGAGCTAAGACAAAGCAAGTTAAGTGACTTGCCAAAGGTCACACAACTAGTAAGTGTCTCAGGTAATATTTGAACTTGGGTCCTCTTAATTTAGGACCAGAGTTCTATCTATTATTTCACGTAGCTGCCCTCATTATTATGCTATTCTTTATTATGTGGGTTATGCAATGCCCACAGGAGCTGTTTGTATATAGAAGTGTATTTACTCCTGAAATAAATTGTCTCATACTGGAAAGTCTTTGAATAATGTATCCAAGAGTCATAGTAGTTGTGTTTTTTTTCCCCTCTTCTATTATGCTTCCAAGCTTTCAGCTATCACTTCTTGATACTTTGAGCCTGTGTCTGTCCAGGAATTTATCTTTCCCTTTCATTTTTTTTCTGCTTCTATTTTGTTTTGTTTACTGGGGAATCAGATCAGATTTATTATAATTGTTTGCAAAGTAAGGGTAAATAGACTTTATGCAATGCCTAAGAAGTTGTTTGATGATTAATATGAGTAAGCTTTATTGTCTTCAGGATAATTATTTTACTTTTTCAGCAGCTTTATCTGCTGGGCTCTTGGTTTCTGGCTATGTTCTGGATAAATGAAGTTTCCGTGGTTTACACTTGTTGAAAAGGAACTTTGAGGTCAAACAGTTCAAACCTTGTATTTTGCAGATGAAACCTGGTTCTAGAGGAGAAATAGCTTCTCCAAGGTAACATAGTTTAGCTGAGATTTGAAACCAGGTTTCTGATTCCTAATCCAGAGATCTTTGTAATATATTCTAACCTAAGTAGCATTACTGTGCTCATGGATTTAAAGATACAGAGCAAAAACAAACATCAGAGCTCATATACTCCAAACTTCTTTAAGTTACAGGTGATAAAATCAATAGGAGAGCATGTTTGTCACTCGACCAACATCAAACTGGCAGAGAGAAAGGATTTGAAGCCAGGTCCTCTGACTCCAGAAGCAATGCTCTTTCCATTCTCTCAAATTCTCTTTACAGTGATGGAGGATGTCTGATTAACTCTTGTTATACATCTCCTAGTAATTATTTAAAACAAAACATTGTATATGTCAACTACCCTCTCTGCCACTGTGTGCCTCTGCCTTAATTTGCTCAGTTTACCACTCTCCCATGTCTATCAGTCTACGTTTCTGTTTTCTGTCTCTGTTTTTGTTTTTCTCTCCCTCTTTCATCTGTTTATCTATCCATACATAGATCTAGTTACTTATCTAGTTTATCTATCTACTGTTGATGTTGAAATATTTAAAAGTAGCAAAAATGTGTACTGCACACTTCATGATCATACAATAATTTCAAAAACAATCTGAGACAATGTCCTATTAAAAGAAGTTGCAGCAGAATAATTTACAAGTACTGTATAAAAAACAGGGATATCAGAGCAGAACTAGCAGAATAGAAGAATTCCAAGATGAAACTACCTTGAAAATAGAGGGACTGATTTTTTTCTGTGTGGGTCCAAAATCTTTCCATCCCCCAATTTGTACCCCTTGGTAAAATGCTTTGTTTTAGGAAATTGTATTCTAATCTCCTTGGGAAATGAATTCAGCTCTTAGAATAGCTACTGATTTCCAAAGAAATAATTGAAACATTAGGAAATAAGGCGTGGTTATACAAATATCTATGAGTTGTTCCTATTATGTGTCTCACCTAATTGTTGTTTTATACCCTTTATTTTTTAATGTCTTTTTTTTTAACTTTTATGGAACAGCAGGCACTACCAAACCTGCCGTAGTGTTAAAACTTCTTACTGAATTCATATCAGTCTTAATTGTAAATCTATAAAAACAACACACACAAAAAAACCCAACCTTTTTCAGGATAAGTATTTCAGAATTATTCATTTGGCAATAGTGTCTGCTTTGATCAATAGCAAAAAAGTTATTAAAATACATTTTATCAGGGTGACTAATAGGATATAAAAAAGAGAAATGTTAAATGAACACAATATTAGAATCCATTAACAACTTTAGTTTTCATATGTAGACATCCAAGTGCAGTTAGAAATGACCACATCTTTGCTACTGTGATCCGTACATCGGTGAAATATATTGACGTACCCCTTGATATCAAACCACGTGTACATCCTGAAATTCAGATTCATATAAGCAAAACTTGAATGAAAAACATCTTTAAAGATGTCGATTTGTTGGTAAAATTTAAGTCTTATATTTTCCAAAAAAATGTTTTAAAGATTATTTTGATTATTGCAATTCTCTCTATTATTCTGTGGACCTTAAGTTTACAAGTTTCTAATCCACTAATTAGTCTCTTTATTTACTATTGGGAGCCAAAGAGGCCTGAGCCAGGACTTTTATTTGATTTTGCACTCTGGTGGCCAGCTCTAAACTTGATGTCTTTTGAGGACTGCGCTTCAGCTTTGAAGTCTGCTCTCAATTGTATCCGTTTATGACTGCGGCTGCATTAAGAGGTACCTGAGGCCAAGATCTAAGGCTCTGCCCCAAAACTTTAGTTGTTTAAAACCTAAATATTTGAATTCTTAGGTGGTCAGTTCCTATGCAGATGTACTTGGTGATGCGGCTTTGGCTTCAGGCCTTCCAGCCAGCTCTCAAGAACATCCTTTGTAATGTGAGTGCATATGAAAGGCAGTAACTGACTTTTCCTAAGACTTTCTGGCACCTAGAGAACAAAAGGCCTTACTGCCATGCTACTTCCAGGATATGACAGACTAAGGTAATGATATGAATACTTGAGATCTCTTCTTTCCCTTCCTTTGTCTCTTTTGCTCTATAAAAACCTTGTCCTGAAAATCAATAAATGGAGTTCATCGTTCTTCCTTGAACTACCCACATGGCCTGGTCATTTCTTATTCACGTCTCTGAATCATGCTAAGTGCTGGGCACTGAGCAGCCCATAGCAATTTACAGTATTACATTTGCCTGGACTTAGAAAAATATAAATGTAACTGATTTTTGGTGGCTACAGAATATTACAAGTGTTCTGGAAGCTTGGGAGAAAGATAGGAGAAAAAAAAAACTTAGAAAACAAAAAAAAATATGACAAAAAGAGAAAACAAGTCAATACTGAAAGAGATGGGAAATTAAAAGGAATAGGAAAGAGAATGAAGTAAATTTAAAATCAAATTCAAATGCATACAAAGGAATACAAAATCTAGTAAGGTAGGACATGATAACTGCATAGTTGCTCTCCCCCAAATTCACTATCTTGCGATCTAAGACAGGGTGTTCAGAATTATCCTTTTAGCACCCAACTAGTTTCTCATATTAAGATTTTATGGATACAAGTCATTGCTTACTTAATGTCCCAAAGTTTTACTAACCTGTTTGTGGATTTAATTAGTCATTGGTGCTTTATTTTTAGGAAACATTTCTTAAAACATAACACCTGCATTTCCAATTTCATTTTGTATACTGATTAAAACTAGAGTTCTTGTTAATTGCTTAGTATTGTAGTTATAGATGTGATGTATGCAGGTGATATAGGACAAGGAAATGAGGGACTTTTCCTATATTCTCAAAAACAACTATTTTGTTATGTCTAAACTATACAGCATCACTGCATCTCGTTAAAAAAAATTAAAAGAGTTGATCATTAGTTTATTAATCCCACAAAATAGTTGTGGGATAGTTATATATTTACTAGGTTTTTAAATTGGATTAAATTAATTAATCTCTTCCTATGGAATCAGAGTTAGACAATTTTTTGTCATATAAATAGATAAAATGCAGGCATTTATTGTTTACTACTTTAGAAGAATGAGGTTTTGATTCAAATGTCTTACTAAATATTTGCATATGTATATGTATATGGGCACATATATGTATACACACAAACACACATCTTATTGTCATAGAAATCTAGTCATTTTTGGCTAATGAAACCTTTTGGTTTCAGATGTATGAAATTTTGTGTAGAGGAAATATTTATTCAGACCCAATTAAAATAAATACAATTTAAGCATTTATTACTACTTCCCCATTGCCAGGACTGGTTCCTGTGTGGACCAGACTTAGCTACAGGTTTCCTACAAAATAGGTCACACAAATTTTTGTTTGAACCCCCTTTCAATTAAGTTAGACAGATAGGAAAATTTATAATGTGTTCAGGGCACTCTACTTGGCAGTGTTAGTACAATGATAAAAAAAAAAGTCTCTGACATTGAGGAACATGCATGCTCTCCCTTGTGTGCCTTGATGAAGGCTCATAGGTACATAGATTCAGAGTTAGAAGGTATATAAGAGATAATGCAGTCTGCCATATTTATTTGAAAACAGAAGTTTGGAGAAATTGATCTACTTGTCCCAGTTCACACAGTAACTAAATGTTAGTGAGTCAATAAGCATTTATTAAGTTCCTGCAATATATCATGCACTGTGCTAAGCACTATGTATACAAAAAAAGACAAAACACAGTCTCTACCTTCAAAGAGCTCACAGGCTAATAGAGGAGACAGTATGCAAACAATTATTCAATATATGTGTGTGCATACAGGTGTATATGTGCATTCATGTGTATATGTGCATGTATGTGGGTATGTACATATGTGTATGTATACGTATTATGTGATAATGAATTTATAAGCTATAAACAGGATAAACTATTATTAAGAAGAGTTGCACAGAAATAATTCAAACCCCTTTGATGACAATTCCATCATGTCTTTCAACAAGATGTTCATCACCATCTGATAATAAATTTTAAGTTGTGGTATCTCTAGCCCACAGGATCTCATATAAATTCAATTTAATACCATACTTCAGAGTATTATCATTGAGAAGTTCCATTGCTCAGTGAAGGAGGTGGGAAAAACAAGTATAGGCCCGTATCTTCATGGAACCCTACTGAATCATTGAACTACAAATCATAAAGAATATATTATACTGAAATGTTTCATAAAGGATAGCAGACTATAATTTCTCCATATTTCCCTAAGATTCTGAAGGAATTATTTAGCCTAGTTTTTAATTGGCTATTACTCAATCAGGTGTATGAAATTTTTTTGTTAATTATCTTCTATGTTTCAGTTACTACTCTAGGCATTAGGAAGGCAAAGAAAAATAAAACAGTGAGACATTCTATGCTCTTGATGAGGTCCCATATTTATCAGGCAAAGAGAGCATGCACATATATTGTACTCAAAGAATACTTAGCACACTGGAAGATTCTAGCTCCCCTATACTAGAATTTTAGTATGATTTAAGTTAATAAAAATGTTTCAAAAATTTTAATCATCATGCTAAATATTGTTTCATTTTATCATAATATAAGTCACTGAAGTTAATATGATTTAAATAATTTTAAAAGAATATATTCCTATATAAATTTTATATTTATTCATATATGTGTATATATGTGTATATAGATATATATATATATATAATTTTTCATTATTCGTAGAATAAAACCAGAACTGGTGTGGTTTTTGAAACTGTGTTTTTCCAACAAGAATTAATATGATATTGAGTTTAGTCAGAACATGAACTGATAACAGCATCCCCATTATGTAATATTGTATCTAGCACATAGTATGTGCTTGATAAATGGTAGTTGAGTGACTATCATCAAATAATTGACAGCAAGAAATATTGCTATGATATATATGCATAATTTTCTCTCTTTTTGAAGTTTTTGTTGCCCATGGTGTTTCATAGCAGGTTAAAATCACACTGTTCTCTAACAACTGCTTTCATAAAACATGATATAACGAGTCTGCTGTGGTAGGAAACAAATCTAAACACAATGTATTTTTTGGCAGTCTTATTTATAAGCTTCAAAGGAGATAGAAGACAACATATACAAAGAAAATCTCAATACTTAACATGCAAGTCATTTTGCCATTGTCATTAAAACTATCAAGTCTTCGTGAATTAGTAAAATTTATATTTAAATTGTCTTAATTAACCTAAATGATGATTCAGGAAATTTTATTTTAATAACATCTTAAAACATATATAGTAAAGGATCACACATTATTCCAGTTCTCCTATTAACTTGAAAATATTTGTCTTAATGAATTTTATTGAAGGGTTATGGTAAACTATTTTTAATAAAAATCACTGTACCAATTCATTCATCTATTAATTTTTAATGTTACCACTGACAAAATCCCTCTGGCTTCTAGTATAGAATTACCAAAATACAGTATAACCATAAAATGAACAGCAGCTAAATTCAAAATTCACTGAAGGCAAGTTACCTACACATTTGGAATGATCCTAATATTGAACATGCTGATTCATTATCCAGCCATGAACAGATGGTCTAGAATAAAGTGTGCATGAAGGCAGAAATATCCTTTAGACAAGTTGTCATTTACTGATAAGGAAAGACTCTGTGACCTTCTTATGATCTCCCATGTTCCTAGACCATTTATGATTATTAATTTATCAATGAAAACATGCATCTAATTCTTACAAAGATTGCAGATAATTAGTATGAGTATGAACAGTGACCTCAAATGAACTGACCTCCCTAACTTCTTGATAGATCATTTCTCAGTTTATTATAAGTTTTTTCCTGCTTAATTATATCCCTGTATCAAAATGTATTTAAACTAATCTTTCAACAATGCAGATTAATCTATATCTGTAATATTTCAGTAAAGAGTTTCATGAATTGCTATGGCCAAAAGAGGGAAAAATTAACATCTAGTTACAAATCTTTGGCAATAATTGTCTTTTAAATTAATTACACTATTTCCTGGACAAAAGCACCACAATCAGCCATTTAAAGGCCACATTCTACGGTTTTATTTCTCAGTAGAACCTGCCAGCACCTGTATGTGGTTGCCATAGCTGTAATCTTGAAGGACACAGACTCACTTTCATTTCTCAAAGAAGCATACAAATAGGGTTTCAGTGAAGTTTACTGTATTTATCTGTATTGAACCACAAACATCTCTGCAATATGACTGGATTACTCCGAGCATCTTTGACCCAAAATACACACACACACACACACACACACACACACACACACACACACATTACACTCAGAACAAATAACCTGTGTAGCACTTGGATTTGGTCTTGAAGAATCACTAGGATTGCTAGCTAAAGGGAACTTCCATTTTTGTTTTGCCATTCATGTTTTTTAATAAAAAGTCCTTTTAGTATCTTGCAAAGATGCTAGGACAATCAGTCAGTAAGAATTGTTATGCATTTGCTTAATGCCAGGCAACTTTAGAGCCTTGGGTTTAAAAGACAAAAATGAAACAGTTCCTGACCTCAAGGAACTTACATTTTATCAAAAGATAATATAAGTCAGCGTATTATCTGTGATTTCATCAGTTAGTCAACATTGACTGAGTGCCATCTGTAAGGTAAACATCTTCCAGACAATCAGTATTCAGTGATGGACTAGAATTATTGATAATGGAATAGATAAACCACAGTGATCATTAAGTACCATTTATATCAGTTGTTTAACGTTTCCTCCTAAGAACCTTGCTTCTTTAGTATAATAATATGGAATAATATTCAATATTAGGGGGTGCTTAATAAATGCTTATTGAATGACACAATGAAGGCAAAAATATTTGGTAACAAGAGATAATTAGACAGCATATTATATGAAAAATTTCAGAGAGAAAAATTCATTCAACTAGAGTGAATCAGGGATTTGCTTTGAGAGGAGATACTAGCTAAGCTAGCCTTGAAGGAAGAGAAGAATTTCAATAAAAGGAAATGAGGAAGGAGTGCATTCCCATCATGACCATTTATTATTTATAACTCCTAATATATGATCAACTTATTTACCATAGTAGAATACAATTTCCCTTAAGAAATAGAAATGTTTTATTTTTGTCTTTATATCCCAGGTATCTGGTATAGCAATTGAGTAAAGGAGTGGATAGGACTGTGTGATTGCTAAGGTTTTTTCCTGGCTAAATCTCTGATTTTATTAATCTATGACTATTTAGGAATCCTAAAGCTTTTCTAGATAAACATTATAACAACCACTATTTATGTGACATTTTAAAATTTCCCAGTGTTTTACATATTTTATGTAATTGGAAGCTCAAAGAAACCCAGTTATATAAGCTCTTCAGGAATTATCATCCATTTTTCTATATGAAGAGACCAAAATTAAAATAGGTTACACTCATGGTTGCAGTCACTCAATGTTAAAGATTGAATTTGATTTCTTTTTTTTTTTTTTGTCTTTCTGGGCCCAATTGGACAGGGAGACTAGAAGTATTTTGTCTGAATCCTTCCTCAGATACTAGATTTGTTATTGGGTAAGTTACTCGAGATCTTGGGACCTCAGTTTACTCATCTGTAAAATTATCAAAGATCATTATTGCCCCTGCCAGTTCTCAGATAAATTTAAAGTAAAGCAACTTAAAAAAAATTCTTGAAAGACAGTCAGTAGTGAATAAGAAGCTATTAAAGAGTCTTTGAGCAGTGGTAGGGATGTAGGAAGTAGTGTTTAAGGAAAAAATATTCTAAGCTTCAATACGGGAATGTTTTAGGCTAATGTTGGACAGAACACTCCAAAGATACAATAATTATGCTTTGGTAATTATTTTCTCCTCATTTCATGATTTGTTGTTCCAAACATATATTAATGTCACATGACTGAGGGATATTTTGTTCCATGATATGGCTCTTCTAAGTACTCATTTATTTCAAAGTATTTTCTAAATTTAGAATAATGGATACATACCATGATAATTGAGTCATAACAAAGCCTTCACAAGATAATATGTAATGAAAAGTCTTACTTTGAATTCTTTGCATACCTCATCATATCCACAAACCATAGATTAAAAGGAGAAAATTGATCAAACTCATGAAAAAATACAGGGGGATAAAGATCTGCCTTCATGTTAAATTGTAGTTTATTTCAGAATCAATGCGGAACAGATGCAAAGACTGAAAATTAAACAACAACAACAACAACAACAACAACAAAAAACCAATCCCTGTGAATGTTATCACCTGATTCATCATGAAAATTACAAAACAAATTTATCATGAAAGGGGAGGCACTTGTATAAAAAAATAGACAAAAGCTTCTTTTGCCAGGATGTTGTTAAATCTCCCACCATGTCAAAATGCTTGTACTTTTCAGTTAATAAGTTACTGGAATAAAATAATGTTGGACCTTTAGCATGGGGTTTTATGGACTGTGGCCAAAATGTGTGGTGTTGATTACAAGGTACATACTGATGTAATGCTCTTACTGATTTATGCCTAGTGAACTAGAATTTACTGACAGTGTAAGCAACTAGATTGCTAATTAGACACTTAAGTACATTTTTGTTCTCCTTCTGTGACACCTTAAAAAATACCCAAATCTAGACTGACAACTCAGAATAATGAAAATTAAATTTAGAAATTCAAAAAGCTTTTTTTTAATGGTGAGAATGAGGTTTCTCTGTTTAGCACAATTACATAGAATATAGCATATTTCTTAATTAGTATGATAAAACCTTCATGATTAAAGACATGCAAATTCAATAGCTGACATCAACAAGCCTTGGTTTAAATCACTATTTATGTATACAGTAGTTCAATCAGTCTTAAATAAATGGTTAATATGTACAATGTTGTCTTTTTAAGCAAGAAAGTGATATAAATAATCATGAAAAACAAGCGGACATTGCTTATTAAAATAAAGCACAAAATAAAGTATTTCCAGACTTAAGAGGGTCTATGTCCTTCTCCTAGCAACAATGTGAAATTTATGTTTTTCCCCACGTGGAAAATTTAAAGTATGTTTTACTATCTCATGCTTATAATCCTTTTTCTTAGCTTTCCATAAGACAAGGATATTTATTTCTAAACCTATGTATTTCTACTAGTTTAAAAATGAATTCAATTCTGACTCCGTAATGTGAAATATATAAATATTTTAATTTTAAAATTGTTTTCTTTTTGTTGTCTAAAACATATTTATTACTGTCTAGCATCTCTTATTAGTTATTTCTTTACATGGAATGACATAAATCATTCTGACAAGGAAATAATATATTTGACATTCCAGTTTATATAACTTAACTCATGTTGAAGCAGCATAGTAAAGTAGACACACAGCTGGCCTCAGACTCAAGAAGACCCTGGTTCAAGTCTTGATTCAAATACATACTTTCTGTATAATCCAATCTACCTTACCTTGCAGCCCCCCTTCCCCCAACAACTCACTAAGTGTATATGTTGCAGAGAAGATGCTAACTTTCATAGGTCTAAAGGATTTACTGCCTTTGTGATATCCTATGTCCAGTCCCTAAACCTATCTAAGTTATTCATAGCTGACCATCTTACAATATCGCTGTTATTTTGTACACGGTACATTTCATTTTGTATCAGCTCATGTAAGTCTTTCCAGGTTTTTCTGAGAGCATCCTACAAATCATTTCCCCTAGCACAGTAGTATTCCATCCCAAACACCTACCACAATTTATTCAGCCATTCGCCAATTGATGGGCATATCCTTAATTTCCAATTCTTTGTCACCAGAAAATAGCTTTTATAAATAATTTTGTACATATAGATCCTTTTCTTTTTTTAAAAATTTCTTCCCTGCCATGGAACTGCCACCCAGATTTGCAACCCAGATTCAAGTATGAGCAAAACAATAAGTCTTGACCTAGTGCTAATAAAGAGATCCCTCTAATCTCCTTCTTACCAGATCTCTGTTTAACCTGTCTGTGAGCTAAGAGCTCCCAAAGTATCGACTGCCATTGATGATTCAGTGGCTTCCAATATATACTACTGGTTTGCTGGGGCTGGGTCTAAACTGGTCTGTGCTGGACTGTATTCCTCTCTCACCCTGGTACAACAGACCTTTCCTGCAGACCTTCTAAATTGTCTAAACCTGGAAAATTGTTTTATTTGGTCTTTTTTTGAGTTCTGAAGCTCTAGAATTTTTTAGAGTCATTATTTAAAGGTATTTAGAGGGCTTTAGGGGAAAGCTCAGGTGAGACCCTGCTTTTACTCAGCCATCTTGGCTCTGCCTCCAAAATTTTCTGTCTTAATATACTAAACAATGATTTAAGAATTTGAAAGAGTTCATAAAGTTTACCATAGTTATTAATTTGGACAGACATTGGGTTGTTTTCTTGCTTTGCTTTGTATCTGCATGTGTACATATGTGTGTATGTGCCTCATATGCACTGGTAGACTCTTGGTCCATTGGCCTAATTTTTCCTCACTATAGGTGTGCCTTTTACAAATTCTACAAGATGTTTTAACTCTTACATCTTGAAAATAATTTTTACTAGGGGTTCTAGTGAATCTCTGATCTACTTTTCATTTAATGTAAAGATAATTTGAAAAATACATTTATTTATTTTCATTCCCTAAGGCCCAGATAGCCTAGGCTATTCCCATATAGCACCAAAGCCTGACTCAAATCAGTAAAAAATCAAGTCAATTTAGTGAAAAAAATCCATTAACACAGTTGTTTAGTGTCTCAAAGATAAGGAAGCCAGTTGAATTAATTTGTGTTCTGCTTTTTAGTTGTATGTATTTTGTAACATAGTCCTAGATTAAGGGACATTCTTACCTATAGGCTATTGGTATGTTCATACAAATCTTAATAATCACTCAGATTTAAATGCTTGGGTTCCCCTCCCATGAATCTTCTCTGGAAATTATTATTGTTAATTTTTAGAAAACCTAAAAGCGGAGGACATGTTAATTTGATAGTGACAGAAAATGGCTTTTCATTTAAAATCCCATTGCACATTCATACTAGGATCTGCTGTGATCATCTCCCAAATGCCATTTAGTAATATCATCCTTTCTTTTTCCAATTCTGATCAAATAGCTAGACTTATTCAATCATATTTTCAGCTTCTCAATAGCCATTTGTCTTTAAAGGCATGTGTTTATTATTAGTCATTCTTGGTAATGACCTACCAAGCACCAATTCACATGACAGTCTTTCAAATACAACTACATCTCAATTTCCCATTGTTTTTTGTTGTTCTTGTTATTTGGCTATTGTTATTGATTAATTTGTTATGGGATATTGCAGAAATTTTAAATTTCATTCTTTCTGCCATATGCCATTTGAACATAAGTTTCTATGTTTCAAATTTTATTTTTGTTCAGTATTCTGATATATAAATCATTTCAGGAAACATGAACGATATAAGCATTTTTTCAGTATTTAAGAAACATATTGGACATTCTAAGCAAATTCTTTAATCATCCTTGAGTCTATGCACTTAACTTTTGTCAAATATGCTGTTCTGTTAAATTAGCTGTTCTCACACCATTTAGTGTAGGCAACCTCCTTATCTGAATATGGGAAGATCATAAATGGGAAAGTCATAAATAAAATTTAGTTAGATCCAAGGCCTTCTTAAATTCATGAGAAAAGTAACCCTGGATTTTATATTCCTTCCATGTACCTGACTGTGAACAATAAGGAAGAGATGTGGAAATCAAATCAATTACATTTTCATACCCCAGTTCATTTCCACTGTGGTCACATAGATACTTAACTTGTGCTTTCAAATGACCATTTCTTTTCAAAGATATTTCAGTAAATATTTATAATCATTGCTTTTCCTATTAAATTACATAGCAAATTAAATGTGAAAAGCAAAAACCAACATTGTAGATCCTGGTCCTTACATTCTGAGTAGATAAAATTTTGTTGTCTCTGTTTAACAGAAGGAGTAACAGATGTCCAAAGAGGATAAATGATTTATCCAAGATCACACAGTTAAATTAGATAACTAGAATCCAAATCTCCTCATGTTATTCTAATGTTGTTTATATATCATGATTCTACTTATGGAACTACTTGTGATTTGAAACTTCTGAGAAAGTTTGAGTGGTACATCTTCAGAAATAGTAGATTATTTAATTATAATAGAATTCAGTAATGAGAGCAACTCCAGTGAGAGTCTGGTGGATTACACTTCCTTTTCTTTTGGCATAGTGTAGAAGCCCAAATCATAGCTCCAGTTTACCTCTTTTAGGACTGAAACTTCTACATCCAGATCTTATAATGTGTTTTTATACTATATCGTAGAGTGGTAAAGTTAAGCTTACTGTGCTTAATTCATAGCATATATACAGATGCTCATTTTATACAAACTTCCACCCTTTAAATTCAGTTAAAATTGCATAACCCTTAAATATGAGAATTTATTAGAAAACAAAATAATACTAACTTCCTATTGAAACAGAGATGGCATAATACAAAAGAATATGCTTATTTGAGTTACTACTAATGTATCAGGAGAATGTACAACAGACAATGGTATATCAAAATGGTCCTGATACTTATGTGGCTATGAGAAAGATCTTTGAATTGAAAGCTTCTAGTTAAAACAAATGCAAAATATATCTCTATTACTGAGCTCCTCATTTACCTGAAAATAATAAATTGAAAGCATTCTCATATTCTAAGTGATAAAATAACATTCATTGAAGAAATTATTTATTAAGGACTTACTTTCTATAAGGCACTTTACTAGGTACTGTGGGGGGATAAGAAGAATGAGATCAGTTATCTGTATATATATCTTTATTACAAGAAAGGATCATTAAAGAAATTATATTTAGCTGCCCAAGAGGTTGAAGAAATACCTAAAGCTAAATCATTAAAGTGCTCAAAATGCAGAAGAAATCAGTTTCTTGAGCTATTTTTGTTTTCCTAGCTCGTAGTGAAATTATGTATTATGATGAATCATTAGGTACAGACTTTTATAGCTAAGCTTTACATAGCCATTTTTAGTTTAATTGATTCTCTTGAAATATAGTTTTTCTGTATACAAGAAATACATATTGAACAATCCAGTTAATCCTTTTGGTACCTTATTTCCTTGTTTGCCTTTAAGAAGAATTCAATACAGAAACTAACAATTTATCATCTCTGTTGTTGGCTGAATCTGAATTGCTATCATAACATCACTCCACAGGGAATGATATTTGCCCCTTACCTAAACAGATCAACTGTTAACAAATGTATCTAGTCTTAGGGAACTTTCAAAACATTGTGCATTCTCAATTCACTCACATGATGAGAATTGGGAATGATTCTCTAGTTAATTCTCAAGCTATAGATTAGAAGTCCAGTTTATTTTGAAGCTAACTCATTTATATTTTGTACGTTTAGATGGCAAATGAATTTCTTTTACATTTAAAAAAGTTTCATTGTAAAATATTGAAGTTGTCTTTCTCCCAACCCTCTTATAATCAATTTGATTTTATTAGCTATTATTGAAAAATAGTTAATAGTGATTGATACTGTAATTTATATATATACATAAAGTTATATATACATATATATGTATACACATATATATTTCAAATTGTTGGACATTTTAACTTGACTCACAACAGATCATCATATATGGAAATTGACATTAGTATGGAAATTGACATTAGTTCTTGATTTACCATTAGTGTATGCTGGATGAAGTACATTTAGAATGAATTTTATTCATATAAAATAATTTTCTTGAAGTTCGTCTTTTACTGTTTTCTTAGCAAAAGTTAAAACTATTTAATATCAAGATATTTATTAGGAAATAATAGGAATCCTGGTCTGTGTGACCATCTATGGAAAAGTAGAGAGAGGGAGTGAAAGGTGACAACACAGCTGTATATTAATACTTGACTATCCAAACTAGTGCCTATTAAAGCTTGCATTCTGTTACTTTTTAAATTCAGCTCCAAAATGATCTAGCAAATTATCAAGGCATTTTAAATACAAATATATTGTATAGTGATGTCGGTTCCTTTTTATCTAGAATGAACCAAGAGGAGTCATTTTTATAAACTTTGATGTGGTGACACTTAGGCTCTATGGACCTTCCTTTGCAAATTTATAAAGTGGCTGTTGGATTTGATTAATGGATCTCTAAAGCTCTTTCTAAAACTCTAGTATTTTTTGATTCTTTGTTGTATAGATAATTCAAACACCATCTATATTGGGTTAGAAAATATGAACTTACATTCAACAATCTCAAGTGGTGCACTGAAGGAAAGTGCTATGCTGTGTGCTCTGTATATGGAGGTCACCCTGATTGTCTGAGAGAATGCTGAGTGCAATATTGTGTGCATGTCATGAGATACTTCAGTTGGTTGGAAGAACAATGTGGGACAATTTCATGAAAAATTGATCTCCTTCGAGTAAGTCAGGAAAGAGACTTTGGAATTGCAGACTGGAGCCCAAAGTTGATTCCATGTATATAAGGCAGCTACAACACATTCTCTAATCTTCAGAGCTTGCAAATCTAGACACAATAGGGAATGGACCTCCCCTGGGCAAGATAATTTCTTTCTCCTATTTTAAACTGAGGTTTATTTTATCTCTATCTCCCATCTGAAGAACTCATTTACTATTTTTTTGGGCATATTTCAAGGTGTAGATCTATGGTTTCTTCTTGCTGTTTTGCTTGGATAAACAGATTTGGTTGTTCATGCTATTTGTGGTGGTCTTTTGTGTAGCCAGACTTTAGTGGGAAGGGGCTAAATTGTAGATTATAAACTCAGAGTTTAGCTCTCCCTTAAGAACAATTAGAGAAGCAGCATTCTTTCTGGATCCCTAAATGTTGTGATGGTTAGAAACATTAAAAGAGTGTCAGGCAAGATAAAATTCAAGCTCAGTACCTTACTTAGAGACTGGAGGAGAGATAAAACATACTTGCTGATTCTGAGCCCTGTCTCCCTCTCTTCCCAGATAGTCTACTGGCTATGCAGACACAATTTTCCTCCTTCAATCAAAAGAAAGTCATACTTCAGATTATATCTATCCATGTCTGTATGAGCTGTGCATATGTTTAGACCATATATGTATCCTACATGTATTTACAACTTTTTTTTTGTTGGGGGTATAGACATATTTTGGGAATTTGTTACTATACATGGAGAAATGCTATTTGTGTTGGGGAGAATTTATTTCAAGCCATCTTTTGAAAGATTAATGAAGTACGGGCCAGAAGATTGTTTATTCACATCATGTTCCCTGACTCAGAATTCTTCTCTATTACCCCATTTGGTACCAGGATGTAGAACACTACCACTCATAAAGCAGCCCCATAAGACAAAGTGTATTTTTTCTACCTATTTTCCCCACCATTTTTATTGGCTTTGATTAGTCAAATACTAGTCAAGGGATAGTAAACAACAGCCTTTTCCTCTTTTTTGTTCTATTTTGCTACTAGATCTGTGATTCCATTTGGTGTAGAAAGCTCCCAGGAAAGGACCATCTCTGATCATGCAAATCAGCATCTCTTCTTTTTTTTTTTTTTTTTTTAAAGCAATTGGGGTTAAGTAACTTGCTCAAGGTTACACGGCTAGTCATTTGATTTATGCGTGGGTGCTCATTTTCTGAGGCCGGATCTGATCTCGGTCATCCAAACTCCGAGGCCGGCGCTCTTACTCACTGCGCCACCTAGCCGCCCCTTTAGGGCAATTGGGGTTAAGTAACTTGCCCAAGGTCACACGGCTAGGTTTTTGTTTGTGCGGATTAAGTGTCGGAGGCCGGCTCCGAACTCAGGTCCTTCTGATTCCAGGGCCGGCGCTCTATTCACTGCGCCACCTAGCCGCCCCAGCATCTCTTCTTTAACTTAAAATTTAATAGAACTTTGGGGCTGGGGTGAAGGGGACAGCAATGAGAGCTAAAGAAACTTTTTGAGGGCCATATAATTATTATGTGTCAGAGGGAGGATTTAAATCTGACTTTAGAAGTCAAACCCGACCTAATAAAGTTTGTTCTACTTGCTCTAATTCATATGTAAAATATGTTGAAACAAAGCACTGAGCACATAATGAAAAATGGGATCATTTAAAAATAGAAACTCTTTGTCTTGATGACCCCTAGAGAAAAAAAAATTACCAGTTTAAGAAATTCACATGTATTTTGATCACTGTTCTTCATAATTATCTCCCAGTAATTTTTATAAATAATTTCTCTAAATGCAGCAATTTATCATATATCATGAAGTAACTAAATTAAGAATTTAAATTGTGCTGCTTTAGTATTTATAGTTAATCATATTTTTACCTCATGAACAGATTTAATTGGGAGTTGGAGTTTAAATTTAATAATAAAAAGCTGAGTTGGTTCAAGTTTTTGTTAATGTCTATTCAATTTAATCATTAATTCAATAAAATAATCTAGTCTTTAAATAATTTCTCTAAACACAGACATTTGTCTTTTAATAGGGTAACTCCTTAGCAAGCTTTCTACAACCCAACTATAGTCTTTCATCTATAAGAAAGTATCTGGGTTTTTGTAGTCAACATGTAGGGAAGTGACATTTTAAAGTTATTTTTATGTCAAGAATTACAAACTACAAAGTGAATTAGAGAATTAAAAGTTATGTCATGTTTCCTATTGACAATAAAAATAATCCATATTAGGGAAATGTACATTATGTATTATTATATTTTTAAAGCAATTGGGGTTAAGTAACTTGCTCAAGGTTACATGGCTAGTTATTTTTTATGTGTGGGTGCTCATTTTCCAAGGCTGGAACAGGTCCTGGGTCCTCCTGACTCCAAGGCCAGTGCTCTTACTCACTGCGCCACCTAGCAGCCCCTATTATGGATTATTTTTATTTTCAGTAAATAATAACATAGTTTCTAATTAAACATTTGCTTAGCAAAAAAGATTAATTCATGAATTTATTATCCATTTGTTCTTTGGCAAAAGTCTTCAGAAGAAGGCTGAACCAGTGTCTTAAAATTTGCAAAGGATAATTTGTGAAAAAATACTCAAAATCTTTGTATCACATCACAGAGAAAGAGCAGGATTCAATAGAGAAGAAATGGGTACTATAGGAAAGGAAAAGAGATGAGAGAGATGAAGGGTACCCTTATAATTATCCTCAAATATAATATGCATTATTTTACTCAGTAAGTCATGCTCACTGAGAATTGAAAATTTACTAAAGTTGAAAATAAGGGACTTAGTGTATTGAATGTCTATTAAAAGGTGAATGAGATGCTGAGAGACATCATGGATCCCACTTCTCATAAAAAATCTTTTGGGAAGATTAATATTTTCCTAAAAGTAAGGGAATATAATCAAATGATTCTTAATTCTCTTATATCTATGCATTTTAACTGCCAACTCAGCACATCAACAATACCCCTGAAATTTGTTCCAGGTATAGGCAAAACTGACACATATTTTAAAGTTTAAACTCTTTGGCTATGTCCATTTCTGAATATTTGCATGCCCTTCATCCTTGAAGGTGCATTATTGATTGATTTGCAAAGGTATATGTGTAAGACTGAACTGTGTGGGTGAATATATAACTGTCAATTAGTCTGTTGGCATGCTATTAAGAAAACTCTGGAGTAATCAGACTGATTGAGTACTGGTTGGTTATATCCTGGCTCTAATATAAAAGTGACCATTGTTGTATATTTTGTGAAAGAAGGTTAGGGGCACAATAGCACAAAATTTATCCAGATTCTTTAATTAGGCAAGTCTCTAATTATTCTAGAAAGCACCAAGATAAAAGGGATAAAAGGGTTCACATGCCCTCTAAATTACAGATATAACAGCTAAGAAAGCTTAGTTTAAAAATTAGCATTAAAATTAGCAACTCATATATAGGAAACAAAAAAAAAACCTGTTCCTTATAATGATTCTATTTATGCTTCTTTTATATTAACTTTTAAAATTATTAATAATTTTAGAATTAGTGACAGTTCATTTCTTTGTTAGACTCAGAAGGAACAATAATATATTAAGAAGCATCAGGCATAGATGTCTGAGAGAGGAAAACTGCAGAACTGGTACTTGAGGACCCAGATATCAGATTTAACCAATGAGTAATCCCGAGTTGTTTCCTTGTTAATCTATTATTGGAGATAAATTACATGAATGCAAATACTGTGATGAAAGAGCTTCAAGGAGTAAGGACAAAGGAGAAATTGAATTATTTAAGCTAAGAATTTCCTTCTTCCTTTGTGCAGAAGGAATGATAAAAGGAAGTATTTGAATAAAAGTATATTTAGGATTAATTTAATGAAAGGCATGGTTCTGCACTGTGGTCAGACTTTGCAAATGTACAGCAGGCAACTCATTCTTACGTGCATAGATAGGTAGGACAACACAATCCAACAGACTGTGGGCAATAATGCTTTTAGTGAAGGAATCCTATATATTTAGAATCACTTTCTTTTTTTTTCTCATTTTTACCCATAGAATAGAAAACAACATAGGTTCTTAAAAAGCATCCTAATTAGGAACAACCTATTTATACAATTATATATTTGCTAGTTCTTTGAAAATCCTGGCTAAAATAGAATAAACAGATGTTTAAATATACATATGTTTAAGTATGCATAAATACACACATACATATGTACTCACATACATATACACACAACACAATATTCTTCGCTAATGTTTAATCAAGCTTTTCTTTATTTTTCCTTGAAAGAATCCCTTTAAGAGAAATAAATTACTTCTTCCTCTATAGAAAGTGGAACAAGAGTAGGGAGGGGAAAAGATCCCTTGTAGTTGAGATTCCCCACAAGTCTTATTATGAATGACTTAATAGCCTTCTGAGAGAACTGAGGTTGCAGTTTGTAAGACTGAAAATTTAAATCCAGGTCACAGAGATGTTAAATAGCAAATGACACATTTACTGTGCCACCCAGCTGCTTCCTATAATGCAATGGGAATGCCTTCTGAACAAAGTCAGCATGCCAATATTAGGTTATATACAAGTGGTTTTGTTTAGTGGGCTAATCCAAAAGGAAGAGATCCTGCTCACAATTAAACAGCTACTTAGCCCGATTGCTAACTCACCCCTGAAGTGTCAAATAAATAGCTTCTCTCCCTGAAGGAGCTGTAACACTGCACTCCCAAATTGAAAATTTTTCAAGCTGTTCAATGAGTCAGCTCTGAGATTACCATGTGAAAGCAAATATTTCCATTCTCTGGGTAATACAGACCATTGGATAGCTTCATCACAGCGCTATAGTCACTTCAGAATTTTCCCTCAAAAAATATACATTGAAATATATGTTCATACAGAAACACACCTGCATTTTGTTTTACTACCCTAATTCACTATGTAAATTGGGTTATCTGTTTCATTATACCAAGATTTTAAGAGTTAATTCTGGGATGTTACTTTGCTGTAAGCCAACATAATTTCATTTGTAGAATATTGAAAAGTTTGAATCAATATCCAAAGAAATAATCAATCAACAAACATTTATTAAATGAGTACTATGTGCTAGGCACTATATCCTAGATCTCAGTGAAACATAATGTCCCGAAAACTTTCTTATTTTTCTGAGTGACCCATTCTAATGGGACCTTACATAAAATTCTTAGAATATGCTGGTCATGTGAATGGAGAATAGTTTCCTCTCTAGCATGATGAGGTTTTCTCCTGAGCATTGTTACTGAACAATGTTTTCTTAGTAGATGGTAGTTACCATGGCCAGAGTTGCCTCAATTATTGTGTGATTCCTGTTGCCACAGCAGACCGCATACTCTAAAATGAAAGGCTTTAACCCACTTTCAGCCTAGCAGACTTGTTTCGTGAGCTGAAATTGCATTCTCTGATTGACCTCCCATTAAAAAAAATATTCATAATGCATCCTTTCCCTTCCCAATCAAAAAGATCTCCCTGAAATGAAGAATTAAACAAAAATCAGAGGTGGAAACATATTCAACAAAACTAACCAATGCATCAATCAAGTCTGACAACATATGAAGCACTCCATATCCACAGCCCCCTTGCTCTGTGAAGTAGTGAAAGATATTTATTCTCATATCTCTAACTTGGTATCAATCATGGGCATCATAATTATATAGTATTTAATTTTTATATTTTTGTTTTTCTTTCAATTTTTTATTTTTGTATTTATTGTATACATTATTATCCTGATTTTGCTTACTCAGTTGTATCAGTTCATATACACCTCCTAATGCTTACCTGTATTATTCATTTTCACTGTTTCTTAGAGTGCAATAATATCAGTTACATATACTCAACACAATTTGTTTAGCCATTCTTCAAATGATGTCTATTTACTTTGTTTTTATTTCTTTGCTACTACACAAAGTGTTTCTATAAATATTTTCTTGTGTGTATATGAGTTTCCACTAACTGTCTATGTCACTATCAGATACTTTAACACTTAATAAAAACCTATCCTTGGGGCGGCTAGGTGGCACAGTGAGTAGAGCGTCGGCCCTGGAGTCAGAAGGACCTGAGTTCGGATCCAGCCTCAGACACTTAACCCACACATAAATAAAAACCTAGCCGTGTGGCCTTGGGCAAGTTACTTAACCCCAATTGCCCTCCAAAAAGCAAAAGTAAATAAATAAATAAATAAAATAAAAATAAAAACCCACCCTATTATTTCATGGGTGTGGGTATTCCCTACACCAATATAAATCCCTATCCCACCATACTCTTATTTCAGGAATTCTTAACCCAAGGTCCATAGATGTATGGGGTCCATGAGTAGATTTCAAGAAGTCTATGGATTTGGATGGGAGAAACATTATCTTTTTAAATCTTACTAACCTCTAAATGAAATTTAGCATTTATTTCATTTTTGCATATAGGTGGCATGTGTAGCAGCAAGCACCCCTATATTCCCAGGGTGGTTGCCAACACAGGTTCTTAGATCTGCTTTTCTAAAGGAAAGCAACTCAAAATGGGTTGACAAGCTTACTTTAATCAATCAAACATAAATCATTTACCTAGTTCAGGGGAAAAAGGTCAGCACCCCAAACTTCAAAGTATACAGATAGAACTTACAAGACAGAGAAAGAAACAGATCAAGCAGACAGGCTTCCAAACTGTCCAACAATTATCAATACCAAAATCACAGTTGCCAGAGAGGGAAGCATCAACATCTGGGTTTTCAAAGCCAGGGGACTCTCAACAGCTGCCCAGAGTCTCATCTGGTCAAATCACACAACACTTCTCAAAGTGAGCCCCCAAAGCAAAGCCTCTCATCAGTGATTATAAAGCCTTCTCCTGGGTCAGAGAATGTAACCACCCTCTTGACCCACTGCCCAATCACACAGCATCAAGGTGTAGGCATTCATGAAAATCAAGCCTCTATATGACCACATTCAGCCTATTAGGAGGCAGAGTATATTTTCAGATCAAGAAAGGTTCTCTGAGACTCTTAAGCCTATCAAAGGGCCTAGGGGCAGGGAAGATCTTTAAATTTGCATTTCCATTACAGCATGCATTCTTAGAAGGAATTTACTAGGCTTCTCCAGACTGCCAAAGGAACCCATGAATCTTTTCATGAATTACTAAAACAAACAAAAAATCATCTCATAGCCAGAATTTTGATGATGAGATGAGCTTCTTATAAAAAAATATAATAGGATAGTTCTTATATAACATACTGTCTAATGCCAGGTCTGTATTCAGAACTTTTTAGCTTAGTGGCACCTTCTATTCTCTACTCTCCTATTATAGCCTTCAAGAACCCAAGGATTATCTCCACATAATACGAAAAGATTAAATTAGGATATAAGTGAAGTATCACTGTCAGATGACCATTGCAAAAGAACCAGTTTTATCCCACCACTTTCCAACTCAACTTTCAGTGACTACTCATTGACTGCAGAATAAAGTCTAATCTATCCACTGTGTCTAATGAAGTCTAATCTACCCACTTTTGTAAACATAGAATTAAAGGATAATAGATTGACTTTAGAAAGAAACATAGAGGCCATCAATTCCTACAGGTGTTTTGAGATTAAAAACAATTGGGGCCCATAGAGGCTAAGTGAGGTGACAGTCACCCAATCAACAAGTGTCTCACATGGGATTCAGTCTCCAAACTTCTGTACTCAAAGACCAATACTCAGTTCACTACACCATGCTGTCTCTTATCTAGCCTCATTTATCTAAACTTTTCTTCTATCTCTTTACAAGACAAACCCTCATCAATCCAAACATTTCTACTCACTACCAACATTCTAAAGGCTTATTTTTTTTTCACTTAATATTCTCCTCACTTTCCTATAATCAAAGGTAAAGGCAAATATCCTTTCAAAAGAAAAAGGCAGGTTTCAAATTTCAGAAATTAGCTAAAATGATGCTAAAGAAAGCAGAATTTCAACTTCTGAACCACAGATAAAACATGGGAATAATGAAGAATGATATGTGTCTGAGAAGGAATAATAAAAACAAATTTGCTTTCCATCTTAAAAACAAAATTATTTTAAATGGAAAAAAAAGAGGAAAGAGAGAACTGCCTATGTTTACCTCCCAGAATGGATATTCTAGAGAATAGCTACTATGTAGAAAGAATAGCAGTAAGAACACACAAAAATTCCTAAGAAACAAAATTTAAGTATGAAACAAGGAGGCAATGAATACATGAAATTTTGGTGAAAAGTGGGAGTTACCTAAGAAAAGAAAACTATAGTCACATGAAACTTAACAAGGAATTTATATTTTTAAAAGACATTTCTAGGCACATTTTAGAATGGACATTGGTAAACTGCAGATCATGCAAAACAGGGAAACCAGATGGTTAGGGACCCCAATACTGTAGCATATGAGGAAAGTTTATAAAAATGAGATGTTCAATAGCAGAAGAGATGACCTGAATAGGACATTAAAAAGTTGGTCTTTATATTGAACAAAAATCTATTTTCCTATAAGTTCTATACATTGATGCTGGTGTTGTCCTATGGATAAATACAACAGCCCCTTAGATATTTAATGATGGCTATGAACATTAAAGTTAATAATTTTCTCCATCTAATATTCATATCATGTGGATTTGAGTTCCTTTGTTGGATAAATGAATAAGTAAATAGGATGAATAACTCAAAGCAATAATTATACTAAAATTCTTTGATGTGTGGTCTTAGAATAGGTTATTCATTGTTGACAAAAATTTATCTCCTTTTTTGTTTATGCTGGTAGATAAGAGACAATATCATATAATGGAAGCTTTAATTAGTTATCAGGAGACCAAATTATAGTCACTTTTTTTAGTAACTTGAAATGTAACCTTAAGCAAGTCCTTTCATGTCTCAGTCTTAGTTTCCTCATCTTAAATACAATATTAGAGTAAATGAACTCTCAGGTCACTTCAAGGTCTGAAATTTTATGATTATAAAACTAGTACCCATGTTTCCTAAATTTATACAAGAAATGACAAAATATGGTGGAATAGGGAGATAGTGAAACAGAATCTATTGCAATCATATTGAATTACTGAAGTACAGCTGTTCCAGCTGGATGTTAGATCTTTCCTTAGCCCAGTCTGAAACAGATGACCATGCATAGTCTATTTGTAGTCATATCAGATGCATCTATATTGGATTTTAATTTGCTCAATCCAAAGTACAAATAATGAATAGGCATCCTTGGTGGGTCCCTTATAAGACTGAGCAAAGTGGATGTTGTGGTGTGATCGATAATATATATTTCTTCTGATTGTGATACTGAACCTGATCCTCATTTAAGTGCAGCTCACAAGTATGCAAAGCTTTTGTTCATGCAGAACCATCTAAAAAGATGTTCATATTTACACATCTTCCTTCACCTCAAGAGAGTTTACAGGAACAAAGTATTCTCACCAAGGTCTATACTGAATTCCTTCAAATATATGCAACTATTGAATTACCTACCAAGAACCTGCCATTCTCTTAGTTAATGAATTTGTATCATTTAAATGTGTTCCAAGTGAATGGGCTAATTTGCATGCATTGTAAGAAACTTCTTGGAAATCACTGGTCTCCAAGGAGCAAAGTCTCCTATTTTTTTCCCTAGGTTCAAAATGAGTGCTTTCTTTAAAAATGGAATAATTATTTTTATTTGTGAGTGGTTAGGGTAGATACTAGCCAGTAGTGAGGGAGATTTGTTTGAGTAGATATAAATAGACTTTCAGAGGAAAAAAAACACATAATTTACTCTAGAAAATGACTTTCAAGTTAAGAATCTCAAGTAGAATATTTGATTCATCCTCAGTTTCCCTTCCCTAGCCTTCTTCAAAGGTTTTTTTTTTTATCAATACACAGTATGTAATTGATTTTTAAAAATCATTTAAAATATAGTCATGTACCCCTTTCTCTGATTTGCTTGGAATTTCCTTTGATATCCAGAAGTATTACAAATGAGGCTCTTTTATTCACATGCTCAACTTCTTGGTTCTTCAGCTGGCTGCCTTCTCTTGATCTTAAGGATATCTGCTCCTCATAAGGTCTTTGTTGGATTTTGTAAGATCAGTTTCTATATTTATGATCATAAGTAATGGGATAAAAATGGAAAAATGTATATTATGTTCAAGATATGTTGATGCACTATGAAATCAAATGCATTCAAAGTGCTTGTGATCATAACAGCAAACATTAAACTCTGGTTCAATGCCAGAGTATCTATAAATGAACAAATGCCAGTTTTAACTAGTGAACAAGTTCATTCCTAGGTTGTGCACATGTGGTAGGTGTTTCATTTTTTTTTTTATATTTGAAACATTTAATGTTACGACCTCGAATTTCAGATCCATTTCCTTCCTCCCTTGTCACCCATTCCCTCTTGGGAGATAAGTAATTCAGTATATGTTGTACATGTCTATCTATGCAAAACATTATCATAGTAGATATATTGTACAAGGCTGCTTATAATTCCCTCCCACTCATCCCACCACCCACCTACATGATCCTGTCCCTCTTCTACAGTGGGTACTTCCAACCTCCCCTCCCCCCAGGGATGCCCTCCCATCCATCATCCCTCCTCTCATCCCCCTTCCCCCTATCCTGTTGCAGGTTGAGATATTCCATTTAGTATGTATGTCATTTTCTCCCTGAACCAAATTCAATGTGAATGTGGTTTTGCCTTTTTAGCTTTCCTTATTCTCCCCCTCCTTTGCAACCACTTCCCCCTTGCTTCTTCTACATGGGATAGTTTACCCTACCCTGTCTCTCCCCATCTCCTCTTGCCACTTTCCTCTCTCACCTCATAATTTCATCCCTTGAGTATTCTCCCTTCCCAACAAATTCAATCTATGCCCTCTATCCATATATAACTGTAACCATATACACACACATTCACATATGTATTCATAAGACCACACCCCCTTCTTCCATTATTTTCATAGTGAGAAAGATATCATCAGTCACAGTTATTGCTTTTCCATATAGGAATGTAAATAGTTCAACTTTGATAAGTTCCTTTTGATTTCTTTTCCCTGATTACCTTCTCAGGCATCTCTTGCTTCTTGTGTCTGGATGTCAAATTTTCTATTCAATTCTGGTTTTTTCCTCAAGAATACTTGAAAGTCCTCTATTCCACTGAATGACCATATTTTCCCCTGAAACAAAATACACAGTTTTGCTGGGTAGGTGACCCTTGGGTTCATTCCCAGTTCTTTTGCCCTCTGGAATATCATATTCCATGCCCTTCGATCCCTCAGTGTAGAAGCTGCCAGGTCCTGGGCTATTCTGATTGTGTTTCCACAATATTGAAATTGTTTCTTCCTGGCTGCTTGTAGTATTTTCTCCTTGATCTGGGGATTCTGGAACCTGGCTATAATATTTCTGGGAGTTTTCTTTTTTGGGATCTTTTTCAGGAGGTGATCGGTGGATTCTTTCAACCTCTATTTTGCCCTCTGGATCTAAAACATCAGGGCAGTTTTCCTTGAGAATTTCTTGAAGGGTGATTTTTAGGTTCTTTCCTTGATCATGGCTTTCAGGTAGTCCAATAATTTTTAAATTGTCTCTCCTGGATCTATTTTCCAGGTCAGTGGTTTTTCCCAAGAGATATTTCACATTGCCTTCTAATCTTTCATTTGTTTGGGTCTGTTTAACAGCATCTTGATTTCTCATAAAGTCATTAGCTTCCATTTGCTCCAGTCTAACTCTGAAGGAATGAATCTCCTCAGTGAACTTTTGAGATTCTTTTTCCATCTGGCAAATTCGACTTTTTAAGGCATTCTTCTTCTCATTGCCCTTTTGGGCCTCCTTTGCCATTTGAGTCAGTCTATTTTTTAAGGTGTTGTTTTCCTCAGTCAGGCTGTTGACCCTCATTTCATGCTTTTCCTGCATCCTTCTCATTTCTCTTTCTAATTTTTCCTCCACTTCTCTTATTTGATTTTTAAAGTCCTTCTTAAGGTCCTCTATGGCCTGCAACCGGCTCATGTTTTCCCCTGGGGCTTTTGGAGCAGGACTTCTGACCTCACAGTCCTTTTCCCACTCTATGCCCCCAAAATAGGAGTCTAGGGTTGCATTTTTCTGTTTCCTTTGCCTTGGCTTGTTGCCACACTATGGCTTTAAGGCCAGCTAGAGGAATTTTCGTCCCGAACGTGTGGGGGGCAACTTCTGTTTCTGGCAAGCTGTAAGCCCATTCACAACTTCCACCCTAGATCACAATCCAGATCCAGGGAGGTTAAAGCAAGAGCGATTACCCCCCAAGACTGATTGCTGGATCTTCCTAAATTTGCAGGCCGGGAGCTGGAGCTGCCTCTGAAAACTACAAAATGGCTTGTCTCCTCAGTGGCTTCTAGCCCCCAGGGGAGGGAGCTGACGCATTCCCTAAATACTGGTCCCAAAGTCCATAGGACACTAACCTCTTACTTTGTCCTAGGCATGTCTATGTTGATAATTCTGGGGTCGCCACAGCTCCTGGTATTCTGGGGTTCCTCCAGCTGCCTGCTGGCCCTGCCGCCCTGGGGCTAAAACCTCGGCTCACAGGGACCTGGGCTCAGCTCGGCTCCTGCGCTCTGCGCTCTGCACACTGCCAGGTCCCAGACCTCTGTGCTGGTCCTTCCTGCAGGGCTGCTGGGCTGTCCTCAGCGGGAGATTAGCTTCTCTGTGTCGTTCTGTGGGTGCTGGGGCTCCAGAAGTTGTTCAGAGTCCCCTTTTACATAGTTTGGGGGGAATCTGGGGGCAGAGTGGCTTGGAAGAGCTGTTTCTACTCCACCATCTTGGCTCCGCCCGTAGTAGGTATTTCTAATAGTGATTATTCTGCTCTGTTTTCGGGGAAAAAAATCATAATTTTAGGTTTTATTTTTTATCTTGACTTTTTTCTTGGACAAAATGAAATTAATTTTTAGGCAATTCAAGCAAAAATTCTTAAGAATAATTTATTTATATGCTATCATTAAAAGCTGTACATACTCCTTGCTCCAGAGGTTCTACTTTTGGGATGGTTTCTCAGTCAAGTCAAAGACAGAAAAATTCTCATGTCTACCAAAATAGTTGTAGTCATCCTTGTTAATGTAGCAAAAATGGAGATAAGGTGACTTTATCACCTGAGAACATCTATACAAATTATGGTATATGATTATAGTTGAATATAATATGTAGGTATGTGTTTACATACATTATTCCAAAAGCCAGTATACTTTTAAACTTTACCAGGTTAAACTATTTAGATAACTTAAATTACTTCAAGACTTTGGGCACATGCTATAGGTTTGCACAAAAATTGAGCTCTGGTCCATTCCCCCACCCCCACCCTCATCCTCTCATTTTCATTATTTCTTATAATCCCAACATGAGTAGCTCCCTCAATGTACCTTATCCATACTCCCAACTTTTCAATGACCATGGCTTCTACTCCTAGCTGAGGTTTCTAGTAGAAGACATTTCTTCTCTAGGTACCACTAAGAATAGCAAGTGTAATCCTAAGGAATCTCAGTCTTGATATTCTTGGGGTTACATAGGTTCTAGTTTTAGCAAGAGAATGTCAAACCCACCTCTCCATCAAAGGACACATCCTCTATCATCGAACTCTGTTCTTAGGATTCTTCTTTGTATATCCAGTTCCTTTCAGGCTGGTATCATGAAACATCCCACTACAGACTTCATTTCAGGTAGGCTGAAGAAAAGAAAGCTGTTGTATATTCTTTCTCTGGTATGAAGGATGAATCATCTCTGCTTAAGATGAGTGCACCCTACTTGTCCAAGAAATGGTGGTGAGGGGAATCCAATTTACCATCAAATAGTTCTGTATGGGATTAGAGATTAATTCAAATCATGCATTTGGAAGGGGTCATATCTTTTGCAGATCGTGGAGCATCATGCCCTCATATCCTTGCCATACTCTTAAATCAGCTTATGGAAAAGAAGGAATGAAAAGAAGTTCACTTTCATATTAGTCTGTGATAGTTCCCTTGATTTAATTCAGACTATATTGAGGAATGACTTTTAAAGGGAGATAGAAGAGGAAGAAAGAAAAAATGAGGAATTGTTGAGATAGAAAAGGTAAAAAAGAAGAAGAGATAATAGATGTATGGAAAAGGAAATCCTAAAAAGAAAGCTGTAACTAATACTTTTTTTTTTATTTTTTTTAAACAAATACTTTATTAACTTCTGTTTTACATCATTCATTTCCGCCAGGTTTTGAGTTACAATCATTTTCCCCCCATTATTCCCCTACCCAACCTCCCAGAATAGCAGTCCCACAAGATATCGGTTCCCCCAATCTGCTCTCTCCCATACCTTCTCCCATACCCCCATCGACTTTTCCATTAGAGGAAGATGAATCTTTGTGTCCCAATGCCTGCACATCTTATCTCCCAATTATAGGCAAGAGTATTAATAATAGTATTTATATATATATTTGAAACATTTAATGTTACGACCTCGAATTTCAGATCCATTTCCTTCCTCCCTTGTCACCCATTCCTTCTTGGGAGATAAGTAATTCAGTATATGTTGTACATGTCTAGCTATGCAAAACATTATCATAGTAGATATATTGTACAAGGCTGCTTATAATTCCTTCCCACTCATCCCACACCCCACCTGGTCCATTCCCTACATGATCCTGTCCCTCTTCTATAGTGGGTACTTCCAACCTCCCCTCCCCCCAAGGATGCCCTCCCATTCATCATCCCTCCTCTCATCCCCCTTCCCCCTATCCTGCTGCAGGTTGAGATATCCCATTTAGTATGTATGTCATTTTCTCCCTGAACCAAATTCAATGTGAATGTGGTTTTTGCCTTTTTAGCCTTCCTTATTCTCCCCCTCCTTTGCAACCACTTCCCCTACATGAGATAGTTTACCCTACCATGTCTCTCCCCATCTCCTCTTGCCACTTTCCTCTCTCACCTCATAATTTCATCCCTTGAGTACTCTCCGTTCCCAACAAAATCAACCTATGCCCTCTATCCATATATAACTGTAACCATATACACACACATTCACATATGTATTCATATGACCACACCCCCTTCTTCCATTATTTTCTTAGTGAGAAAGATATCATCAGTCACAGATATTGCTTTTCCATATAGGAATGTAAATAGTTCAACTTTGATAAGTTCCTTTTGATTTCTTTTCCTGATTACCTTCTCAGGCATCTCTTGCTTCTTGCATCTGGATGTCAAATTTTCTATTCAATTATGGTTTTTTCCTCAAGAATGCTTGAAAGTCCTCTATTCCACTGAATGACCATATTTTCCCCTGAAATAAAATACTCAGTTTTACTGGGTAGGTGACCCTTGGGTTCAGTCCCAGCTCTTTTGCCCTCTGGAATATCATATTCCATGGCCTTCTATCCCTCAGTGTAGAAGCTGCCAGGTCCTGGGCTATTCTGATTGTGTTTCCACAATATTGAAATTGTTTCTTCCTGGCTGCTTGGAGTATTTTCTCCTTGATCTGGGGATTCTGGAACCTGGCTATAATATTCCTGGGAGTTTCTTTTTGGGATCTTTTTCAGGAGGTGATCGGTGGATTCTTTCAACCTCTGTTTTGCCCTCTGGATCTAAAACATCAGGGCAGTTTTCCTTGAGAATTTCTTGAAGGTGATTTCTAGGTTCTTTCTTTGATCATGGCTTTCAGGTAGTCCAATATTTTTTAAATTGTCTCTCCTGGATCTATTCTCCAGGTCAGTGGTTTTTCCCATGAGATATTTCACATTGCCTTCTAATCTTTCATTTGTTTGGATCTGCTTAACAGCATCTTGATTTCTCATAGTCACTAGCTTCCATTTGCTCTAGTCTAACTCTGAAGGAATGGATCTCCTCAGTGAACTTTTGAGATTCTTTTTCCATCTGGCAAATTCGACTTTTTAAGGCATTCTTCTCCTCATTGCCCTTTTGGGCCTCCTTTGCCATTTGAGTTAGTCTATTTTTTAAGGTGTTGTTTTCCTCAGTCAGGCTGTTGACCTCATTTCATACTTTTCCTGCATCCTTCTCATTTCTCTTTCCAATTTTTCCTCCACTTCTCTTATTTGATTTTAAAGTCCTTCTTAAGGTCCTCTATGGCCTGCAACCCAGTCATGATTTCCCCTGGGGCTTTTGGAGCAGGACTTCTGCCCTCACAGTCCTTTTCCTGCTCTATGCCCCAAAATAGGAGTCTAGGGTTGCATTTTTCTGTTTCCTTTGCCTTGGCATGTTGCCACTTAATTACTTGACTTTTGGGCTTGTTGCCACACTATGGCTTTAAGGCCAAATAGAGGAATTTTCGTCCCGAACGTGTGGGGGGGCAACTTCCGTTTCTGGCAAGCTGTAAACCCACCCACGACTTCCACCCTAGATCACAATCCAGATCCAGGGAGGTTAAAGCAAGAGCGATTACCCCCCAAGACTGATCGCTGGATCTCCCCATGATTTGTAGGCTGGGAGCCGGAAATGCCTATGAAAACTACAAAATGGCGTGTCTCCTCAGCTGCTTCTAGCCCCCAGGGGAGGGAGCTGATGCATTCCCCAAATACAGGTCCCAAAGTCCATAGGACACTAACCTCTTACTTTGTCCTAGGCAAGTCTATGTTGATAATTCTGGAATCTCCACAGTTCCTGGTGTTCTGGGGTTCCTCCAGCCGGCTGCTGGCCCTGCAGCCCTGGGGCTAAAACCTCGGCTCACGTGGACCTGGGCTCGGCTCGGCTCAGCTCCTGCGCTCTGCGCTCTGCACGCTGCCGGCTCCCAGACCGCTGCGCTGGTCCTTCCTGCAGGGTGATGGGCTGTCCTCAGCGGGAGGTTAGCTTCTCTGTGTCGTTCTGTGGGTGCTGGGGCTCCAGAAGTTTTTCAGAGTCCTTTTTTACATAGTTTGTGGAGAATCTGGGGGCAGAGAGGCTTGGAGGAGCTGTTTCTACTCCGCCATCTTGGCTCCGCCCCCCTGTAACTAATACTTTTGATATCCAGTATAAGTATATGCCTGGAATAATCAGGGAAAAAAACCCCAAAACAACCTTTGATATGGACATAATATGAGGAATTCATGACATGAATTCAGTTGAGCACTATAGAAAATCAGTAGCTAGAATATGTAATATGTTCTCTCTCAATTTCTGTGCCTTGGGGCATATCCCCAATGGTCACACCCAACTTACCACTTTGTGTTAGATCAGGGGTGGTAAATAGACAAATGTTTAATATTACACTCATCATCACAAATTCTATTGTGGGGGGGGCAAGACTGATAAATAATTTTAAAAGAAAAATATAATACTTAGTTGAATTTTTGTAACAGTAGTTTTCAAAAAGCCTCTCATTGGAGGGACTTATTTTCAAGAGTTATGTCATTAAGTGAATAATTTTTGAAGTTTCTCTGAATTTGCAAAAGAATGTCCTCTTTACTTAATGAACATACAATGCTTGCTTTCACATGATTTCCCCAGAATGTGTTCAATCATTTGACAACAATTTATTCAAATAAATTGTTATGTTAGAACTGTTAACACCATCCATCTCATTTAAAAATATCAGGCTGGATATAAGAGAGCTTTTGGCTGAAAAATTAAGTAGAACAAGAACTGAAATTTTATAAGTGTTCCAGAAGTTCAGTCTGGTAAATAACTGAGCCCATTTAAATATTCCATTTTAAAGTATTAAAGCTATCCTGAAAATAACATGGGTGTTGGCGGTTTAAGTCCAAATGTTATAAAGCCTTTGAATTAATTTTGTAAATACCCATATATACATAATATCATTTCTAAGAAAACACTGTCTAAATGTTTCCCCTACCATACAGATCAAAAATATGTTTGGTTTTATACAAGCAAACATCAATACAAAAATAGAGACTTTTAACTCTCTCCTTATACAGAATATTTCAATGAATACCCACCTCCGCTATACACTCTGCCATCTCCTAGGTAGACAATAAATCTTACTTTTGAACTGCCAAAGCATTTATTTGGAGTGTCTTCTTTTTGCCTTTGCCCCTTCTGTGATAAGGAAGATGGAAGAGGGAGAAGAATCCATATCAGGATTTATGTTAATGGTATGAACCAATCTCTCAGTCTAAATAATAATAATAATAACAATAATAATAATAGAAGGATGAATACACTGATTTACCTAAATCCCTAGAGTTTGCAAAGTACTTTCCTTACCACAGCCCTTTGGAGAAGGTAGTTCAATTATCATTATCCCTATTGTACAGACATGGATATTTCCTATAGCCCTGTGAAACATAGTGTGCATATACTATATCACTACCCCCAGTTTACATACTGTGATATTCCCAATTGGAAAGAGTTGGAATTTGTTGTGAAAGGTCAGTCTTCATTTAACATATTGAGATCCAAAGATCCACTCAAATGATGAGCTTTTTATTTTTTTTTAAGCAGGGGTAATATATTCAGAATATGATTGATTTTAACTGGAATTGTCAAGCCAAGGGTTAAAATCCTGTATTAGAAAACCAGAAGTCCCCACAGCTGTTGCCAGCCTGCCAAGTGTTCAGTCTTAATCATGTCCAGCTGGTGTATAAAGGCTAATTTCTGGCAAGCTTCTAACTCCCTTTGTGGGTGGGGATATAAACTCAGCAGGAGCTGGGGAGGGTAGAGTCAGTGAAGAATCTGATTGAGTAACTTACGACCATATGATCAAACAGCTTACCTCATAGCCCAAACTGGCATTTTAAAGAATAGCTGAATACTTCCTGATTGGGTGCTAAAATTCATTTAATTTAAGTACCTCTTTTTGTCTCCCTTATATATATCTTCATTTAAGAATAAACCTCTAAAGTAGGAATTCATTTATGTGATAGAAGTCAATAAACTGTACTCTGACACAAAGTGTCAAAGGTGCCACTGCTGGTTATATACTTCAGGAATATCAAAGTCAAAATGAAAGGACCTCATATATGAGATAAAAAAATCTTCATTTTTGTACTTTTTTATAGCAAAAAAAATCATTGGATACATTGATATAAGCAAGGGCCCATGGATTGGGAAATAACTGAATAAATAATGGATATTATTTGGATATGGATATTAGTGTTCTATAAGAAAAAAATAAAAACAAGCAGGAGTAGGACTGAATACACCAATGCAAAGTAAATAAATAGAATAAAGATAATAATCACCATAACTCCAACAGTGCAAACAAGATGGACACCAAAATGAAGAGGAAAGCGAAGATGGAATGTCTCACAGCATTCCTCTTTACTAGCTACCACAAATGTGAGTGGAATGGATAGATGGCTTAGTGGATAGAGTGTTATGTCTGAAGTCAGGAAGATCTGAGTTTATATACATCCTCAGATACTCACTAGCTATGTGACCCTGGACAAATGGCTTAAACTCTCTTTGCCTTCATCCACTAGAGAAGGAAATGGCAAACCACTCCATTAATTAGAACTCATGGACAGTATTGTCCATGAGGTCACGAATAGTCAGGCATGACAGAAGGTATACATATTGTGTATGTGTGTGGAGCTCATGGAACTCATGGACAGTATTGTATGGTATACATATTGTGTATGTGTGTGTAGCTATATTTTGAACTAAAATATTGAGGAGAGAAACAAACTATGATTTTTTGCATGTTTATAGAGTCTTCTATAATGAAATGTAAACAATACTCAGCTTTCCCAGAGTACACTTCTGTTGTCCCATCTTTCTCTTTTTGCAACCAATCTTTCAGCTACTTAATGAAGTAGCTGTAACTAGAAACCAGTAGGCTTTAACTAGAAACCAGAGGTCATAAAGAAATGAATTCCATTGGAGTCAGAGCATTAATCTCATGTCATATTTGTTTAAAATTGCCATTTTAAAAAATATATCCCAAAAGATAACAGTATAATGAGGATAATAACTCCCATGTTATTGTTGTTCAAGTGTTCAGTCACATCTGACTCTTCATGATCCCATGAACCATAGAATGGCAAGCCCTTCTACTCTCCATGATCTCCAGAGGTCTATCCAGTCTCATGTTTGTTGCTTCCATGACAGTATCTATCTATCTCATCCTCTGCTAAACCCTTTTTTTTTCTGCCTTCAAATTTCCCAACATGAGGGTCTTTTTCCAGTGAGTCCTGTCTTCTCATTATATTTAAGCTTCAGTTTTAGTATTTGTCCTTCTAATGAATCATCTGAATTAATGTCTCTAAGTATTGAGATAAATCCCATATTTTAGTTTATATGAGCTCTCATTGGTTTGGTTCAAACTATTTGGATGACAATATATTCACAATATAATATCTGTCCATGGGTTCTATTTAAGACAATTGTAGACCTTCTTCTAGATGAGTTATCATAGTACCAAAGGAGTAGTGGCATCAAATTCAAATAGAAATGGGGAATCAATAAACCATACATTTAAAAAAAATCCCTTTAGGCCATATACTGACTTAGAAAACCATGGGAATATTAGATAGATTACTTTATTTTAAATGTATTTCATTAAATATTTCCCAATTACATTTCAGTCTCCTCTAGGTTACACTCTGGAAAGTGGTAGGCAATATGTGGCCCATGGGTTGCATGCTTGACTCCTTTGATAAAACCATAGAATTAACGTTGTAGGGTGGCTAGGTGGCACAGTGAATAGAGCACTGTCCCTGGAGTCAGGTGGAACTGAGTTCAAATCCAGCCTCAGACACTTAATATGAAACTAGCTCTGTGACCTTGGGCAAGTCACTTACCCCAATTCCCCTACATTCACCTCTCCAAAAAAGCAAAAAAAAAAAAAAAAAAAAAAGAATTAAAGGTGTAAGAGTTCTTATCAGTGATTAATGAGTGCCAGTTGGGCACATAAATTGTCCATCATAACACAAGTTATCCCTCATTCTTGCTGCATGATTACTGATATGGTTTTGTGATACCTTGATTCTTTGTTGTTAATATGCTTCAGGCTGCTCAAAAGGATTATGCATCTCCCTGGCTTTTCTTTGCTTTACCTGGGACTTGAATTCTTCAAAGAACCTGTTATTTGATAGCCTATCAGTTTGGCATCACCAGAAGAATATTTAAAATGTTGGACCTTTGTTTTAATGAAAAATACTTCAAAATTCCCTAAATGCTTTCTAACATGTTATCATCCTCCTTTTTGGTTTTGGGTCCAGTTGACTGTTCATCTGCAGTGACTCTTCAAGATATAGGCAATGCTGGACCAGTGGACTATATAGTTATTCCATCTCCCATATTAGCAGATGTTCCTTCATAAACATTTGTCTTAGAATCCATATCTCTATATCTTTTTGTGTATATTTCTGTATATGGGTATGTTTATCTGTGCATCCTACTTTCTTAAATCATCCACATCTCTCATCCCTCTTCATTACATTTACTTCAAGGTAATTAAGAACTTTCTGTTCTTAATTCATTGGTGGGAGTAATGTCCACAAAAAAATATTTGGGGCTTTTCTATAATTTTTTTAAAAAATTAGGTCTTCCAAATATGTTCTGGCCAACTCAAAACTTTACTTACTTCATGTAGAATCTCTCAGACTGATAGTTCTCCTGGTAAAACCTTAGATTCTAAGCATATTCAGATGTTAAAGATAGAAATTAAATATACATATATGTATATACATACTTACATATGTGTGTTTGTGTAACATTCCCTTTCCTTGAAGATCTAGAATTCCTTGTTTCCTTCAAAATTCAGCTCATTTCTTTTCTACATGAAGCTTTTTCTGATGCCCCTAGCTGTTAGCAGCTTCCCAAATTACCTCACATTTATTTTGTATATTCTAGTAGATGCTCATGTCTTCTTGAACATAAAATAAGCTTTTAGATGGAGGGGTAGTCTTTGAATCCCTAGTGCCTCATATATTTCCTGACACAGAATAGATATTTTTTAAGTATCTATTGATTGATTGATATTATTGGGAGAGAGAAGAAATTTGCAGGTATACATACATATAAAATATTTATGTAGAAAATATATGCAAGGGGTGTATTCTTTTTTTTTTTTTTTTGCTTTTTGGAGGGCAATTGGGGTTAAGTAACTTGCCCAAGGTCACACAGCTAGGTTTTTTCTGTTTGTGTGTGCATTAAGTGTCTGAGGCCGGATCCGAACTCAGGTCCTTCTAACTCCAGGGCCGGCACTCAACTCACTGTGCCACCTAGCCGCCCCAAGGGGTGTATTCTTAATATTTTTTGTGCCATCAGACCATTTTTCCATCTGGTGATGACTATAGATTCCTTCTCAGAATATTTTTAAACGAACAAAATAATTTGTATTACCCAAGGAAATCAATTATACTGAAATGCAATTATCAAAATTAGGGGGAAAAGTCACAGATCTCTAATTAAGAACCTTGTCTCTAAGAAAATCTGTTGATATATGAAAAATAAAATAAATGTAAGGCAATTTAGGTGGTAGGAAGGAAGAACCCAGGGATAGTACCATAGCATAATTAGACACTGGAGTACTATTTGAATGTAAATTGTTTCCCTCTTCCTTAATGGGTATTATAAGGAAGTAAAGTATAGTTGTTTTGCTTTAATTATTGAGTAGGTTTTATATTTATTATTTTCTTGAAACATTTAAGTATTTCTCTTTGAAAAAATTTCCTTTTGCTTGTCTAATTCTATCTCTCAGTAGAAAAAAATATCCCCTTTCCATCTATACCAAAGAAAGGACAACTAATATCTTACACATTGAAAAACAACCCTATATGATATATCAAAATTATCATCCTCATTTTAAGACTACAAAGACCACTTGGGAGCTATTAAACAATGAATAAAATTCTTTGAAGATCAATAAGAAGGGGAAAAATAGAAATTATGATGCACTTTGTGAAGCTGGGAGAAAACGAATAGTAAAATCATAAATACTACGGTGGTCAATTGGTCACTTGACACTGAAAATGGCATCTAATGTGAGTCATATAAGTATAAAATTCAGAATGATATTAATACACTTTTAGAATGATTCTTTGTCTCTTCACAGTAGTCAAACTCTATCTCAAATAAGATTTTACAGATGAAATGCTAGTCTTTGTATATCTGATGAATGTAAATGGGTCAAACAGCACTTGATTTTTCATATCCAAAATGTAAGATGTAATATGTAATAAATGTAATATAAATATCCTCATATATTTAGGATCACAAGAAATATAAATTCATTTATTTTTACTATTAAATATAAATTGCTATTACAAATAGAAATTTAAATATACAAAATCATTATATTTTTATATTATATTAAACATGTAAATATTATATTACTATTAAAACTCATATTCAGGAAGTATATATCTATGTGTGCATATATCCATATATTGATGTGTATATGCATATATATATAAAAATATATATATTTTTTTTCACACTGCTGAAGGTAGTACTCACTTTTTTTTATTAAAAGAATGTATTTATTGCCCAAGATGCTAGTGAAATATATACAAGAGTATAATAGGAAAAATTTCCTACTTGAGATCCCTAGTGTGAAAAAAACAAACAATTCAAGTTCTGGTGCCATCATTCATACTCTCATTAGGAATATTAAGCAAAATTATAGCTTGTTTAGTTTGACTTCTAAACTAAAGCATATTTTTCATTGCATAATTCCATAATATCTGAGCCAAAAAAGGACATGTTTATTTTGTGTATACAGAATCAGAAGTACAGGATAGTTAAGTATACAAGGTAATATAGTTAATTAGTTTCAGATCCTTGTCCTGTCCTTCCCCAGCCCACATTATTTTTCTCACTACCCTTGGTCAATTATATCTTATAATGATTTTAAGTAAGACTTCCAAAAGTTTCTCTCAAGCTACAGTTCTTAGTAAAACATCTTTGACAATATGAAGAAGCATAATTTTCACATTAAATTTGTAAAGGAAAGCAAAATCATAATACAGAAGTCTAAACCCAGCGTTGAGTATTTGAGCAGTCCCACAGTGGCACTTTTTTTTTTTAAAGCAATTGGGGTTAAGTAACTTGCTCAGGGTTACACGGCTAGTCATTATTTTATGTGTGGGTGCTCATTTTCTGAGGCCGGTTTCAATCTTGGGTCATCCCAACTCTGAGGCCGGTGCTCTTACTCACTGCGCCACCTAGCCGCCCCAACAGTGGCACTTTTTTTTTTTTTTTAAAGCAATTGGGGTTAAGTAACTTGCTCAGGGTTACACGGCTAGTCATTTGATTTATGCGTGGGGGCTCATTTTCTGAGGCCGGATCTGATCTTGGGTCATCCAAACTCTGAGGCCGGCGCTCTTACTCACTGCGCCACCTAGCTGCCCCTTTAGGGCAATTGGGGTTAAGTAACTTGCCCAAGGTTACACGGCTGGGTTTTTGTTTGTGTGGATTAAGTGTCTGAGCCCGGCTCTGAACTCAGGTCCTTCTGATTCCAGGGCCGGCACTCTATTCACTGCGCCACCTAGCCGAACAGTGGCACTTTTAAGACTCAGAGCCAGTAGGAACATTCTAGTTGGTCATTATTTATAGGAAGATGTGGAAGAAATCCTTTTACATGATTAGATTGTGTCCTTTCAGACTTATAACAAGAACAGGGCCATTAATGTAATGGTCCATTTCTATAAGTTTGGCAAGGAGAGAAGTGGCCAAAGAGTTAAAAGTGATGAGGATAATTGAAAGAGTAAAAGAAACTATTCAAATTCTTTTGTTAAGCAAACAATGGCATCTTCACCAATTCCTGTTGATCTCTCTTCTCCACCTCTATTCAGTAATGGACACAGTTTATTCCCCCTTTTTTCCTCTCCCTTGGTTTTCTTGGCATTGCATCTTACTGCTAATTCTTTGTTCTTTTCTCCCATACCCTTTTCTCTTGTGGTGTTTTCTTTTCCCTTTTGTTCCCTTTCTAAAAGTGCCCTCTTAGTATCAATCCTTAACCTTTTTTTTATCTTTCTCTGAATCTTTGCTATCAATACTCTGAAATTTAACCCTAAATTATTCATTCATTGCTCATTTTGGTATAGATTATTATCTCCTTTAAAACAAGTAATATTTTCTAATACATTCTCTTTTGAAGTTGTATTCAGTAAACATTAATTTGGTTGGTTGCTGTTAGAGTAACTGAAGAACTAGAAACCTGGTGCAAGAGCTGCCTAACATTACCTCTACTCTTTCCTTTCCTTTCCTGTCTCTTGCCTTATACTACAAAATTTGAGATATTTGTGTGAAGATTATCTGCTAAGAAGCAAATAGATCACAAATCATAAATCTAAAGTTAGAAAGGTCCTCAAAGGCCATCTAATCCAGATATAACTAGAACAATTTATACCATATTAAGCTATGCTCTCATGAGGAGTGGAATGACCAGCATAGTGGAAACAGTGGTGGAAATAACTAGGTACTAGGAGTCCTGGCTTTCTATACCAGTTCTACTCAAAATGGCTCACTAACCAGCCAGGTACCAGTCACATCATCTCCCTTGGATTAATTTACTTCCAGTAGAAAATAGCTCTTAAGTTCAGTTACAAGGAAACAGAAGTCTATGGTGACATCTAAGAACTTTTCTAACCTTAACATTCTATAGCTGTATTTATTAGCTTGCCCCAAATAAATTTTAACACAATAAAGTGATGATAGTGATAGAGAGTTCTGAAAAGCAAAACACTATAACTTCTTTGCTAGCAGAATGCATGCAATTGTTTTTACCTTTAAGAAATTTGGAGCAGAATCAATTTATCATATAATTTACAGGAAACAATCCTTGTGGTATTTCTTCCTTTTTAAAATAAGGGTAATGCTCCAACTTGGGTCAATATTAGCTAAAAGTAGATAACATTCTGCAGATCATTTTGTGGTTCTCTATTCAATGTGGAGAATGAGGGGGTAATATAAAACATGATGGAGGGGCATAGGTGTAATTTGGTTTAGTTGAAGCTAGATCAGAGATTATAATAGGCATTAATGTTAAGAATAACTACATTGTGATTCAAGTAATGTGAAAATCTATATATCTGTGTTGACTCCAGATGTTATTTTCTCACTTCTATCAACTAGAATAATTCAATGCAAGTATAGAAGACTTGCAATATTATAAGCTAGAACATATCTACTAGGGACTCAGTGAAAGAGAAGGTCAGTAGCATTTCTTTAAGGATAACAGCTAGAAACTAATATTTAGAAATACCATTGCATCCTAGGAGAAGCAAAGAAAATATAAGTCCTATAACATTAGGTCAAATTGCACAGGTGAATAAACTATGTCCTGAGTGAAAGGTACTTTGGGAAGTGAACTAAATTGCTTAGACCATTGAGATTCCATTTGATAAAATTTTAATACAGTTCATTAAATGAAATTTATGAAGTAGTGTGCCTCCTAAAGTGCCTTACCTGTGGAGATTTAAGGATCTAACTCATTATGATATAGCTGAAAGTAAGGATGATAGACCATTGTGAAAATTAAGAAAATAATGGTTATGAAATCAAATACAAGAACACTAAGATGGAGATAACCAGGAATGTAAGAGACAGGATTCTGTTGCTTTCTGTTTTAAAGTGTGTACAAATTTCAGGTTCATTGAATTGTGTAGAAATAAGATGTCATTGGGTCATAACATATTTTATGGTACTTTTGGAAAGTGCTTGTCTCACAACATTACTGTGAGGCAAATAGCATGGAGACTATTATTTCCATTTAACAGATTGATAATAATACTCCTCCTCCACTACTGTCACTATTGCTACTACTACTACTTACAGTACTACTAATAATAAGTAATCATAATAGTTAGCATATGTAGAGCACTTTAAGGTTTGCACAACTCTTTATAAATGTTTTATTCTTTACTTTTTTCTATATTTGTATCCCCAGTGATTGACATGTAGCAAGCTCAATAAATTCTTCAAATACATATCTTTTGACCACATATACACGTGTATACATATATTGCACATATGTATGTATAGAGACATGTGTGTGCATGTGCACATGCACACACACACACACACACACACACATATATATATATATATATATATATATATATATATATAGTTTCTTTGCTGTTCTACACTGTAGGAGTCAGAAGGGGTCTGAAATTCTTCACAAGATCTTTACTTCATGAAATTCTCATTGAAATGAACATATACGCTATTCAATAATTTTTACAAAAGTTTTTTAAATATAAAGTATATCTGGAAGTTTTATTGTTTCTTCAAGTGTTCTTATGCATGGTAGTGTGTAGTGTGATGCTAAGATTAAAGGACATAAATGGATTGGAGGATTACAATGTTCTAGTGAGAGAGATGGGATGTGAGGATTGGTAGGTCTTGATTGGCCCAGTACTATATCCAGTATCATGAAAAAAGTAGATTCTTTATATGAAACACTTTTTTCCTCCTCTGTCACAGGGGAGGGAGTGTTTCCTGGAAAGCATTAAGGCAGGCTGTAGTGGTATCTAAAAAATCACAGGGTATAGTTTGGATGATCCTGTATCACATTCACTGTTTGGTACTTTTAATTTAAAATGATTATTTAATATGGGAAGAGTAATACTTCAGAAAACATATGTTCAGCCAGGTCAGAACTCTAAAGTGTATCCATTTATTTTACTCTGCTGAGAGTTGAAAGGTGAAATATAGCATTAAAAAGCCTTGGAAAATGAGATGCAGATTGTTGCCACTTCAGAAGGTTGGAGCCCAAATCCCAATGATGTGACACATCAGGATGTAAAAAATTTGGGTAGCATGAGTACTCAGTTCTGCCACCTTATAAATAATAGAAGCTAATTAGAGGTCACACATCTATAATAATAAAAATCTACTATTAAAGTGATGTGTCTGAAACTAGTGAAGGTAATAGATGGGATTAAAATTTAATGTAACTTTTAAGCTTCTGAATTCTCTCTGGTATCTATAATAGACCCGGGCCTACAAAGCTTTCTTCTTTTAACATCTAATACTTGCAGAAAATAGCATTCTCAGTCTTTGTTCATTTCATGCCATTGGTCTTCACATAGATTTATAAAGATCTCTAAGAGAGAAGAAGATATCATTAAGTTTAGTTAAGAAAGATTTTAGTTAAGAAAGATCTTTTAATAGAGAAAATGGCTCTGTTACAAAATTCATTCAGTAGGACTGCATGAGATCTTTTGTTTTGACTAAAGATGATGACCCTAAGATAAGACCTTTGGAGCTGAAGACATTTCTCCTCACAAGAAGTAATGAGTGACCATTTACACCTTGACATAAAAAAAAAAACACACATTTCTTTTTATGTTTACTTTTCGCATTTCTGTACTTCAGCCATGGTTGTCCAGGGTAAATGTGTGGCCATTCCCTAAACACCTTTTTTTATGCTATTCTCTGTATCAAAGGTATCTTAGAAGTAGCTGAGCAAGGAATAAGTCAGGTGACGTCACCAACATAAAACTTAACTCATTACCTTTATTTAATAACATGAAACATTGATGAATTGATATTGAACTATAGTTTCATGTGGGGTTTCTTATGGGTTTTTGTAGAAAAGCAAAAACATATACCAAGATTTGTTGTTGTTCAATAGTTGGTCATGTCCAACCCTTTACAACTCCATGGGCCATACTATCATTGAGTTTTCTTGGTAAATGATACTAAATTAACTTAACACAAAAAACTAGCCCTGTGGCCTTGGGCAAGTCACTTAATCCCAATTGCTTTACCTTCCCCCCTCCAAAAAACAACAACAACAACAACAACACCAACAAAATACTAGCTTGCTTTGCCTTTTTCTTTTCCACTGGGGAAGAGCAAATAGAGTTTAAGTAACTTGCCTAAGGTCATGCAGATAGTGAGTGTCTGAGGCTGGAGTTGAATTTATATCTTCCTAACTCTAGGCCCAGCTCCTATGAGCCATGTAGCTGCTCTTATACATGAAGATATACACCTTTAAAAGATGCATTATAAGATGAATATTACTATCAGAGTAGTTTCATGCTTGAAAGGAAAACTCTCAAGGAAATTTGAGATTATACCAAAATCATTTGTAGGGGAATCAACTCCTTGACAACCAGGAACCACCCAGTTTTGTATGACTCTATTATACATACAGCTTATCCAATAGAAAAAGATGGCATCCAGCTGTTCCTGTCTAGATGTCATGTGCATTTCAAACAATTGCCCATATAACTATTTACCTGATTGAACAGAACGTTTCCTAAAGAGACTGTCAATCCTGTAAAAATTCACGTTAGAAAACAAAAACACCTGCCTGTATAATCTTGAGTGAAGATTTTCAAAACAGTTAGTCTAACCCTTTGAAAGACAGCACCAAATGTGAGCCTCACTGCTCACATAACACCATGTTGCTTGTGGTAGGGTAGAGATGGGGAACAGAATTTTAAAAGAATATATATTTTCTGGAGAAAAAGAATAATTTTAAAAACACCTTTCTTCTAGTATTTTTATTCTAATGAGGGGGGGATTGTATATGTCAGCCAAAATAATTGTGACCATGTGCAGAAAGTACAAAATAAAACATTTCAATTTGTTTTAGTTAACTGACTAGTATTAAGTACATACTATGTGACAAACATTGTGCTAGGAATTGAGAACAAAGGGAGAAATTAATTATTTTACACCCCTGAGAAGTAAATATTGTATGGATTGGGGAGAAAATGTATGCATATATAATTATATACAAAATAAGGTAATTTGGCTTAGTTTTTCATGTTTACTATTTGCAAAATGATCCACTGTCACTTTGCAAGGAGCATACAAAAATAATATATGACATAGATATTACCATAGTCAATTCCTTTTAATGGGTGTATGTATAATATAAAGAGGTAATGCAAACTTGAGAAGAGAGGATTCTGGGAAGATGGTGGAGTGGGTCAGAAAATTCCAAGCTCTCAAGATTTTCCCTCAGAAAAAAAGTTAAAACAGCACCTTAGGGTGAACAAAGTGTCTATGGAGATGAATAACAACGGGAACAATCAGGATCTTCTGGCACAATCTGAGAAGATCTGAAGAAAAATCTCAAAACTAGGTCTAGTGCTGTGAAGAGTAAACACCTCCAGGCAACCTTCTCTTTTAACAACAAGCAGCAAGCCCTGGGGTTATTTGATTTGGGAGACTGCCTTACCCTCAGTCACAAGAACTTTTAACCCTGGGATAATGAAAGGAATTGAGCATTTGAGCTAGGGAGATTGAGGGGAACCCCTGCTGACTAGGAACACCAGACCCAGCTGTGTTACTAAATGGGGCCAGCCGGGGCAAGAAGCAACCAGCACACATCCGGTGAGTGTAGAAAAAGTGGAGGAAAAAGAACCTGTCTGGGGGCACTTACAGGAGGTTGGAGATTTGACTTTGCTCCCAGACTAGTGTGAAGAACTGAAGGCCTGGGGCAAGAGGCATCATTTTCCATACCCCAGGGCTAGAGGTGATTACAAAAATTAAACTATTACCACTAAAAATGCACAGCAAAGGAGAAGGAAGCCAATCATTGAAAGCTCTTATGGGAATACAGATGAACAAGGTTCATCCTCAGAGGAGGATATTGAAGTAAAGAAATCCCCAAAGAATAATGTCAAATGGTCACTTGGCCAAAAAGAATTCATAGGAGATCTTTAAAAATACATTAAAAATCAAATGACAGAGATGGAGGAAATTTTTTTTAAAAGAATAATCCAAGATACAAAAAAAAAAAAAAGGTTATGAAAGAAAGTCAGCTAATTAGAAAGGGAAATCCAGAATCTTAAGGAAGAAAATGACACCTTAAAAATTGGAAATGGACAAAACGAAGCCAGCAAAATGATAAGAAATTGAGAAATAATTAAACAAAATATGAATAATGAAAAAATAGAAGAAAAAGTGAAACATCTCATAAGAAAAACAATAGATTTAGAGAATAGATTAAGAAGAGAAAATGTAAAAATAATTAGACTAACTGAAAGTTATGATAAAAATAATTTTATATAATAATATAAGGAATAAATAAAGAAAATTATCCTGAAACATTAGAAAAAAGGGAGGAAAGTAGAAATAGAAAAAAAAATCTGTGGATCACCACTTAAAAGAGATCCTATAAGGAAAACTCATAGGAATATCATAGTCGGATTCCAAACCCCTGCTCAAGGATAGAATATTAAAAGCATTAAGATCAAAACAATTTAAATATGATGGTGTCAAAATTAGAATTATATAAGACTTAGCAGCAGAACCATTAAAGGACCACAGGTCTTGGAACACAACATATTGAAGAGCTGGAACTGGGGCTCTGTCCAAAAATATCATACCCTGAAAACTTAAAATATTATCCTAAAAGAAAAAAATGGAAATTTGATAAACTCTCCAATTTTCAAGACTTTGTTTAAAAAAAAAAATCCTGACCTCAATAGAAGATTTGACATATAAGAACCAAGAGAAATATAAAGTACATACCAAAGACTGATTATAAGCGATTCATCAGAACACACTGTTTACTCTGTGTGTGTATTATGTCTAAGATTCTTATTAATAATTGAGTAGCTCATAAGAAAGATTGGGGTAAAGCTGAGTATGATATGAATTTTAAAAGTAAAACATTTAGGAACAGCTAGAAAGAGTAATTATTTTATACAAATAAGGTGCAAGAGGAAGAATTGACACAGAGGAAGTAGATGGAGAATGGAGGAGGACCAGTAGTTATGGTAACCTACTTACACTGGGAATGAGTTTGTGTGTGTGTGTGTGTGTGTGTGTGTGTGTGTGTGTGTGTATTAGAAGAATATAAAAGTCTTCTAAATTCAGAAGAAAAATGGTAGGGGTATAGGGTGGGGGGAGAGGACAAGGGAGGGATCCTTAGAGGAGAGGGGGAAAGAATAAGTAAAAGGGGGATATAGAAGGATGTTTAGACATATGGGAATGGGATGATAGGGGAGGGATTCTTGCAGGGGGGTAAACAATCACTAGGAGGGCAAGGTAGTGGGTAGAGTGAACCTATATGTCTATATATGTAAGTATATATGTATATATTTATAGCTATAGGGAAATATATCTAAACATTATTGTAGCCTTCTGGGTGGGGGAAGGGAAAAAAGCACACAGCAGAGAACAAAAGAAAACTCGTAAGGAGGCAATACTCAATACAATGTCTATTATTTATCATATAGGCTTCTTGAAATGAAAATTTATTACATATTTTGAATCCTCCCTTATGTTCTGCATGCACACAGAGTGCTTTTTTTAAACTTTGTATTTAAGTTCCATTATTTAAGTTTATGATATATTTTTGTTTCTTTTCTCTATTCTGTATTTGTGTTCTGGTGTTTGAGTCTAAAATAAACTTTAAAAAAGGGGGTACAAAGTTCCATTGATAACTGTCATCATCCAGTTGTGTAGTGCTTCATAATAGTTGAGTTGGGCTTCATTTTGGAGTTCTTTCATGTCAAGATAAGGAGTTTATTTTTTATGTAATAAGGATAGTTACATAGTTAAATATGGCTTATATAGATAGTTAAATGTGTCAGTAGACTTTCTAGCTTAAGTGTTTATTAGGCTTGGCATTGGGAAGACTTAGGCTCTAAGCCTGGCCCAGATATTTACTGAGCAAGTCTTTAAATGAAATAGTTATTATCTTTCTCTATTGATAAAATAGTGATAAAAATAGAATCTATCCTATAGGTATGATATAACAAACCACATGTAAATTTAAACACTATATGAGTGTTAGTTATTTTGTTATCTTTGATAGTTATGCAAATATAGATAAGACCTTATCTATAATGTTGACACTTTTGACTCTCACCTGCAGATTTATAATTCTTTTACTCCTTTTTATCCTATTTGATCCTTATCTTCCAAAAAAAGAGCATTGTTGATGCTTTGTTTTTTCTTTATATGTTAGGCAATACCATCCCTTTCACATGAACCCTCTTTTATGACAAAAAATAAATAAATAAGATGATCTTCTACAGAGACTGTGCCTGAAAGTACACATACTATTCTATCTTCCCTGCAAAGAAGGCAGAGAGAGGTATTTGAGTAATTTCACTAATTTTGCCTGTCTTCCCTTTTGAAAAAAATATCTTATTTTAGGGGTTTGTTCTTTGTATATCATATTTACATTTCCATGTATTTTCTCCTAAACCTTCCTAGGGATTTATATATTTTGAGAAAGATTTTAAGGAAAGAAATTAAAAAAAAAGATTTAGCATAACCAATCAACACATCGATTGTGTCTGATAGTGTATGTAATATTTCACAACCAGAGTCCTCCACCTCTAAAAAGAGAGGAGGGAGCTTAATTATCTTTATTCTGCTCTTGGTTTATTGTTGGTGATTTTACTTTCAGTGATCCATTTCTTTTTTATCTTTAATTTACATATTTGTAAGTGTTGTATATATTTTTCTCCAGTCTGCATATTTCACTCTGCTTCAGGTCATTCAAGTCTTACCATACTTCTTTGAAATTGTCATTTAGAAAAAAAAATTCTTATGACTTAATTCCAATACATTCATGTCATAATTTGTTTAGCAATCCACCACCTAAATTTATTCCCCTCTTTCTGCCATGGACTGCTCTGTGTCTGGCAATAAGCATGGTCAAAGACGTGAATAAGAAATGCCCAGACCATGTGGGTAGTTCGAGGAAGAACCATGAACTCCATTTATTGTTTCTTAGTACAAGGTTTTTATAGAGCAAATAAGACAAAGGGATGGGACTCAAGTATTCTTATTATTACCTAAGTCTGTTATATCCTGGAGGTAGCACAGAATAGATAATTTGATAAGGATTTGTTATCTAGGTGACTAAAGTCTTAGGGTAAAACTTTTGATCTGGTCTTCAGGTACCTCCTAATGTAGCCACAGTCATAAATGGATACAATTGAGAGCCAAAACCAAAGCCACAATCATTAAAAGACATCACATTTAGAGCTGACCACCCAAAGATACCTGATTGCTGAACCAAATATTTTGGCTCTCAATAACTAAAATCTTGGGGTAAAGCCTATTGATTTCAGAACTCAAGTAACATCCTTATAAAAGTGTAATAACGAAGAACACTGGAGCAAGCTTAACAAAAAAGCCTCATCTCAAAAAGCTCTTATATTAAAGCACACTATTAGGATTAATATCTGAGTCCTGAATCAGGCCTCTTTAGCTCCCCACATCTTTCTATAAATCAAACATCAATAGTTTACCCTCTATATGCAAGTTTTCCTGTGGTTTTTTTAATATGGGGAGAGGGTGAAATAGTGATGTATTCAGTTTGTCCATCTGTTATCTCTCACTACGATTATATGACCCATCGTCTTTTCTAGTCACACATGCCTTGGCGATATCTTTTAGGCCACTTTTCACATGTAAGTCATAATTTGCAATATATAGCTTATTCACTCACAATGCACTATTATGACCCTTTTTGGTTTGCCTACAATTGTGATTATTCTACAATTTTGGTGTTACAAGATTTGAAATCATATAACATTATCAAGAAAATGTTCATGTTCCACAGTGAATAGAGCGCCAGCCCTGGAGTCAGAAGGACCTGAATTCGGAGCAGGCCTCCGACACTTAATCCACACAAACAAAAACCTAGCCGTGTAACCTTGGGCAAGTTACTTAACCCCAATTGCCCTAAAGGGGCGGCTAGGTGGCACAGTGAGTAAGAGCGCCGGCCTCGGAGTTGGGATGACCCGAGATCAGATCCGGCCTCAAAAAATGAGCACCCACGCATAAATAATGACTAGCCGTGTAACCTTGAGCAAGTTACTTAACCCCAATTGCTTTAAAAAATAAAAATAAAAATAGAAAAAAAAAAGAAAATGTTCATGTTCAAAATAGAGTCTTTCTGACATTGAATAGTTTAGGATCATTACAAATCATGTTTAGTTTTCAAATGTAAACATTTGGTCCTCCTTATCAATTCTGAGCTTAGTTCCTTGATGACTTGCAATTCATGTTGGAGGGTGGCATGGGAGGGAGATAGAGAGAGAGTCAGAGAGAGGAGAGAGAGAGAGAGAGAGAGAGAGAGAGAGAGAGAGAGAGAGAGAGAGAGAGAGAGAGTAGATAGATGTAGCTATATTGACATTTCATCATAGATTTGATATGAATATCCATAGATACACAACACAAATGGACTGCATCAATGGAAAACCCTTTTGGCTATTTGCCATAATCCCATCCCTTTCAAATATATCTCTAGTGTTTGCACTTTAATGCATTTGGTATGACATATTTATCATATTATAGTAATTCCTTCATTGTTCAGAATGCCTCAAAATCTGAATTGCCTGAGGAATAGATAATAGATAATAATAGATTAATGTAATTTTTGTGCTACATATGGGGAAAAAATAACAATTTTTTTTTTTGGACCTTGAGATTTAAATCTGGAAGAGAATATGGAGAAAATCTGATTTATTACTCCTTAGCTAAGCACAGAATCTGACATATAGGAAATGCTTCTTAAATTATTGTTTTCTTACTTCTTTTCTTCAGTTTTAAAGATGAGAAAACTGAAGTCCCAAAATGCAAAGGTGCCTGCCCAGTCATACAAATTAAATATAGTAGAATTACTATGCAAATGTCTTCTGACCCCAAATGATGTTCCTTTTACCATACTGCCTTGATTAAATTTTTTCTGCTTTAAACAATGTAGGGTCTAATTACATATTTCTTTGACAATGAGCACCTTACATCACCTTAAGGTCACCATTTATTTTATTTTATTTTTTTTACTTTCATGAAGTTTTTATTCTATGTCTGCCTGGGTCACCATTTTTTAATCAACAAATTCTCATTAACCAGAATTCTAAATGGAGTTGCAGGTTGGAATGCATATACAGTGGCCTAGAAGCATAATCTGGAAGCTAACTTTTAGGGGGAAAAATAGCACTAGTATTTGCCTTCTTGGACAATGATCATGATACAGAATATCATTACTATTAATAACTATTATCATTATTATGATCATTGTTGTTGCGTTTTAATTTTACCTTTAATAACAAAAGTACTTTAATAATCTAGTAAATTGAAGGTTATGATCAGCTGAGTTACCCTCCTACTTAATTTCCCCTCTACCTCAAAGTCTTATAGATAATAGTGCTTTAAGGATTATCCAAGTCAATATGGAAAGCTCAAATGCAAATATTGTTGACAGTAGAAAGGAAAAACAGTGTGCATCCTCTCTTGAATATACAAAATTAAATATTATTTATTTAGCATGACTTTCTGTTTGTTAAAGGAAGTACAGTAGATGTCTCTTTGATCAGCCAACAAAGGCAAAGGAGATATCCACAGCTGTTAGATGGCATGAGTTGTTATTTCATTTTACTTGATTTTGTGAGGCCTTATGACTTAAATAGGCACTGAGGAACCTTTTTTTAGCTGTTACCATATATTCTGCTTTTGTTTTTTCTTCACTTTTGTTACCTTGAGAAGGCTTAAGTATTTGTTGTGTTCTTTATTAAGAATGCCATTCAAGGGGCGGCTAGGTGGCGCAATGAGTAGAGTGCTGGCCCTGGAGTCAGAAGGACCTGAGTTCGGATCTGGCCTCAGACACTTAACCCACACAAACAAAAACCTAGCAGTGTGACCTTGGGCAAGTTACTTAACCCCAATTGCCCTAAAGGGGCGGCTAAGTGGTACAGTGAGTAAGAGCGGCCTCGGAGTTGGGATTGAGCACCCACACATAAATAATGACTAGCCGTGTAACCTTGAGCAAGTTACTTAACCCCAATTGCTTAAAAAAAAAACCAAAGAATGCCATTCAAAGGACGATTTGCCTGAAAGTTTCAACTTTACATAAGATCAAAGTTTGCAAATACTTTTCAAAAAGGGAATTCTTTTTTAAATCTTTTATTTTTAGTTTTCAACATTCATTTCCACAAGATTTTAAGTTACAAACTTTCTCCCTGTCTTTCCCCTACCCTCCACCCCAAGATAGCAAGCCTATTGAACAGGCTTCCCACAATCTTTTCTCTCTTATATCCTCCCCTATACCACCCCCCACTTTCTAGTAGGGCAAGATGGATTTCTGTGCCACAGTGGCTGTATATCTTATATCTCAATTACATGTTAAAAAACCCTTTCTTTGACATTTGTTTTTAAAACTGATTTCCAGATTCTTTCCCTTGTTCCCTCCTCACCCACCCCCACTGGGAAGACAAGCAATTGAATATAGGTTGTATATGTGTAGTTACCCAAATCATTTCCATAGTTGTTATACTGTGAAAGACTAACTATATTTCCCTCCATCCTATCCCACCCCCCACTAATTATGTTTTCTCTTTGACCCTGTCGCTTTTCAAAAGTGTTTGCTTCTAACTACCCTCTCCCCCAATCTTCCCACCTCCTTTCATTCCCCCTCTTATCCCCTTGCCCCTCACTTTCCTGTAGGGTAAGATACCCAATTGAGTGTGTATGTAATTCTCTCCTTAATCCAAATTCAATGACAGTAAGGCAGACCCATTTCCTTTCACCTTCCTGCTCTTCCCCTCCATTGTAACAGTTTTCTCTTGCCTTTTTAATTTTAATTTTATTTTTTTCCAGATGTTTTATTAACTTCCGTTTTACATCCTTCATTTCTGTCAGATTTTGAATTACAATTTCCCCCCATTATTCCCCTACCCACGACCCCAGAATAGCAGTCCCACAGGATATCCCCTCATCCAATCTGCCCTCTCCCATCTCTTCTCCCATACCCACTTCAACTCTTCCAGTAGGGCAATATGAATCCCCGTGGTCCAATGCCTGCACATCTCATCTCCCAATTATATGTAAAATAGTATTAATAATAGCATTTGTATATATTTTAAGCATTTGACTTTAAAACTTCGAATTCCAGATTCATTCCCCTTCTACCCTGCCACCCACCCTTACTGGGAAGATAAGCAATTCAGTATATGTTGTACATGTGTAGCTATGCAAAACATCGACATAGTAGATATATTGTAAAAAACTGACTATATTTCCCTCCCTCCCATCCCACCTCCCACCTGGTCCACTTCCCACCTTGATCCCATCCATTTTCAAAACTGGGTGCTTCCAACTCCACCCCCGAGCCCATACTCCCATCCATCACCTCCCCACCATCCCGTTCCCCCCCACTCTCCTGTGGGGTGAGATATCCCATTTAGTATGTATATCATTCTCTCCCCGAGCCAAATTCAATGAGAATAAGGTTTTGCCTTTTTGCCTTCTTGTTCTTCCCCCCTGCCACTGCAACCACTTTCCCTTGCCTCTTCTACATGAGATAGTTTACCCCATTCTGTCTCTTCCCATCTCCTCTCCTTATATTCCTCTCTCACCTCTCAATTTCACCCCTTAAGTATCATCCCTTCCCATTAAATTCGACCTCTGCCCTCTATCTATGTATACCTGTAAACATATATACACACATTCACATATGTATTCATATGCCCATATACCCTTTTTCAGCTATTTTCACACTGAGAAAGGTTTCATCAGTTACAGTTATCGTTTTTCCATGTAGGAATGTAAATAGTTCAACTTTGATAAGTTCCTTATGATTTATTTTTCCTTTTTACTTTCTCAAGCATCTCTTGCTTCTTGTGTCTAAATGTCACATTTTCTATTCAACTCTGGTTTTTTCCTCAAGAATGCTTGAAAGTCCTCTATTCCACTGAATGACCATATTTTCCCCTGAAACATGATACTCAGTTTTGCTGGGTAGGTGATTCTTGATTTTAGTACTAGCTCCTTTGACCTCCAGAATATCATATTCAAAGTCTTTTGATCCCTTAATGTAGAAGCTACTGGTTCCTGATTATGTTTCCACAATACTCAAATTGTTTATTCCTGACAGCTTGTAATATTTTCTCCTTGACCTGGGGACTCTGGAATTTGGCTATGATATTCCTAGGAGTTTTCTTTTTGGAATCTTTTTCAAAATGCGATCACTGAATTCTTTCATTTTCTATTTTTCCCTCTGGTTCTAGAATATCAGGGAAATTTTTCTTGAGAATTTCTTTTTTTTTTTAAACAAATGCTTTATTAACTTCTGTTTTACATCATTCATTTCCGCCAGATATTGAGTTACAATCATTTCCCCCCATTATTCCCCTACCCAACCTCCCAGAATAGTAGTCCCACAAGATATCACTTCCTCCAATCTGCTCTTTCCCATACCTTCTCCCATACCCCCATCGACTTTTCCATTAGAGGAAGGTGAATCTTTGTGTCCCAATGCCTGCACATCTTATCTCCCTATTACAAGCGAAAGAGTATTAATAATAGTATTTATATATATTTGAAACATTTAATGTTACAACCTCGAATTTCAGATCCATTTCCTTCCTCCCTTGTCACCCATTCCTTCTTGGGAGATAAGTAATTCAGTATATGTTGTACATGTCTAGCTATGCAAGACATTATCATAGTAGATATATTGTACAAGGCTGTTTATAATTCCCTCCCACTCATCCCACCTCCCCCCCCCCCAACCTGGTCCATTCCCTACTTGATCCTGTCCCTCTTCTATAGTGGGTACTTCCAACCTCCCCTCACCCCAAGGATGCCCTCCCATCCATCATCCCTCCTCTCATCCCCCTTCCCCCTATCCTGCTGCAGGTTGAGATATCCCATTTAGTATGTATATCATTTTCTCCCTGAACCAAATTCAATGTGAATGTGGTTTTGCCTTTTTAGCCTTCCTTATTCTCCCCCTCCTTTGCAACCACTTCCCCTTGCTTCTTCTACATGGGACAGTTTACCCTACCCTGTCTCTCCCCATCTCCTCTTGTCACTTTCCTCTCTCACCTCATAATTTCATCCCTTGAGTATTCTCCCTTCCCAACAAATTCAACCTATGCCCTCTATCCATATATAACTGTAACCATATACACACACATTCACATATGTATTCATATGACCACACCCCCTTCTTCCATTATTTTCATAGTGAGAAAGATATCATCAGTCACAGTTATTGCTTTTCCATATAGGAATGTAAATAGTTCAACTTTGATAAGTTCCTTTTGATTTCTTTTCCCTGATTACCTTCTCAGGCATCTCTTCCTTCTTGTGTCTGGATGTCAAATTTTCTATTCAATTCTGGTTTTTTCCTCAAGAATGCTTGAAAGTCCTCTATTCCACTGAATGACCATATTTTCCCCTGAAACAAAATACTCAGTTTTGCTGGGTAGGTGACCCTTGGGTTCATTCCCAGTTCTTTTGCCCTCTGGAATATCATATTCCATGCCCTTCGATCCCTCAGTGTAGAAGCTGCCAGGTCCTGGGCTATTCTGATTGTGTTTCCACAATATTGAAATTGTTTCTTCCTGGCTGCTTGTAGTATTTTCTCCTTGATCTGGGGATTCTGGAACTTGGCTATAATATTTCTGGGAGTTTTCTTTTTGGGATCTTTTTCAGGAGGTGATCGGTGGATTCTTTCAACCTCTATTTTGCCCTCTGGATCTAAAACATCAGGGCAGTTTTCCTTGAGAATTTCTTGAAGGGTGATTTCTAGGTTCTTTCCTTGATCATGGCTTTCAGGTAGTCAATAATTTTTAAATTGTCTCTCCTGGATCTATTCTCCAGGTCAGTGGTTTTTCCCATGAGATATTTCACATTGCCTTCTAATCTTTCATTTGTTTGGATCTGCTTAACAGCATCTTGATTTCTCATAAAGTCATTAGCTTCCATTTGCTCCAGTCTAACTCTGAAGGAATGAATCTCCTCAGTGAACTTTTGAGATTCTTTTTCCATCTGGCAAATTCGACTTTTTAAGGCATTCTTCTCCTCATTGCCCTTTTGGGCCTCCTTTGCCATTTGAGTTAGTCTATTTTTTAAGGTGTTGTTTCCTCAGTCAGGCTGTTGACCCTCATTTCATACTTTTCCTGCATCCTTCTCATTTCTCTTTCCAATTTTTCCTCCACTTCTCTTATTTGATTTTTAAGTCCTTCTTAAGGTCCTCTATGGCCTGCAACCCGCTCATGTTTTCCCCTGGGGCTTTTGGAGCAGGACTTCTGACCTCACAGTCCTTTTCCTGCTCTATGCCCCCAAAATAGGAGTCTGGGGTTGCATTTTTCTGTTTCCTTTGCCTTGGCATGTTGCCACTTAATTTCTTGACTTTTGGGCTTGTTGCCACACTATGGCTTTAAGGCCAGATAGAGGAATTTTCGTCCCGAACGTGTGGGGGGCAACTTCCGTTTCTGGCAAGCTGTAAACCCACCCACAACTTCCACCCTAGATCACAATCCAGATCCAGGAGGTTAAAGCAAGAGCGATTACCCCCCAAGACTGATCGCTGGATCTCCCCACGATTTGTAGGCTGGGAGCTGGAAATGCCTCTGAAAACTACACAGTGGCGTGTCTCCTCAGCAGCTTCTAGCCCCCAGGGGAGGGAGCTGACGCATTCCCCAAATACAGGTCCCAAAGTCCATAGGACACTAACCTCTTACTTTGTCCTAGGCATGTCTATGTTGATAATTCTGGAGTCGCCACAGCTCCTGGTGTTCTGGGGTTCCTCCAGCTGGCTGCTGGCCCTGCCGCCCTGGGGCTAAAACCTCGGCTCACGCGGACCTGGGCTCGGCTCGGCTCCTGCGCTCTGCGCGCTGCCGGCTCCCAGACCTCTGCGCTGGTCCTTCCTGCAGGGCTGCTGGGCTGTCCTCAGCGGGAGGTTAGCTTCTCTGTGTCGTTCTGTGGGTGCTGGGGCTCCAGAAGTTGTTCACAGTCCTTTTTTACATAGTTTGTGGGGAATCTGGGGGCAGAGAGGCTTGGAAGAGCTGTTTCTACTCCGCCATCTTGGCTCCGCCCCCCGAGAATTTCTTTAAGAATGATTTCAAGGTGATTTTTTTGATTGTGGCTTTCAGGTAGTCCAATAATTTTTAAGTTATCTCTCCTGGATCTATTTTCTATGTCAGTGGTTTTTCCAATGAGATATTTTACAATGCCTTCTATTTTTTTTATTTGTTTGGATCTCTTTAATAATATCTTGATTTCTTATCAAGTCACTAGCTTCCATTTGCTCCAATCAAATTTTCAAGGATTTATTCTTTTCAGTCAGTTTTTGAAATTCCTTTTCCATCTGGATAATTTGGCTTTTTAAGTTTGTCTTCTCCTCATTGGCTTTTTGAGCCTCTTTTGCCATTTGAGTTAGTCTATTTTTTAAGGTGTTATTTTCTTCAGTATTTTGGGGGGGTCTCCTTTAGCAGGCTACTGACTCACTTTTCATGATTTTCTTGCATCATTCTCATTTCTCTTCCCAATTTTTCTTCTGCTTCTCTTACTTGATTTTCAAAATCCTTCTTGAGCTCCTCCATGGCCTGTAACCAATTCATATTCTTCTTGGAAGCTTTTGATACAGGAGTTTTGTCTTTGTTGTCTTCTTCTGGTTCCATGTTTTGATCCTTTTTGTCCCCCCCAAAAAGATTCTATGGTCTGATTGTACTTCCTCTGCTTGCTCACCTTGCCAGCCAATCACTTGACTTTTGGGCCCTTTGCCACAGTAGAACTCTGCTTCCAATAGTGGAGGGAGCTGTGTCTCAAATTGTTGAGGTTTTCACAAATGTCCAAGGTCTCATGAGGGCACCCTCTCTACAGCCACCCCAAGTTCTGGCACACTGGCCACACACCCTAGGACCACCACTAAAAACTGCACTTCAGATCCAAACAAGTCAAAGCAAGAGCAATTACTCTCTGAACAGTTGCTTATTCCCCTTAGAATTTGCAGGCCAAGAGCTCTGGAGGCAGTCATGCTGTATCAGCTGCAGCCACCTCTCACCCTGGGGGCAGGAGCTGGACCATGCCCTTCTGTCACTCAGTTCCAACAGAGTTCCACATTGACCTTTTATTTTCTTTTTATTGTTTATGGGTTAAGAAGTCTGGAAACTGCCACAGCTGCTTGTGATTCACTCTCCTGAAGCCTGCTCTGGCCAGTCTGTTCCACAGGTTGGAGCAACCCTGGTCTGGTCAAGCACAGTTCATGCAGGGCTCTGCTTGGCTCCCAGCTCAGGGTTATAGACCCTTCCTCTAAGCCTGCTAGATTGACTTCAGCAGGAGATTTATTTCTCTCTGTCTCTTTGTGGGTTTTGTAGCTCTCAAATTTGTATAGTCATATTTTATGGGTATTGGAGGTGTTTGGAATGGGAGCTCAGACAAGTTCCTGCTTTTATTCCACCATCTTGGCTCTTCCCCCCAGTAAATAGTTTTGTATGGTGTTCTATTGATCCTACAGAACTTCAGCTCAACATTTACATATTAGTTAATCTGGAATGCAGAAAGCATTAGTTGAAAGAGCACTAGATTGGGGATCCAAAGACCTGGTGTAATTCCTGGTTCTGTCACTGTTTTCTTGGGCATATTTCATTTCATCTTTCAGGGCCTGACTTCCCTGACCTTCAAAATGAGGAAGTTGGACAAGGTGACTTTGAAAATATATAATAAATTCTTAATCATTGTAGCAGCAAGCACCCCAACATCCCCAGGGTGGCTGCCAACACAGGTTCTTAGATCTGCTTTTCAAAAGGAAAGCAACTCACAATCGGTTAACAAGCTTACTTTAATCAAACAAACATATACATAATTTACCTAGTTCAGGGGATAAAGGTCAGAACCCCAAACTTCAGAGTATATAGACAGTAGTTCCAAAACAGTGAAATAGACAGATCAAGCAGACAGGTTTCCAAACTGCCCAACCATTACATACAGCAATACCAAATCACAGTTACCAGAGAGGGAAGCATCAACATCTGGGTTTTCAAAGCTGGGGGGCTCTCAGTGGCTGCCCAGACTCTCATCTGGTCAAATCACACAACACTTCTCAAAGTGAGCCCCAAAGCAAAGCCTCCCATCAGGGTTTATATATTCTTCTTCTGGCTCAGAGAATGTAACAACCTTCTAGACCCACTGCCCAATCACAAAGTATCAAGGTGTGGGCTTTCCTGAAAAACAAACCTCCCACCACAGGCTCCAGGTGCTCTTAATCTAGGGGCAGGGAAGCTCTTTAAATTTTCATTTCCATTACAATCATTTATCAAATGATGTTATGAATTTGCTCTTTTTTCTTTTAGACGTGTCTTTCTTTAGACTGAAAAAATTGCTTTCTATACTGAATGCTTCCTAAAATTGTAGCTTCTCACTGAATGTTTTTACATTTTGTTCAGGAAAACACTAGTACACAAAAAAAGTCCAAAATAGTAATCTGCTGATTGAAATGAATAAGATCACTTTCCAAGGTAAAATTTAAGCATGGCTTATAGCTTGACCACTATGAGCATCCAGTTTTCTAATTCACAGTTTCCAGTGACAAACATTTGAAAGATCAAAGACATGACAAGGTTTCTTTTCATCTGGCTTAGAGACATTTGTTGTGGGAAACAGTCAAAGAAGTTTAAGCAAGGAATTATAAAGAGCACAGTATACCTGGATTGCTGCATTCCACAGTGCCCAGAGTCTAGGAGAGAAGGCCACCATTGGAATTGGGATCCCAGGGCAACAGGCCACTGGAGGAAGAGTCTTGAGAGATGGTTACCCAACAAAACAGTACTGACAAGTGTGATTCATTGTGATCAATGAATTAGGGTCAGTGATTACCCATTAATTAGACAAAGTTCATTTCATCCCAATAGTTACTGTTGCAATGTATAGAGTGCTGGGCCCAGTTAGTATGATGTCAGTTCAAATATGGTCTCAGACAATATATTTGTGTGTGATCCTTGGTAAGTCATAATTTCTGTCTTCCTCAGTTTCCTCATCTGTAAACTTAGAATTTAAATATTACCTACTTATGAGGGTTGTTGTAAGAATTAAATGAAATAAGATTTATTGAGTTCTTTGAAATTTTTTATGTTTTATATAAATACAGTTATCATTGTTGTTTTTATAAATGTCTTTTATTTCAGTTTTTCCACTAAAATAATCCCTGACAAAGTGCTATAGCTTCTTGTGATATGAGTATAGATGACCCCAAAAAAGTACCTTGCTAATTTATATCCATACTTTCCCACCATACTTCCTAAAGAATGCAGTGAAAAATATTTTAAACTTATAATGTGCAGCAAAATTTTTTATTTTCTAGGAAGGAGTGGGGAATCTGTAGTCTCAAGGTCACATGTGGTCCTCTAGGTCCTCAAGTGTAGTCTTTTGACTGAATCTAAACTTCACAGAAAAAAATCCCCTTAATAAAAGGATTTGTTCTGTAAAACTTGGACACAGTCAAAAGGCTGTATCCAAGGACCTAGAAGGTCGTATGTGGCTCCAAGGTTGCAGGTTCCCCATGCTAAACTCTAGGGATAGATTCTCTGCCCTCAAGGGCAGGGTAAAATTCTATTGTGGGTGGGGGATTACAACATTTACTCAGTTAAGCTAAAAACAAGAAAAATTGAGGAGAGAGAAAAGACTAACTACAGAATCAAGTGGACCTAAATTTATTCTAGAAGTTGACTGATTGAGTTTAGACTTGAAACAAGCTCAGAATTCTCTGAGGCAGAACAAGCTAACAAAGTGAGTTGGATTAAAAATATGTCAGTCCAAGTATCTTTACCATTTCTCTGTACCTTTTTTCCCACCTATCTGGCATAATACCAATTTATTAAATCATATCAACTCTACTAATTTGAGGAGATTGTATTGTGAGTTGTACTGTGCAGTTAGCAACATGTAAGAACTCTAGATTTTGCTTCTTCTCACTAACCAATGTTCATGAGAAATTGAAGTTTGAATACTCTGTGATTCATTAGTTAGTATATTATTATAGGAGTTATCCGTGGAACAATTTTCTTATCCTTAACTTTTCAGGAATCCTTCACACAATGAAATAGTCCAAATAAAAATGTTTGAATCCCAAGCCAAAGAAAGAACATGCAGAGTAGTGTATGAAAATGCAATTACATATGGGACATATTTTGGTTTCAAGGCCACATATATATATATATATATATGTATATATATATAGTTGCAAATGAATATTTTAAAAGATCTTGTGTGGTTCCCCAAGTTATTAAGGATGATTTGAACATGACTTTTTTTTTTCCAAAAGTGATTTTTTCTTAAGCTTGTACATCTGCATTTTTTCCCCTCAAAATTAAGCTATGTATATTTCTTTCTTTTCTTCTTTTTTTTTCTTTGCTTTTTGGAAGGCAATTAGAGTTGAGTGACTTGCCCAAAGTCACACTTCTAGTAAGTGTATTAAGTGTCTAAGGCTAGATTTGAACTCAGGTCCTTCTGACTCCAGGGCCGACGCTCTACTCACTGCACCACCTAGCCGCCCCTTGATCTTTTCTTAAACACATCTCTCTTCAATATTCTGTTGGATTTATTTATATAGCCGTGGCAGTTTGCTGAAATGTACTGGCAAGTGGAATAGTGGAGACCTAACAATGAATTAACAGTCACATAAATAACTCAATGAGAAATAACAACTCTACTTTGTTTGTGATACTTTCCAAGTCAAAACAAAAGGAAGGCCTTTATTAATAAGCAATTGATGGTCATGTTAATTAGGAAATTTCAGAAAAATGATCTGCCACTTTTAAAGTAATTGTTTTGTTATCACTGCCTAAACTGTAGACAGTTCCTAATACAGTGCAGGAGGATAGCTTACAGATGACTTGCTTTTGCAGACACCAAATATTGTTGCTAGTTTTAAAATGGAGTTTTTCTTCAATAATTGATCCCAGGTAGTTCAGGAAGACCCTAGACTCATAGACTTGGTGAGAGAAACCCTACAGATTTTCCACAATGGCAATGAATCAATGATAGGTGATAATCAGGATTTATCTGAGCAAGCATCACTTTTGAGTTTACAGTTAATACTCTGTAACAACCAATGCTTACAGAATAATTGGAAATTTCTATCCTTCCTCATAAAATATACTTACACAAGCATTATGTGACTTTGCTAACAAATCTTTTATGCATGAGTCTGGTTGCATTTTGTGGACCTGGTAGAAAATGGGAAATTGAGGGCTTACATGGATTATGAGGGGAGACTCATGTGCAGAGCTAAAAGTCTCATATTCTCATCCTATTGATGTTAATATGGTTTGCTTGCATGACAGTATTTTGTAACTAAAAAGCTATGAAGAGAATATTGTGTCATTAATTAAATGCTTACTAAAACTACAGGCTTCTTTTCTCTTCTTGATATGTTCCAGTGTGTCTAATACAAGACCTCAAATTCATTAAAAAGGAATAATTTTATTTAGGTTTGGTAATGTTCAGAAAGATATATAGATACAGAAATAGCATGCAGTGGAGATAATCATTAAGACTAATTTAAAGAGAAACTGTCAGTGTATTTTCTCTGCTGAATTTTAACTTCATGAGAATTTATGGATGAGGTTTTATCACCTTATTTTAAGAAGCAAATAGGCAGGTTTTGTCTTTCTCTTTTTTTTTTTTTTTTTAAAGCAATTGGGGTTAAGTAACTTGCTCAAGGTTACAGGGCTAGTCATTATTTATGCGTGGGTGCTCATTTTCTGAGGCCGGATCTGATCTCGGGTCATCCAAACTCCGAGGCCGGCGCTCTTACTCACTGCTCCACCTAGTCGCCCCTTTAGGGCAATTGGGGTTAAGTAACTTGCCCAAGGTTACACGGCTAGGTTTTTGTTTGTGCGGATTAAGTGTAGGAGGCCGGCTCCGAACTCAGGTCCTTCTGATTCCAGGGCCGGCGCTCTATTCACTGCGCCACCTAGCCGCCCCCTTTCTCTTATTTTTAAATGACAAGATCTCACATGGTTTCAATAGTTAGCAACGCTTGGGGATCAAGCAACATTTCTAAAGATCTTTATATTGAATTTCAAATATAAATCTCACAGTAAAATACTATTTGTAATTCTGGTAAAAAAAAAGATACAAAAATAAGTATGTAACATGTGATTCTTATTTTTTAAGGTGTTCTGAATTATTTAATCAATTTTTGCAACTTTATTCTAGCAATCATTTTCTGAGAGATGGAGATTATGATTCTGAAACATACTTTCCAATATGCTTTGAGATCTTCCAGTGTCCCCTGTGTGCTAGATATCATAAGTGAAAATCATAGGGTCTCTATAGTTGAGAGGAAAGTTTATGAGAATCTTTCTGTTCAGTGTTTTCTAGATATTCAAGAGAGAATTTTAAAAAAGTATATTATCTCTAATTTATATTTCCTATCTTTTTTTCATTCACACTTCCTGGTGAAGGAGAGAAAAGAAAAACTTATTGTTTACAACTCTTTTCTTTGCATTGTAATTAGAGAGATGTTTTAAAGACAGCTGCAAAGGCAGGTGTTGGAGGATCAGGAAAGACCCTGTGACTTTTAAAAATCTGTATTATAACAGAATGAAAATACAGTAACTGGATTGCCATCTAGCTTTTATCTACAGTTTAGAAACTAACCAGCTCTACGAGTCTGTGCAAATCACTTCATCACTCAGGGCCTTAGTTTCCAAATTTATAAGTATTAGAAAAATTTATTAGATTATAAAAAAAATTTCCTTTCAGCTCTCCAGTCCTAGGAGTCTCTATTTAGCTATTTAATAACAATGATAACATCTCTAAAGCATAAGCCAGGTGGTACCATTCTAAAATCAAATAGACCAGATCCAATCATGTGACCAAATGAATCCCAGAGTGTTCGTTAGTCATTTTTGGAGGTTTGTTAACTTTTTCACATGACTGATATTTGGACAATCATTACTGAGTATTCTGTTGGATAAATTAGTCGACCATTGCCCTAAGTAGTTCCCTAGTGGCATATAAGTTAATGTACCACCAAAGTCTCCAATCACTATCCAAAGAGTAACTTACTTACTTAGCAGAGTCCTACCCATAATTGAGGCATTTAGGACAGATGGATTCATTCAGTGCTGCAATGAGTCTCCCTTGCTGACTTGAAATGTCAAGTTTTGTTTTTAAAAATGTTAAAATTAAACTAAGGGGAATACCCACATTATAATGATGCAGCCCAAGTACTTAGGATCATTAATATCTCTTAGAAGGAAATGGTGGTAAGTACCATACTGATTAATATTTAAAGCTCCCTTGTTAATAACATGGGCCAGGTTCTCAGTCCTATACTCTCCAAGGGATTTTTTTTAAATATAAAGATAGGAAATGATAATGAATCTGATCCTATTGCTGAACCTAATTAGCATGATGAGTATTTAGGTGAAGTCACATTAACCATTTCAGCCTAGGATAGAGAAAGGAAAGAAGGTCAATGATTAAGTGATTTTCTAGATTGCCAAGAGTAAATGTAATTTTCACATCTTACTAGTACACACTCATGCTCCCAACATGACCTTAAAAGCCTAGAAATAGAATGTTTAATGAAAGCAGGGGCATTTTCTCTAGCTGTAATCCTGGCCTGGAAGGCTCTCCTTCCTAAACTCTACCTACTAACTTCTCTAGCTTCTCTTAAGTGCCACCTAAAATTGCATCTTTTGAAGGGAATCTTTCCTAACCTCTCTTAAGTATTGTGCCTTCCCTTTGTTAATTATTTCCTATCTATAGTGCATTTTGTATATATTTGTTTATTTCTCCCAATAGATTGTGAGCTCACTGAGGGCAAAGAATGTCTTTTACCTCTTTTTGTATTTCCCTGAGCTTCGCACCTTGCTTAGACATAATAAATATATACATTTTTATGATTGATTACTAGAGTTCATTTTTATGTATGTCTTTTTATGATTTAATAATATAACCAGTTTACTGGAACTTTAAAGTTCTCCCAGTGAGCAAAATATAGCACTATATGTATCAAATAAGAGATATATCTGTAGCACATGGAAAGTTTACTGTATAACCCTCAACATATGCTGAAAAGGACATTTCTGTGCCTCATTCCATGAATATCATGGCATTTGACACAAAACAAAGCAAAAGTATTATTATCTATTTCAGCTATTAATATCTTATAACCTGATGTTGGTATGAGTAGAAGAAAGAAGACAGAAATTTTATTTTCTGTATACTATTATTTGCATATGAAATCTTGATTACTAACCTGCCTTTTAAAATATATGTTGAATGAAATTCAAAATTATTGTACTTTGAATATATTTATATATGCCTCTCCCCAACTTGAAAAAATTGTTAGAATAGGTATACACCATAGTTACTTATAACCTGCAAAGTAAGTATTTTGACTCTTTGTGTTCCCTGAGAAATGTAGGGCAGAACAACTGGACAGAGGGGTGAATAATAAAAATATATTTTCAGACATAGTGCAAACTGGTATATAATTATACAAATTTTAACAATAGCTTTGTTTTTTTTCTTCCCCAAAATGGCAATAATATTGAAGGTAGGTATAAGGTAGTCAAAAAAAAAAAAAACCAAAAAAAAGAAAAGAAAAATAAGTGAAAAGAAAGAAATGAGTGTTATCAAGGCATTTTATTTTATAAATGGTTAGATGGTCAGATAAAAAGCATAGACTAGCAGAACATTTTTGAAAGCAATAGGATGAGATGGTTTACTTAAAGAGAAATATAATTTCATTAGAGTTTCATAGTTTCATGTTTAAACTTTTTATTTCTTTTGACTGTTTTAGCACATAGATGGAAATGTCCTTTTTATTTGGTGTTGAAGGGTGTGTGTGTGTGTGTGTGTGTGTGTGTGTGTAAATGGCTCAGTGAGCCCTTTTAAAAATTGTGGAAGAAGGTATATGTTATGATGAATTTATACTTTTTTTCACATGTGCTTTAAAAATCTCAAGTATCTACCAAATTCTTACCTTAAAAAAATTAATATAGAGTCATTTAGTTGAGGCTCCCCACCCATGTCTCTCATCTTATACCTGCCCTCCCAACATGTATCAAAGAATATGGGCAATACCAACATTTACTGGATCCCTATATTTATCCTAAGTATCTGGATTAAAACTAACATTGCCTTATTAACATATTTAGAAATCCTAGGGTAAGTTATTTCTTTTATTCAAGATGCATTTATTTTGTATCAGTTATGTGCTGAGCACTATGATAGACTCTGGAGGAACTTCAAAGTTAGAAAATACATGGTCCTTACCTGATAGAACGTAAAATGTAGTTCAGGGCAAGAGATATATTACACAACAATCTATGATGGGTGCTAATGTATAATAAATGTTTTAGAGAGTTACAAAAGAAAGTAATGTGTGACAATCTGAAAGCCAAGGGCATGACTAATTGTGAATATCTGTGAAGACTTCATGGAGGAAGTAGTATCTATCTATATTGGGTTTTAAAGGATGCATAGTAATTCAGCAAGACAAGAAGGAGGAGATTTTTGGCATAGCCAACAGAATGATCAAAACCATGGAGGAAAGGCTTAGAGTGTGTTTTCTATGGAAAGATATTAAGTGACCTAGTGAATATAAAATATAAAATGCCTAGACTGTGTAATATTAGCAAAGACTGCAAAGTTAGTCTGGCACTAGGTCATATATGTCTCAATGATTACAATTACAAGTGAAGGGTTTAAATATGGTTACATCAACTGTTCATTGGGAGGACCTTATCTGAAGCAATAGGGAAATGTGGGTCCTGAAAGATTTAACAAGCAAGGTTACAAAAAGTCCCATTTGAGCCACATAAATCCTGAATTACAACAATTGGCTCTTCACCAGGAGGGTCTAGTTCTCTCCCTTCCCTCCCTGCACTGCCACCCCCCCTCCCCACCATAATGTACCAGATTGCTGTAACACTTCCCCTTTTTTCTAGCCTCCTTGGAGTTCATTTGATTTTCCTTCAAAACAGAAACCCTGACATATGAAACAGAAAAATTTTATTAAAATTGCCAATTTCATGCTTCGTGTGTGCCAAATCTGTGATACTATCTCAATGCCAAATCCAGATACAGACACAAGCTCACAACCAAAGAAGACAGCCATAGGGAACAAGAATGGCTCCAAGTCAGACTTGGCTCACTGCTTGTAGATCTGCCCAACATGGTATTTTAATATAATGGGCTATCATTTATTTACAGATTAATCCATTTAATAACAACATTGATTTTCCTAAACTTTCCAATCAGCAGTCATCAGCCTATGAAGGTACCTGAGTGACTGGATTACATAGAGATCTGGGGGAATCATATCCTTTTTTTAAATAAATATATATATATATATATATATATATATATATATATATATTTAAACATTTGGTTTTAGGACTTTGAATTACAGATTCATTCCCTTACTCCATTGTCACCCACCCTTACTGAGAAGATAAGCAATTCAATATAGGTTGTATATGTGTAGCTAATGCAAAACATTACCATAGTAGATATATTGTAAAAGACTGATTATATTTCCCTCCCTACTATCCCACCTCCCACTTGTTCTATTCTCCACTTTGATCCTGTCCTTTTTCTAGCTCCTGTGCCCTCCAGAATATCATATTCCAAGCCCTTTGATCCCTCAGTGTAGAAGCTACCATATCATGTGTTATCCTGATTGTATTTCTACAATATTCAAATTGTTTCTTCCTGACTGTTTGTAATATTCTCTCCTTGATCTGGGAATTTCAGGACCTGGCTATAATATTCCTAGGAGTTTTCTTTTTGGGATCTTTTTCAGGAGGTGATAGGTAGATTCTTTCAATCTCTACTTTGCCCTCTGGTTCTAAAACATCAGGGCAGTTTTCCTTGAAAATTTCTTGGAGAATGATTTCTAGGTTATTTCTTTGATCATGGCTTTCAGGTAGTCCAATAATTTTTAGATTATCTCTCCTGGATCTATTTTCCAGGTGAGTGGTTTTTCCCATGAGATATTTCACATTGTCTTCTATTCTTTCATTTGTTTGGATATGTTTAACAGCATTTTGATTTCTCATAAAGTCACTAGCTTCCATTTGCTCCAATCTAATTCTAAAGGAATGATTCTCCTCAATGAGTTTTTGAGATTCTTTTTCCATCTCGCAAATTCGGCTTTTTAAGGCATTCTTCCCCTCATTGCATTTTTGAGCCTCTTTTGCCATTTGAGTTGGTCTGTTGACTCTCATTTCATAATTTTCTTGCATTGTTCTCATTTCTCTTCCCAACTTTTCCTCCACTTCTCTTATCTGCTTCTTAAGGTCCTCTATGGCCTGTAACCAGCTTGTATTTTCCTTTGAAGGAGTTCTGTACAGGAGTTCTGACTTCACTGTCTTCCTCCTGTTCCATGTTTGATGCTTTTTGTCCCCAAAATAGGAATCTAATGTTGGATTCTTCTGTTTGTTTTGCTTCCTTTGCCTGGTCATATTGCCACTCAATTACTTGACTTTTGGGTTTTTTGCCACAGTAGGACTCTGCCATCAGACAGGGGAGCTTCCATCCCAAAAGCTGGGGTTTTCTCAGCTGCAGGAGATATTAGTTGGGTGCCCTTTCTGAAGCCTCCACACTCTCTGGCAAGCTGGTCACACACCCCAGGACCTCCATCCTAGACTGCAATCCAGATCCAAGAAGGTTAAAGCAAGAGTGATTACCCCTCAGAGTGGTCGCTTGGTCCCCCTCCACTTTGCTGGCCAGGAGCTGAAGCAGCCATGTGGGGGCAGCTGCACAGCTGTGGCATCTCAGTGACTTCTTGCCCCAGGGGAAAAAGCCAATGCACTCCCAACTACTGGGTCCCAAAGTCCACACTGCACTGATCTCTCACTTTTTCCTTAGCATCTATGTGTTGATAATTCTGGAAACCATCACAGCTGCTGGTCCCTCCAGCTGGCGGCTGGTCAGGCCCACACTGGGGCTAAAACCTCTGGCTTGCCCAGGGTTGGGGTGGGCTCCCCAGCACTGTGCTGGCTGCTCCCTGCCAGGCTGCTAGGCTGTCCTCAGCGGGAGGTTAGCTCCTCTGTGTCATTTTGTGGGTCCTATAGCTCCAAAGTTTGTTCAGAGTCTCCTCTTACATGAATTGGGGAAGGTGGAAGCTGGAGCCGAGCGGAAATCCTGTTTCTACTCTGCCATTTGGACTCGCCCCCCAGAATCATACCCTATTGAACTAAGCTCAGAAACTTTCTAAATGTAATATTTCAGGTCTCTTATTGTGTTCTTAAAATATGACTTAGTAAAATCAGTAATTGCTGAGCCTGTTTAACAGTTCAACTACTCACTGACTGACAAGAGAAGTGAAATTGGGAGGAACAGAAAGGGGAATGTTGGGAGATACAAAGAAAAAGAGGCTTGTCCTGCAGGTGACTTAGAGCATATACAGTCAATGTGGTATCAACTTTCACAGTAAAATAATCAATCATGCATTTAATAATCACTCATTCTCTGGATATTAAGGATAAAAATAACAATGTAGAAAATGGGATCCAAGCTATTGTCTGGTTTTCATAACCAATGGGTCCTGTTATAGATATTTATCTATCTCTTGCTATTATTTTATCAGATTCATCTACATTTTTTCTACTCTATTGGACCTCATTTATAACACGATGGTAAGTAGAAACACTTTGTTCTAGGCTGTTAGATCCGGTTTTGTAAAAACATGTGTGTATTTATGTTTCTGGGACATGATGTGACTTATGGTATTGTTGGGAGGTATCATGCAGTTGAGTTAGAGCATTGAATTTGGAGTCAGGAAGATATGAGTTTAAGTCCAACAATTACACCAATTGTGTGACATTGGTCACAGTGGCATATCCTCTCAGTGGTCCTGGTAAATTATCTGAGCCACAATTTGCAGATGTGCTGCTAATCCTCCTTGGGCAATGGAATATCTGTGCTAATGTATTTCCTCATACAGATGGAATGACAGGTCCACCCTACACACACACACACACACACACACACACACACACACACACACACACTTCAAAAAGTCTTGACCTCCAAGGAACTCACATACTACCAAAGTTATACAGCACACATATGGATCAATGTACCTCATTTATAATGGTGATTATACTGAAATCAATTACAAGACATGGTTTTCCATTAAAATGTCATAGAATAGGATGTGGTTTGCAAAATAAATGTCTATATCTTTAATTTGGGCACATATGTAGAATGGACACCACTATTTCTAAGTACTTGTATGGCTAGATAATATCTCCTTATGAACAGGGAATTCTGAGAGAAATAAAAGGATATACTTAAGTGGAACTTAAGGTCAAAGTTACAGCTTTATCAACTTACTAGCTGTACACTAACCAAAGGGAAAGTAGGAATCTTTGATTAGAGGTTTGGGTACTTTTCAGAAAAAGAAACATTTGGCACCCTGAAAACAATGGTTGTACCCACAAACTCACTTATATGGGTATAGAACTTGTGACTGTATCCTCAGCCGCATCTACAGACCCTTATCAGTTTTCAGTAGAAAGAAAGACAATGATGTAGATTGTCATAAGTAATTATGCTCTTATCAAATCATGGATAGTTTTTTTTTTCTCCTAAAGATAAATGGGGCCCATTGAAAAGTTCTCATGAAATCTGTAATGAAAACACTCCATGAAAGAAATATTTGTTTCCCCCTGCTCCCATATATGAGTAGTTGGTTGTAAAAATGTTAAATGACAAGATTCTTGAGAGTTTGGGAGCTTAAAGGAAGATTATGTGGAAACTGTGATACTGAAATGAAGAAATCTTCATTCCTAGGAATCAGGACATTTTCTGTGCCTTATTCCATGAATCAAATTCATTCAACCACATATTGGTTTAAGATTCAGATAAATTAGGCGATTATGCACTTAGAATCTAATAATATACTATAATTATTTTCCAACCAAGTTTATTATGACCTAAGATTCAGACTTGAACAATCAATATGCAATGAGTACCGAATCTTTTTGTAACTCTTCTCAGCACAGTAATGGTAATGATATTTATAATATGATGTTATCCTTAAGGAGTTTGCTTATTAGTTGAGCAGGGAAAGCATAAACATAGGAGAATAATTAATACCTTGATACGGTAATGATGTTAAGTGTCCAAAGGGATATATAAATAATAAGAGTTCAGAGAAATCATTGGGCTCTAGACCGTGAGTAAAGTCTAGGTTTGAGTTAGAACTTGAAAGACGGACAGGGATTAGGTGAAGAAGGTAAGGACATATCAGGTTGAGGGAATATTATTATTAAATTCAGAAATAGGGAAGCACAATTCCTAGGCTAGATGAGTTTGATGGGAGTGGAGAATTCAGATAGGATGATGGTGGAAGTATAAGGCTGGAAATTTCCCCTAAAGTAAACAGAAACATATTCGTAAGAATGGAGATTTCTAATTCAGTATATCAAAAAAGCTAGTTCAATTGGGCTTGACTGAGCATCAAAAGAGGCATGACCCCCTGGGATAAAAAAGGAACAGAAAAAGTTTATTGCCTTCATGGAGGTAATGATGAAATAAAACTGATATCATTGACTTCTCAGGCTCATATTCCATCAAAGGACATGTTAAATATCTAGAATTAGCAATTTAGGCTCTTTAACATCAGTAAACACATTCTATACTTTAAGGTCAATATGCTATTTTCTGCTGCTAATGGTAATCTCAGAGATCATGACACCATCTAGCCTAGTTTATTTACTCTACTATTATCAAGTTGTCCCCTTATTTGCTTGTTTCTAATTTGTTCCCATATATTTGTTCCCATGTATTCTATACTATGAAAAGTCTACTATTCTAAATAAGTTCAGTTTAAGTATTGGAAAGCATGTTGTTTTGTTTTGTTTGTTTTGAGATATAAAATTAGCAGATACAATTCAGGGATGAAAATAATGCAACCTGCTGATATTTATTAGAAGCATCAGTATATATTTAGATAACTTGTATTATTTGGAAAGTTTCCCTTAAAATGAATATAAGCCTGTCTTTTAAAATTTCTCATTGTTTCTTATTCTGCATTCTTGGATCAGGCAGAATGAGTATAAATATTTCTTCTTAAGACAGGCTTTCAAATCCTTGTGGCTCATTTGCACCTTTTTTCTTATGTAAATCTTTTCTTTCAAATATCTTTATTGCTTTCAGCTGACCCATATGTGATTCGGTTTTAGGCCTTTACAAAATCCTGGTTGCCCTCTTCTAGATACTCAGTGGTTTACAGTGTTATTCCTAAAGGGTAACCCTCAAATTCCAGATGTGTTATAACCAGGGCAAAGTAGAATGTAGAATGTGACTATCATTGAAAGTCTAGCTCTTTAATTGAATAAAAATCTCTTTAGCTTTTCTGGTTGTCATGTGGTAATATAGATTCAGAGCATAACACATGTAGGCCTGCAATGGACCATAGAAGTCTTTGTATCAGACTTCCTCATTTTATAGATCAGGAGCCTGAAGCCCAGCAAAGTTAAGTTACTTGTCCAAAGTCATACAGGTTATATGTGGAATAATCAAGATTTAAACTTCAGTAGCTGATACTATATCTAGTATTCTTTCCACTCTACCATATTGATCCATATGAGCTTATGATTCAGTAGACCTTCCAACTTCCTTTTAAATAAACAGCTATGTAGTCATATCTCACTGACCTTATACTTGTGAAGTCAATGGAATAAAAATATTCTGTTAGGTGATTATAAATAAGCTACTTATAATGTTCAAGATTTGTCATGGTAGGGGTAATGAATGTTTAAATAATTTAATCATAAAAACCCAGATCTTTCTGACTCTAAGACTAGTCCTCTATTCATTATTTAGCACTGACTCTTGACTGAGGTATCACCAATATGATATTCACAGTGCCTACAGCAGTGATAAATATGCTAGCATAATTCTAAACAGAAAAATATAACAGGTGTTCCACATGGAAGACAGAACCAAAACATTTATTCATGCACCAGAAATTTGAATCCCAATACCAGAAAGCCAAATCCATCATAGTAACAAAGAAATCTATATACAATAACACTTAAGGGCCACTGCTATCCCCAAGCCATCCCTCTGCTGGGGCCTTCCCACAAACACCCTCTCACTCATAGCTTCTTTGCTTCCTGCTTTCTCTCTCTCCCTCAGCTCTAATTACTCTGACCAACTTTCTCTGGGCTCTCTTCCACTCTTCTAGCTCCACTCTTCCTGTTCCACCCATTCAGTGAGCTCCTCCCATCACAGACTCATGTGACTTAAGCAGGTAACATGGGCCTCTTAATGGATGGGAAAGATCTTCCCATTAGGAAAAATACATTAACTATACACTACTTATAACTTATATAAAACAGATGTACACTTGACTCTCTTAACTGAGAATTTCTTTGATTCAATTTATTCAGCAAGACAGCTGAAGTAAACCTCAATTTTAAATTGATTCCTACTCAGAATCAACCTAAAACACTTCATCTAACTAGTTAACTAACAGTTTGATAATTGTCTTCTCTGATATTTTGAGCCTTTGGTCTCATACTTGTGACTTAACTCATCATCAGATCAATAACGATGTGTCATTGAAGTCATAATATTTTGATATTTAAAATGTTTATGTATACAAAGGTATTCTGCAATATAATCTTATATCATTCTGAGAAAATGTTGCCCTCAGTCCTATTCTAATTAGGAAATTTTGCACCATAAGAAAAAAAAAACTTTCCTTTTTAGATGCGTTTTTAAAGGATTACATTTCTTCCTGTTCCATTAGCCAAGGTCTGTGATGGCCTTGAATCTTAAACTATAAACTTTAAATGATCACAGAAAATAAAATGTATAGAAATGAATAATCTATTTAATGAGCTTAGATGATGTCTTCTATTAAGAAAGCAAAGAATGTGTAAAGTGGAGTGACCTTGATTTACTAGCCAAGCTAACATATTTACCATTGCAATATCTATTCCACTTTGAAAAAGTCTATTTGTCAGACTTGTCATATGCAGTTTGTATAAGCAGTAATTACAGAATGAAGATAAATTATCCTCTATTTTAAAAGGCTACAAAATACGTAGTAGCCAATTTATATAACTACCTCTTGTCCTTGTAAGAATGAAAAAAGACCCATTCCATTTCAAAGTCAGTTGTTCATTTTAGCCATCTTCTGCTATCTCTCTTGCCTCTAATTCACTTTACATTTCCCCTTTTTGAATCCCTCCCCAGTAGGGCCTCTCACCAAAGCCTTTGGTTTTTCTTATTATTTAAAAAAAATGCCCCCGTAACAGGTATAATGTTTTTCTTATGAGGTATTCTATATCTATGAAAAGCTAGACAAACTGTTTGGCAGTATGGCAAATACTTAGGAAAGATGCCCAAATACACTTTGCTCATTCTTATATTTCTGCAGATAACACAGTCTCCTTTTGCTAGGCTGGTTACATCTGCTGTGCTTGCCACTACAAGTAATGCTGCTGCTTAGAAATTAGGGCAAGAGGAACTAATAGCAGTTTATAAACCAGGACTATGAAAGCCATGAATTTTCTCTTTTCTGGGAAAATTCGTATGCATAGATTTGTAGAGCTCTGCATTATTCTGTTTCCATGAAAGTGTGAAGACCATAAGCAATTCCAATGAGTATAGGAAAGCAATGTCTTTCAAAAGGAAAAATTAGCATGTTTGTTTAGGCTTCTGAATCTTAGGATCCTACATCTAGAAAGGACCTGGAAATCATTACTCTCATTCCCTTCTTCAGAAAGGTTTGATCTGTTAGAGCCATTTGCTTGTCACTTTTGAGTGGGAGAGGTGAAAATTTCACAGGGTATACCCTAAAGTCAAGTAAGATTTTTGTTTGTTTGTTTGTTTTGTTTTGTTTTTTGTGGGAACAGGCCCGAGTTTTGGTTTTACCCTTTTGCCTTCTTTACTACTACTACATCAGCATTAAGCCCTTTAGGGGTTTTTTGACCTCCACCCTTGCTTGCGACCTTTTCCCCTCCTTTGCCTTAGAATTTGCCAAAAAAGGACATAAACAATACCCTGTTTCCCTGTTCATGGCCTTTTTTGTGCCAAGACTGTAAGCCTGACTCCCAGCAAATAAGGAATAATGGTGGGCTTCTTTGTTCTTTGCCATTGGAGAAGATTTCCCACTCAGATTGTAAACCTGCCTCCCAGCCATGGGAGAAGAGACAGTGGTGGGAGGGGGCTTGACTACTTTAGGGTATAAGTTCTTGCTCTGTCTTCTGTAACACTCCTCATTCTGCTGGTTCCTACTGGTGGAAGGGATGCCCTCTTCTCTGGAGAATTGAATTAAACTTTCTGTTCTTTACTCAAGATACCTCTGACTTTTAATTTTTTGGAGTAGGGGATTTTTGGGTTCTCCACACCGCACACACATTTCTACTTGGAGATAACTACAGTTACAGAAACAGTTGGGTTGTTTAGTGGTCAGAACAAAGGATTTAAAGTCAAATAACCTGATTTCGGTTCCCTTGATCAATTACCCATTTGACTCTTAACAAGGCATATTGGTAGTTTTAGACTTCACTTCCCTTATCTACTGAATAAAAGGAGTTATAGTAGATCATTTCTAAGGTCACCTTTGACTATTCTGCTGACTAACCTAGGAATCTCTCCCTTTTATAAAAAAAATCATCTTAAAGTCATAGATGATAATTTCCTGATGGTTAATGGCAGAGTCTAGCTTTTGTATTTTTTTTTCCAGTGTCAAGTAGTGGCAATGATTGTAGAAACTCTGCCTACTATGTATGAGAGAGAGGAGTAAGGAAATGTGCTTTATATAGAGGTCATTTAAACATTTATACAATCAACTCATTCTTTTTGTAAAATAGCTTGTGGAAACTTCGTCATGTTTCATTTTTTGATTTTGTATTTCCAGAGTTTGTCCTCCTTTCAGTGTATTTGAATCAATTTTTTTTTTCTTATCAAACTCTGTAAACCTCTCAGACATACTAACAATAAGATTGAAACTCATAAGGTTGTAGTGCTATAATGGAATTTAGAGATCATCTGATTCAATCTCTCATTTTGCATATGAAGAAAATGAGATCCAGAGTTGATGTAGTAGATTTGAAATTCAAACATTCCAGGCATTTAGGATTTGGAGTAGATAGAATCCTTGAATTGGAGTCAGTAAGTCTAGAGTTCAAAACCTGTCTCTGACCCTTACTTGTATGATGGTGAGCCTAACTTCTATTTACCTCAATTTCCTCAATTATAAAATGAGGATAATAATAGTACATACCTCATAAGGTAGTTATGAAGATCAATTGAGATAATATTTGTAAATCACTTATTACTGTTCCTGGTAGATAGCAGGTACTATTTGTACATTCAGTTGTATCTAAATCTTCAGGACTCCATTTGAGGTTTTCTTTTCTTTTTTTTTTTTTTGGTCTTTTTGGAGAGGGGAAGGCAGGGCAGTTGGTATTTTTAGGCTTTAACTTTATAATAATTGAACATTTGATTTTTCCTTTTAAGAACATGTTTTAAATGTGCATGTATACTTTTCTGTTAAAAAAATCATTTAAAATATTTGCCAATTTAATGTAAAATGTTTAATAATAATAATAGTATATATATATATATATATATATATATATATATATATATATATATATATATTTTTTTTTTTTTTAAATTTTGAGTTTTGGGGCAGAGCCAAGATGGTGAAGTAAAAGCAGGGACTCACTTGAGTTCTCCCACAAATCTGTCCAAATACCTGTAAAAATAAACAAAGTCTAGAACAGCAGAACCCACAAAATGATAGAGTGAAACAAATTTGCAGCCCAATATAGCCTAGATGGTCAACAGATCTGTTTCACTGGCATGGGAGAAGAACATAGGCCAGTGTGGGACATGCCTGAATACACAGAGTCAGAGCAGGCCTCAGGGGACTGAATCATTGGCAGTTATGGCAGTTTCCACACTTTTCAATCTAAAAACCACTTTAAAGGTCAGTAGAAAAGGTGTATTGTACCTGGGTGATAGAGGAACATAATCTGGTCCCAGTCCCACAGTGGTGGTGGTGGTGGCAGTGGCGGTGCCTGCTTCCATAGCTCTTTCCCCACAGACAGTAGGGGGATTGAGTTTATGATCAGAGGGGGATTGCAGGGATCACTTTGCTGGTGTTGAGGCAGGATTCTCTTGCTTGGCCTGTGCTTGGATTTCAGTCTCAGTTCTGGGGCAAAGAAGAGCGGTGGCATGGGGGAGCTTGTGGTTTTGGTGGAGAGAGAATCCTCCTCACAGTACCAAGGCAAAACAGAGTACCTATGGTCACTCACAGATCAGAGAAAAGGCTAGGAAAGGAGTAAACACCTCTCCTTTGATCATACCACTCTAGGAGAATCGAAAATTTACAGATGCCTAGAAGTATCTATGAAAATAGCCACACAAAACTCTTGAAGCTTGGGACAATACACAATGGATGCAGAGTCCTAACATAATACAAAGTAAAATAGTCAAGTAACTGACTGGGAAAATGACCAGACAGAGCAAAAAAACAAAAACAAAGAAAAACCCCTCAGATTATAAGATCTTACTTTTATGAAAAAGAAAATCAAAACATACAACCAGAAGAAGACAACAAAGTCAAAGTTTCTATAGCCAAAGCCTCCAAGAAAAAATATGAATTGGGAGTGGCTAGGTTGCACAGTGAATAGAGCACCAGTCCTGGAGTGAGGAGGATCTGAGTTCAAATCTGGCCTCAGACACTTAACACAAAAATTATCCATGTGACCTTGGGCAAGTCACTTAACCCCAATTGCCCTCCAAAAAGCAAAAAAAAATATATGAGTTGATCTCAGGCCATTGATAAGCTCAAAAGGATTTTGAAAATCAAATCAGAGAATTAGAGGAAAAAGATGGGAAAAGAAATTAGAGTGATGCAAGAAAATCATGAAAAAAGAGTCTTGCTAAAGGAGACCCAAAAGATGCTGAAAAAAATACCATCTTAAAAAAATAGACTAACTCAAATGTCAAAAGGGGTCCAAAAATCAACGAGGAAAATGCCTTAAATAGCATGTTTGGCCAAATGGAAAAGGATATCCAAAAACTCATTGAAGACAATAATTCCTTCAAAATTAGAATGGAGAAAATGGAAACTAATGACTCTATGAGAAATCAAGAAATTATAAAACAAAATCAAAAGAAAGAAAAAAAATAGTAGACAATGTGTCACTGGAAAAACCACTGGCCTGGAAAATAGATCCAGGAGAGATAATTCAAAAAGTATTGAACAAATTGAAAGCTGTGATGAAAAAAAAGAGCCTAGATATCATCTTTCAAGACATTATCAAGGAAAATTGCCCTGAAATTCTAGAACCAGGGGGTAAAATAGAAATGGAAAGAATCTACGAATTACTTCCTCATAGAGATCCCAAAAGGAAAACTCCTAGGAATATTGTAGCCAAATTTCAGAGTTCCTAGGTCAAGGAGAAAGTATTGTAGACATTTGGCTTTTACTAGATATTATTCTATCATGCAGGTTTAGGGTTATGAGAGAGCCATAAAATATTCTAGTGGACATCTCCAAGCAAGAATGTTTTCTTATAGGTTTTGTGCTAATGAAATAAAAAATAAAAGAAAAGCAAACTCTATTGCTCCCATATTTTAGAATGTGAAATCCTTGAAGACACTGCCTTTTTTCCCCTTTGTATCCCTACTATCTAGCACAGTACTCTGTGCATAGTAGGTCTATAACAAAGACATGTGGAATGAATTTGACTTACAACACTATAATTTATGACTGACTATTAATCATTTAATCGTTTAGCATTCATGTTTTATTTCCTATGAGCATTTCATTCTGCTGAGTACCAAATAGAATATAAAGAAAAATTTAGAAATAAATTCTATCTTAAATGACCTTAAATTTTATTTGAACAAACAAGACCTACAATGTATAATAGTTCAAAACTATGCAATTAAACATAACCATTATTTATGTTGGAAGTGTCATCATCTATGTTATCATAGAAAGTGAATTGGTTCTAGACACAGAGGACCTCAACTCAAACACTTTCTCTCCTACAACAGGCATGTCATGTAACATCTTTCGAATTCATTTTACTAATAGTCAAAATGAAGGAATTGGATTACAGGACCTTTGAAATCCCTTCAATCTCTAGATCTAAATATATAAAGCAGAGAACCCATGATACAAATTGCTTTAGGGTTTAGAGCATGAATGTGCTGGCAAATGTTTAGCAACAAGCTCTACAAAAGTAATACATGTATGTGTGTGTGCCTGTATATACAGTCACATATAAGTATATGTTCACACATATAGATGTATATATGTATATATAGTATATACACAGCACACTCTTAAGTTTTTAATTTAAAATCTTATTGTATTTTTGAAAATACAATAAAAAGTTTTTAAGTTAAAAACTTATTGTATTGTAGTTTTAACAATTTTCCAACACCTTCTTAAGTATACACAACTAGCAAAACAACCAATTATATCCTGATTTGTACCATTTCTCAATTATTAAGGTTTAAATGTTCACACTGAAAATTTAACAATTCTAACAAGCTGGCTGATGCTGGCACCAGCCCACTCCTAGGTCAGAGAGAAAAGATCTCAATTGTGACAAAAGTAATTGGGCCAGATGTCATAGAAATACCTCTTTGGGAAATATATTTTCACATGGACTATACATAGAATTTGAGGACATAAAGAGACAGCAAAATGACATTACATTCTAAGGGAAAACATAAGCAAAGAATAGGAATTTGGATTTGTTATTCTCTATTCAGAAAACAATCAAGTGCCTGATTGACAGGAATTGAGGATTTGATATAAGAGTAGGAAGTAAGTTGATCGAATACTTGGCATGGGTTTAGCTGCTAGAAGACCATGAATGTTGAGTAGTTTACTCTGTAAATAATAGCATATTATGGAAAGGTATTAAACTAGGGAGACATGAAGAAATAATTGCTCTATGAAAAATAATCTGCATATGATACATGAAATGATTCAGTGGGGAGTGAAACGGGGACTTAGAATAATGGTTGAGATAGTATCTAATCGATGTTGAGTAGCCAGATAAGACTGACATTAATTAAGGACTGCAAGTTTTATATAATGTCATTTTATCCAAGAGCAATGTTTACCAAAGTTTATTCTGAATGTCAATTCTTGACATAAACTGAAATTCTGACAATGAATGCATATCAGCATCATCTTTAACTTTGAAACTTTATGAGTTAAATAGTCAGCTAAGAGATTAAGTAGTCTACCTAAAGTCATAACAGAGAGTGAACCCATATCTCTCTGATTACAAAATTGACCTTCTATCCATTTGATCAGAGTGCCTCGCTATCAGCATTTATAGAAATACACACACACACACACACACACACACACACACACACACACACATATTGTAAAGCCATTCATGAGCAGCTTTCCAGGGGTCTGATGCTGTGAACAGCTTTCAAGGTTCTGATTATATAGTATAGCGAACTCTCTATTCAATTACAAATTAGAGCAAAATATTCATAGAAAATCAAGGTACACCATTCACAATGTTACAACTTATCATAGAAAACCAAAATATAGCATTCACCATATCACAACTCAACTTATCACTAAAATGGCTACATAGTTTACACCAAAGTGGTCACATAGTTTTCAACAAAGTACATACCTTTATTCAATCACAAAATCCTTAATTCTATCACAAAGAACAAGTTAAAGTTCTCCACCCTAGGTCACATTAAATCATATTCTCAGTCAGTACACAGTATCCAAGTTAAGTCTTCTTCAGCTTGACTTGAGTCTGGCTCTCAGCTTCCATGGTTCCTCTTCCATGGTCCCAGCTCCAACTGTGACCTGGGTTCAAAGGCAGGCAGCTCCCAGTTCCTTATCCAGCTCTTTGTCCAGTTCTTCATCCAGTTCCTATTCCATATTGAAGTTCACAGTGTCTAGTCCACCTCAAATCCTTCACAGTCTCTGTTCCTGGGAAGACAAGGCTTAACAAAGGCATAAGTATATTGATACACATTAACAAAGTCACAACATTTGTACAAAATACCAGCACCACAGTCATGCTTCCTCAGTCTTCAGCAGCTCCAGCTGGCCCTTGGAAGTCCTCAGCAGCTCCAGTTGGCTCTCAGAAATCTTCAACAACTCTGGCTGGCCCTGGAAGTCCTCAACAGCTCCAGCTGGCCATTGGAAGTCTTTAGCATCATAAGCTCCGTTCTCAAAATCAAAATCACTTTATTCAGCCTCCATATGGCTTGCTCCAAGAAATTCTGTCTCAGTTCTCAATTCTCTTTCCTCTTATCAGTTCTTCTCAATTCTCAGTTCAATCTTTAGTCTAGCAGTAGCTGCCCTGCCTCCATGATGCTTACTCCAGGAAATTGTGACTGTCCAGCTTGTGTTCCTCTTTATACAGCTCCTCCCTGTTCAGCCCCTTCCTGTATGGCAGCAACAGGGGTTCATAACTTCTGTTTCTTTACAGAGGCTTAATTTGAAACTAGGTGCTAAGTACATGTCAGCTTTCCAATACAAATGGATCTTCAAATTTCATTATCATTGGTACTAAAGCCTTTACTGTAATAAATCAAATATATTTACAATTTATACAAATGTATAAAATATAATAAAATAAATAAAATAATAAAAAAATTTCATTACCATTACACACACACACATACATATATTTGTGTGTATACCCACATACATAAATACATATATACATATATATTCATATATATATGCATTTTTATATTTTACTTTTATTTTCATTCCTAGTAGTAGATAATTATTGCAATGGGCTCAACTGAGATAGAATTCCCACGTCTATAATGTTGTAACAATAACAATTTAAGTTTTAGATCACCAAAGAGCAGCATGAGTTATCAAATATATGGGAGGATATCTCTTTATAGCAGTTCATCACAAGCCTTCCAGTATACTACCACTTAGACATAACTATGGCTGTCATTTGGCTTCTGGGAACTAATTCAATGGTGGCACTGTGTGGTTACTGGAGCATGGGAACCTTTGATAGAGGAGGTTAGGTGATAAGTAAGAAGTATTACTGGATTATCATGAGGCCTATTTTTCTTTACTCCTAAAATATGTCTCTATTTTATTAAAATGCTAACAGTTGAACTAGAACAACCAATCTGAAGGAATGAAACTAATGTACCAATCCAATGGGGGTAAAATTGATCCATGGTATAGAAAAGCTCTGTAATTTATGAAATAGACAGTTTTAAACATTCAGGAGGGATGAATTTAAATGGAAAAAATCCCCCACAATTGCTTAAAAGTTATATAGATCTTGTTTTCATTTCCCTCATTTATTCTTTTTTTAAAACAGGAAATCATTGAAAATTTAGCACCAAATGGTCAGTCAGGACAAGCTCTGATCTCATTTGCTCAGCAATACTAGTATCTTGTTATCTTGAAACTTAATAGAATAAAACCTCAATAAAAATGATTAATTTCTAAAATTTAAACAGTATATTTGCATTTATTTTTATACTTTCAAAAAAGAAAATTAGCACTGTTTATAAAACATTTTAGAGGAAATTTAATATATTTAAAAAATCAAAGATAGAATTAAAAGTCACAAAAGAAGCTTATCTGATAAAAGTACAACTAAACTGTTAATTAGGCTACCTGTTTCTTTTATTTGTCACTGGAAATGGAGTTAACACAGAACTCCAAGAGATTGAACAGCGAGTCTAGAAGAGGTAACTTTTAAGACTCAGCAGATATTATGCATTTTCTCTGAAATGATGTGAATTGAAAGGGAGAATAATAACCCATAGAGGAAAAATTAGAGAAAAAATAATTTACAAATTGGTAATGGGAGTCCACAGGAAAAAATAATTTAGTTAGTATGAAGTTTGCTTCAAAGAGACAGCCAACCTACCAAAGCCTGGATCAGACTCCAGTCTCTGACACATACTGGCACATATAGTATGATCTGGAGAAGTAATTTAACTTCTCAGTGCTTAATAAATTATGACTTAAGGGCTAACCCCTGCAAGATTCTTATTTTTGTGTGGTCCTAGAGTTAAATTTAAAAATAATTCTTAGTTTTCTGGCTATAGAAAAAGAACTTTTCCTAGATTTGGTCCATGTTTGTAGACCCCTGCTTTAGACAATTTTTAAATAAATTACAGATAATTTGCCCCTTTCAATAGCAGAGGGAGTTTCCTTATTTGGGAATTCCAAGTTTGCTTTAAAGTTGCTTTTCTTGAATTCAAGAGGGTCATAGATATCTAACACTTTCTCTGAAAATTTATCTGAACCTTTTAGTGAACTAAAAAGCTTAATATGAGTCAGTGTGATGTCAGCCAAAAAAGAAGAAGTTAATATGACCTTAGAATACATTGAGATAGGTATAGTATCTAGAATGAAGGAAATGAGAGAAAAATCTCACTGTGTTGCGCTCTGGTCTGATAATATCTCAAATGTCACATTCAATTCTTGGGGCTACAAGTTAGCAAAGACTTTAACAACTTGGGGAAGGCTAGTAGAATATTGAAAGTTCATGTCATATGAGGATCCTTTGAAGTTACTGGGAATGTTTCTTTGAGAAAATAGGGACTTTGTTGGGACATAGACATCAAAATATTGAAAAGGATTTCATGAGGAATAGGTATGATTATCCTATTATGCTAAGGCCAGTGCTGCTTGGACCTAGATGTCAGCATCTTAAGCAATTGGAAAAAAGTTTCAAAGAAGCAGACTGTGAAAGGTAAGAGAAAAGCTTCTAATAATAATCAAAGAGCCATGGGCTGCCTTGGGATGAAGAAGACAAAACTGGTTTACTAGAGGGTATTTCATTGTTAGAGGGTGTAACGCCCGGTCTCTAGCCTACGCCGCTCTACGCGCGGGACCTCTACTCACCCATCCAAGGGTCTTCGGTCGTCACCGGCCCGCCCCTCCCTTTCTCCTGGGGCAGGAAATCACCAGACGGAACACCGGAGTCAAGCAGGTGAAGCACACTTTATTGCAGCAGCTACATCTCTTCCCTTCTTCCTCCCAGCCGCCCCTTATATCTCCCCCGAACACGGAAGTGCCCTTCTGACCAATCCCCAAGATCAATCAAACTCTTTACCATAAAAGGTCTTTGCCTAAGCTTGTTCGGCGTGACCCTCAGACCCTGCGTGACCCTCAGACCCCGCCCCTACAACTCACCCCTTTTAAAATTAATTGGCAAACATCCCTCTATCTACGGGACTCAAGTGCATGGGGGTACATGGGCCTATCATGGCGTCTCTGGACTCGATGGGTGCAAGCAGGGAGAGTTGGCCCCGGAATTTCTGGGGAGCGCAGCCTCCTGGCTTAGGTCAACTCCAAGAGATCTGTCCTTACCCGTCTTGGGAACCCAGCGCCCTCAGGTCCTGTCTTAGGCGGCAGTCTCTAAGAGAGGTTGCCCGTCATCGGAGGGGTGCGTCTTATCCCCAGGCACCACGGTGGCCCCCAATCTGTCTCCCCACTGGGAGAGCCAAAGGTTCTGGGTCTCACCTGCTGCTTGAGCCGATACGGCTCTGTATCCCAACCGGGACAGCTGCATAAGCTGGCAAACCCTCTTACAAACCAGGGCTGAGACCGCAACAACCATGACCAGGACCACGACACCCACCACAGCAACGATCCCCATAGACCAAGGGCGACGCCACCACTCGAGGAAGGACCTCCACCAATCAGACACTGTCTCCATCCCTCCCAACGGGGGAATAGAAACATGGGTGTTATTAAGGCGTCGGTAGGTGGCCCTAAGTTCAATTAAAGCCTTATCAAAACCTGCATTCCACGTGCCCTTAATATAATTAGAAAGATTTCTAGCAAGAGCTGCCGGGGCTGAGTCGTTGAGGTATGGGTATGAGGTCACACAAATGCCTTCGAGCCGAGGCCAACAAGCTCCCAAACCCTCCATCACACTTAATCTCTCTTCTAATAGGTCCATTCTTTGATTCAATACAAGAATGCCTCCCCGGAGATAAAACATTTTCAAAAGCGGGGAAAAAACAACACTGGGGGCCCTTCCCCTAAATCTAGTATTACGGGGCACAGTCACATTCCAATTTGGGACTCCAAAACCTGGGAACGCCTTCTGTTGATACAATCCAAGACAGGGCAAACTCCGCTCGGCGGGCATACAAGAATTAGTAGGGAGCAAAATAAAACAAAGAACACCGGCATCTCCCAAATTCCAGACCACATCAGCGGCTGGAACAGTGGTGAGGGGAGCCGAAGAAAGAGTGGGCAAACCCAAAGAAGAATTCTTTAACAAAAAGGCTAGGAAACACATGGGAGGATGACGTAACCGGAAGCGGGGTGGGTAAGGCTCGTAATAGGCCCCACCGCTGAGGAATCTGGCTTGCTTGAGCGGGATCTATGGGCCAAAACAAAAGGTGTAGATTAACAGTAATGCGAAGGGCCCGAAGAAAACGTATCGAGGCCCTCTTGCGCCATCTTCTAAGTTCATCTCTTGCAGAAAGATGGCCGCGGCGTTCGTGTGGGCGAGTCCCTTCGTCGGCAGGTCGCCAGTGGTCATCATATACAGCCCCGGGGACGAGCATCTCTGTGTCTTCCATCCTATCAAGCAGCCCAACAGAATCTGAAAGAAAAACATTTTAACACTCAGCTCTTAGGGCTGGTGGGGGGATTAGAGCTGTCTCAAGGGACTGAGCACAGCGGCTACATAATATTGACACAAAGTGGGGCTATTAACCATACCCTGAGGGAGCACCACAAACTGAAAACGTTGATAGGGGCACGCCAGGTTTACTGACGGGACTGAAAAGGCAAACTTGGCTCTATCCTCCGGGTGTAAGGGAATGGAATAGAAACAATCCTTAATATCAATAACTGCCAATTTCAAACCTTCAGGAATTGCTGAGGGGGAAGGGGGTCCCGGTTGCATTTTACCCATAGGAAGCAGGTTAGCATTTATTGCCCGCAAATCCATCAACATCCTCCACTTTCCCGAGCGTTTCTTAATAACGAACACGGGTGAATTATAGGGACTAAACGAAGGTTCAATTTTCCCTTCCCTGCTCAACTCAGAAACAATTTGTTGCAAAGCCTGTAACTTATCTTTTAAACAATCCGGGGCAGAAATGCGAACACGCATTTGTTGGAGAATATCTCTGCCCCACAGTGGGTGGGGGAGGACACTTAAACAAAGTGGCCGGAAGGTGCCTGAGCATCCATCACGGGCCCATGGTAATGGGTTGGCCGCCTCTAGGGCCCTGGCCACACCACCGACCCCGCGAACCGGATAATTCACAGGTCTCTTAGGCCATTGGTCCTGCCATAAAAATTCAGGAATGACGGTCCTGTCTGCTCCCGTATCCACCAAGCCCCTCAAGCTAAAACCGTCCACCCAGATAGTCATCATGGGCCATGTATCTGTCACCTCTTCTGACCACAATACCAAATTCTGTGACCCTCCTCCCTTATCAAACCACAATAAAACTCCAAGGGGGGTATTTTGGAAAACCTCAAAGGGGACACACTGCGGATTGAAAACATAAACCTCATCCCCTGGAGACAACTCCTGAACAGGAACCTGAATCAAGTTTTTTAAGGGTTCCCCAACTAACAATCCTTTGGCAGGGATAAGGGATACAGGCACCCCTAATCCTGATTCGGGGGGAATGGCCACCCTGCAGGCTGATAGGACGGAGAAGCAGCGGTAGGGTTCTGGGGACCCCTGCCCGCACCCTTGGGGCCCCCTCTCCCGTTTCCCGACAGTTGTGTCGGCTGTGGTTTGGACTTCTCCTTTCTGCAAAACTTTGCAATATGGCCTGGCTTACCACATTTAAAGCAAACCGGCACCTGTTTTGGGGCCCCCTGGGGGCACTCAGCTTTGAAGTGGCCTGATCTGCCACACCCAAAGCACTTCCTGTTTTGAGCTCCGGGGCCCCCCATCTGCAATCCCTGTAGGGCAGTAATAAGGGCCTCTGTCTTTTCTTCCTCCCTCCTTTCCCTATCCGCCTCCCTTTTCTCTCTTTCTGCTTGCTGTTGTAATCAAAAGGGGGGGCCGATGGAACCAATGAGGGTCGGGGATCTAAAATCCCCTGGGGGCGGAACGGGGGTGGGGCCTGCCCGGGCTGGTGTGGGGCCGAAAACGAAGACGGGGGAACTACAGGGGAGGGGTGGGGGGGGGGTGGCCGTAGACAGAGAGCTCCGTGTCATGATGGTTTCTAATAATCACCCTGTCTTTTTCAGTGAGTGCCTGCACTTGATATCCGCCTCTCTCTTCGGAGGGTTCTAGGGTGTGCCCACTTCCTCTTACCCTACTGTTCCCTTCCCCCGCAGAGGCCGGGGCATTATAGGACTCTCTTGCAGAGGATGAACCTCCTTCTTTAAAAGTCATCTCCCCTCCTCGGGAGTCTGCACCTTTAAAATTTTTATAATCTGGCATCTCGGGGTTACTTCCCTCTTTAGCACTCTCACTGGAGGAGGTCTTTTTTAATTCTCCCCAAGGGTAATGATCTCTCCTTCCATCCTCCCCGTTTCCCCCGCTTTCCTCCTCTATCTGCACCACCACCTCCCTCCGGGACCGTAATCCTCGGGGGCCCTGGGCCCCTTTGTCTCCGCCTTCTGCCCCCTTCGCTTCAGGCTCAGTCTGCGTGGCCGTCGTGAGAGACAAAGGAATAGCGGTGGGGGTAAGGATCGCCTCAAGGGTTTTAAAGATGCCAAAATCTTGGGGGTCCAAAAACCCCGGGTTTGTATTTTCATAAGCAGCCATCTGATGTCTGACAATCGGGATGCGATCCACTATTATTCCCGAATGTCTCATCCAAGGGCAAACCCTAAGTAGCTTGCGAATAAAGTCCTCAGCCCTTCCCTGGGAAATCGAAAGCCCCTTTTCTGCTAATAACCCTTTTAACTGGAGTGCTATCACCCGCTCATCCTCCGGCCCAAAGAGAGGGAGACTCTTTGCGCCTCCCATTTCCACACCCTTCTCTGCCTTCACAGAAGGCAGAGAGCCGACTGGTCCGCCCGTCAACGGGCTAGTCTCGCCGCGAAAGGCGACAGGAGACCAGGGCAGAAACCCCTGAGAGTCCCAGAAGTCCCTGTTCGGGCGCCAAATCTGTAACGCCCGGTCTCTAGCCTACGCCGCTCTACGCGCGGGACCTCTACTCACCCATCCAAGGGTCTTCGGTCGTCACCGGCCCGCCCCTCCCTTTCTCCTGGGGCAGGAAATCACCAGACGGAACACCGGAGTCAAGCAGGTGAAGCACACTTTATTGCAGCAGCTACATCTCTTTTCCTCTTCCTCCCAGCCGCCCCTTATATCTCCCCCGAACACGGAAGTGCCCTTCTGACCAATCCCCAAGATCAATCAAACTCTTTACCATAAAAGGTCTTTGCCTAAGCTTGTTCGGCGTGACCCTCAGACCCTGCGTGACCCTCAGACCCCGCCCCTACAGAGGGGATTCTCATTCATTTATACCATTGCTTGAAGTTGGCAGTTTTTGGATTTCCTTCCATTTTGAAAGATTCTGTGAATAGATAGAAGTAGCAAGGTTTCATAGTGAATGGGGCCCTGGATTTGGAGTCAGAAAGAACTTGGTTTAAATTTTGTCTGAAACACTTACTAGGTCTGTGACTCTGGCCAAGTCATTTAAAATTTCTTTTTTCTCAATTTCATCAACTCTAAAATAGAAGGGTTGGATTGATTCTCTAAGGTTCTTTCCAGATCAAAAATCTATGATTCTGTCATGATATGAATATGTTCTCAGCAAAGCAAGGAATACTTATGGTTACATAATAACATACTATGTCTATTTAACAGGTCAGTATATATTGAATCACTCTAGGATTTCCTTATAAGTAATTTACTTTTATCATGGAAACTATTCTATAAGTTGGAGAATTCTTCTGTTTCATATAGATTTGACAATATTAAATAACAATAAAAGCTGTGATAATTATTGAATGTGGTCTATGTAGCCAGAACTTATCTCAACCATGTCATGTACTGTATATAACCATGGTCAGTACTGTACATTAGTTGAACATTAATTTCACTTTGTCCTAAAGTTTTAGAAATCTCTCAAGGATTAAAATCCCAGAATAGCATAGTACCTCACGTGTAACAAGTGTTTAACAATATTTGTTAAAGTGAAATTAATTAGATATGAGTTTGTATATGTCAGTGAGGAAAATTTGGCTATACCCAATATAAATTTGAGCTTTGAAGGAATCTGGTGAATCATCTGTGTTCTCATATGGAATGTTATTTCTCATAACCATTTAAGTTAACAAATATTTTTTTCTTTGATATTTTACATAATTCCATGTGACCTATTTTGAGAGTGAGAAGGAGAAGGAGAAAGAAAAAGAGAGAGTGAATGAGAGAGAACAAGAACATTATCAGACCAGGGACAGAAGCCATATAAGGTTATTGTACATAGGTAGTAAAGAGAAGAGGTAATATCCAATCCATACAGAAATATTTTTATTGAGAACCTTCTATGTAAAAGGCACTGTGCTAGACCCTGGGGAAAGAGAAAAAAATGAGTAACAATGACCAAGAAGCTTAGATATTTCAGGGAGAAAATTTTTAAGATGAGATGGTAGATATGCTTTTCAGAAAAAAAAATTTCTTTTGCATTTTCTTTTAATGAATATGTTTTTAATAGGAGATCTTTCACTATTAAATTAAATTATTTTTTTCTAAAGAAATCCATGTATTTAAATGGAAAAGAAACATTTATTTCACCTGAAATTTACTTTAAAAGCACATCTATTCAATAAAACAAGGAACACTTGTAATGTCTTAGAAAATTTCCATGTCAAATTGGCAGTGGATTACTCAGGTCTAAATACTTCTATGTAACCATAAGGCAATATATGAAAGCATTGAATGAAGTTATGATTTCCTTTCGTATATATATATATATATATATATAGAGAGAGAGAGAGAGAGAGAGAGAGATTGTAGCTGTAACTTTTGTTCATTGACAATTTATATACTTAATGCTAGACTTCTTTAAAGCCGGATAACTTAAATAGTCATTAAGAGCAATCAGTATAATGAGGTATTTGTTTGAAAAGTTAATATAAAAACAACCAATTTAATTTAGAAGGAAAGAAGGAAGGTCCATGTATTATGTATTGGCCAGATATATTTGATGGATTTTGCCAATTCTTGGCATGATGTGAGGACTTTTGGCAAACTGCAGTGAATCCAAAAGAATAGCAACAAAGATTATAAGCAGCCTGTCAGCTTGAAGAGCAATTTATATATATATACATACAGTTCTGTTAAATATTTGAATGGCTACATGTAGAAAAGGAGGCAGATTTGCTTGATCTTGTCCCAGAAGGCAGAACTACTCAGCAAACCCTAACATTAGCATAGTCTGCAATATCATTTAAAAAAACTGCAACTTAAAGCAATTTTTCTTCAGTAATCTCCAATTTGAACATTTCCCAAAATGTATCCATTTTCTTAGATGCTTAGGAATAATAACTTCTCTATTTTCAATCAAAGGAATTTCTTAGTTAAACACCAGATTTTTAAAAGGAAAGAGGCAGTGTGACATAATGGAGAAAGAACCTGCCTTAGAGTTCAGTCAACCTAGTTTCAAGTCCTATTTTTTACACATAGAAGCTATGTGTAACAAGTCCCTGGCACTAAGACTGTGAATTAAGGACAGTATACCAATCTTTAAACATTGGGGGGAGGAAAGAGGAAGACCCCACTGGGAGCTCTTCATATGGATGAAAATACAAGTCTGGGCTAAAAAATAAATTGTTCAGAGTTATATGTTTACTTTTGTCCTTATGACTGCTGATAGGAAGAACCCCATAATGCTATAGACTGAATTGGCATAGATTCTTGGTTGCAGATTGTGTTATCCAAATGTCAATATTTCTAAAAATCTTTTCAAACTCTACCTCTTGTGGCTGATTTCTTATTCTCTTTCTCCTTATTCTTTTTCATCCATTCCATGTCCTCTTCTTGCATGATTCCCTTTCACCTGCATGTATGGGTAATAAGGGCTCCTACCCCTTTGGGAATACCTGAGCCCTACCCCAAGGCTCTCGATGGCAGCAGGCTACACCCACTAACTGTCGTTTTCTATCTGTCCTTCTTTCTGTCTGGGGAAGACTTGATGTGGTGTGGCTGACTGTTGTTTTGTTTATCTCCAATAAGGGGGTTCCCTTCTGTCACATTGTGGGATAAGGAATGAGAAATCTCCTTTTATTTCTGCCATGCTAGAAGCATCCACTCCAGGGGTGTAGAGGGCTATATTTTTAAAGTGTCATTGCCAATCCTGCTCTATGATCATGTCAATATCCCATTTCCCCTGCCTATAGCATATTTATTCATGTGATATGAGGGCTGCTTGCTTGGTTTGGTTATAGAGAATGTGAATTTTTGCCATTGACCTTTACCTTTTCTGCATGAAGATTTTTCTTATGGCAATGGTATGGGCAGCAAGGGAGATAGGCCCCAGAGCCTGCCCACCAGCTCTGCCCCCTGGTGGTGTCATAACTGACTATACTCGTCTGCTTTACCCTGAACACTCTGCCTGCTATTCCTGCTCGCTTGTTTGTTCCTCACCTAAATTACCTGTTGGACTCCAATGTGGGGGCCCTGTTTGGAGTAAATGTTATCAGCTAACAGACCATATCCTTTTTATCATGAAGGGAACACAGAGAATTTTTGGAGTATGGTAGCTCTGTGGACCATCCTTTGGATACCTCAGAAAGAAAATACACAAAGTTGCTCCAATTTGACCTTGTTGGTATTCACCAAACAAGATACTCCATCTTTCTGCTCCAGGCATTTTCTCTGTCTTCCATACCTGGAATGCTTTCCTTCCTTAACTCTATCTCTTGGATTCCTTCAAAACCCAGCTAAAAACCCAACATCTTTAGGAAGCCATTTCCAATTCCTCTTAATTCAAAAGCCTTCCCTCTGTTAATTACTCTTCATTTATTTTGTGTATAGTTTTTTTGTTTATATTTATTTGCATGTGGTCTACTCCATTATGCTGTGAACTCCTCTAGGTCACAGTCTAATTTTTACCTTTCTTTGTATCCTCAGCACTTGGCACAGTGTTTGGCACATAGTAGGTGTTTCATGAATGTTTACTGACTGAATGACTGAGTGACTGACTGACCTTAGAAGAGTTTTCCTACTCCACTGGTAGGTAGGATCCAACCTCCCTCACCCTTAAAAACTTGATCTCAGGTGTGATGGCCGGGTCTCAGTGGTTTGTCAAAACAATGGTTTTGCATATCAAGAACAAAAATGCTCATTATGATCACAATATTATTGTCATTATCATCACTTGTTATTTATTGGATTCTGATGGTATGTGATACTGGGTAGAAGAGAATTAGTGAAAAAATTGACCTGTGACTTCATTGATACAAGTGCCAGATGAGAAAACTCATTTTGCCTATGCAAATTGGCACATTTACTACAAATTTTAGTCTTAAAGAGTTTTGTAGATTAGGGATAGATTAAATGGCTTGTTGAGGGACAAAAAACCAACAGGTATTGAAGATGGAATTCGAACTCAGATCTTCCTGGCCCCAAAGCTGGCAATCAGATTAGCCTGAATCTCATCTTGGTGATAGATTTTTAGTATATTATTAGATTTTGCCTATAAACACTTAAAATTTGAAGGCTTTCTTCTTTAGTCTGGTGAAAAATCGGACTGTGCCTGTCAAACATGAGAAAAGGTCCACAACTGAGAGTAGATTAGCATTTGAACAAAGGATGGAAAGGAAACAAAATAGTTACCTTATAAGTCCTGTTGTATTCTCTAGGTTTCAAACAAATGACTTGTTTGCCTGACCCTAAATACATGTATTGACCTAGAATCTGTAAATATATTTCTTGCCCTTTTTTAATGATTATAGGAGTCACATTGTTTTGTTCCAGAAACAAAGAAGGTTGCATGATACACATCAACATCTAGTTTTCTTGTTAGCATTTCCTCATTTTCCTCATTATTTTTCTGTCTCTTTTACCAAGCTGATAATACTTTTTTCATAATTTTCTTCCATTGCTACCATTTCTTTCCCCTATAGTAGCTTTTTGGGTCAGATTCTTTTCTGTTCTTTGCCCATTTTTCCAACCTATATCTTGACTTGGTAACTTTATGTTAGAATTGAGTTCTGCTCACTATTGGGAGAGGAGGGGGTGCTCTTCTCCATCCTGTAGCTAAAACCAGGAACTCTTTTTTTTTTTTAATTAATTTATTAGTTTAGTTTCAGTTAACAAGATTCAATTCCATAGTTCCTTGATTTTCAAATTTACTTTACTTCCCTCCCCCCTCCCCCCACGACAGCATATAGTCCAGTATAGGATCTGCAAATACATTCATATTAGACATTATTCCAATTACAAAGGCATATTGTACTAGGTGCGATGAAAGATGGTAAAGAAGAAATAAAACCAAACAATGAAAAGAAAAAGATCATTTAGTTTGCTTCCATCAGGATTCAGGCTCAACTTTCTAGTTATATCTCTGGATATCGCATTTCTCACTTTCTTGAGTCTTTCGGGATTAACTTATATCACTACATTGCTGAAAAGAGTCCAGTCTGTCATAGTTGGTCATCAGAGATATGATATGTCTGTGATTGTATACAAATTTCTTCTGATTCTACTCTTCTCTCTCAGCATCAGTTTGTATAAGTCCAGGTAATTATGAAATCCGTTACCTCCTCATTTCTTATAGCACAATAATATTCCATTATTATTAAAACCAGGAACTCTTGCTTTCTCTCTCTTCTGGAACTGTGATCCTGAACTAATAGTGAATGAAGTTGCCAAAAATCTTCCAGTAGCAAGCTCAATGCCTTCATAGGAGACTCATGTAATGTTTTCAGCCAGTTGTCCAATGCCTTTAACTGTTTTGAGTGGTGAGACCCACAGTTGGTGTCTGATTCCCTGTCATCCCCCTCTGCCTACCCTGGGGGCTGTGACTATCAAGGGGGAGATTATAAGGAATTCATAGAGAAAACAAAATGTTATTTTTCTTTGGCAATATTTTCATGTTTGAGATATATTTAGAAAATTAGAATACAATTTATATACATCTACATCACAACTATAGGGAATTTTATATGTGTATCAATCAATATTTGTGAATATTTGTAAAATGTATTGTATCTATTATGTACTGTATCAATTATATCTATAAATATATTATAATCTAATAATGCAATTACTGTTTTTTTCTTTCCTTTTTCCAACCCTCTCTTCCTCTTTGAGTTTTTTTGTTATAGCTATCAATGTATTAAAATTGCAACTGTATTTTTTATATCCTCTCTCTTAACCTTCCCCTAATCCTATTTTGTTTCTCTATTGAATTCAGATCAGACTGAGGTTTATCTGATACCTATTCTTTTCACCCCTTCCTCCACTCTTATATTCAATTCTCCTCAATACCTGTTATGAAAAATAGCAAATTCTATCCCCTTGTTCTTCTTTTTCTACACTAGTGTATTCTGCTTCTTACCCTCCCTTCTCTTTTATCCTTCAGTACATTCAGAATAGAACCAGGACAACTGTTCTTTCTTTTTTTCTTTTTTTTATTATTTAATTTTCAAAATTCCCTTTTGAAGATATCAAGATTCTGAAGAGAAGCTTCCTTCTCCCTATATTAAAATGACTAGCACTACATCCTCATATAGCTCCATCAAACAGCGCAACTAAATATACATTTCTACATTTCTCTGGACTTGTGTTTGTATTTCACAGTTCCTACTTAATTCTGGTCTTTTCATCAAAATGTTCCTTCTCATTAAAGATATATTTTCCTTCCTTTAAGATTATACCCACATTTACAGCATAAGATTTTGTATGTTTGTTTTGTAAACTAATGTCTTTTGCTTTTTGGAATATTATATTTCAAATTCTCTCTTTGTCTACAGTAAAAGTTCCCGGGTATTATGTGATGCTAACTGTAATTCCTTGGGACTTGAACTGTTTTTTTCTGGATTATTGTAGAATATTTTTTTTTCCTTTCCTATAGGAGCTCAGCATTTTGACTTTTATATTCTTGGTACTTTTCCTTTTGAACGTTCCTTTCAGGTGGTGATTGGTGGGTTATTTCTATCTTTACATTACCCTAAGTTTTAATAAATACGAGTAGTTTTCAATTATGGTTTCTTGAAATACAGTGTCCAGCCTTTTTTCCCACCATTGTTTTCAAGGAATGCAATGATTCTTAAATTATGATTCTGAGTCAATTTTATTATAACAGATACAAACATTTTCTTCTATTCAAACTTTTTTTCATTTTATTTATCTTATTTTATATTTACTTATACATTTGGGTTTTGGGGGGCTTGGGCTTTTTCTTTTTACTATCTCATATAGTTATCAATTTCTCTTTGGTTTCTGAGTTTTCAAGGCCTCCATTTCTTGGATAAGGTTACCACTGTCTTTTCTATCCTACTTATCTTTCTTCCAATTTTTCCATTCATATATTTTATTTCTTTTTTTTATCTTTTGCTTTCTTTTTTTCTTCTTTTTTTTTTAAAGCAATTGAGGTTAAGTAGCTTGCCCAAGGCTACATAGCTAGTTATTTTTTGTGTGGGTGTTAAGTAACTGAGGCCCAAACAGATTCCCAGTCCTCCCGACTCCCGGCCAGCATTCTTACTCACTGCACCATCTAGCCATCTCTGCTTTATTTCTTTGATATCCATGTAGTCCTTGGTGAGTATCCTTTTTAAAAAAAAAATATTGTTTTAAAGTATTTGTGTCTCTACTTGCAGTTTTTACTCCTATTTTTTTGGAAAAATCTAGAATCTTTGACCCAGTCCAGTGTCCACCTGCAACTGTGCCTTTTGGGGTGGAATTTTTAGCCCTTCTTGATCTTCCCTGGTTACTCTAAGTTATTGCACTGACCTCTACCTCCTGAGCTTAAGCCCTTCTAGATTTTTGGAGTAAGAGTGCTAGACTTTTAGGATCCTCGCTAGCATCTCCGGACAGAGGTCTTGGGAAATTCAGAGCTCTTAGGTCTAAGATGTTCACTTCTGAGTATTGTGGAACCAAGCTGCTTACACTGATCACTGATTCCTGCCAGCTGCCACTCCCCAGGAATTTTTATGGTACCCACCCTGAGGTTTATCATTTAGGAACTCTATGCTAGCTAAAGAGATCTGTTCATTTTTCATAGTGTGATAGATAAAACTATCCACACCCCTTTCCTCTTCTCCTCTAATTCCCTCTCAGTCCTTGACAATTTGGCTCCTGAATTCATCTTACTTGTAGCTACTCTCTCCTAAGCTACATTTGATGACATAATTCCAAAATCTGCTTGCCTGCTCCTAATCTTCATTCTTTTTTCCCTTTTTGCACCATTTGACTCTGTTGACATATTCTCCTACATATTCTCGCCTTTCTGAGTTTGTATGACATTTTCACCTCTTGGTTTTTCTTTCTGTCTCTTCATTTTCCTTTGCTGGATTGTTATTTATATCCTGCCACTAATAATGGTTCCATCTTGAACTTCCTTCGGTTCTTTTTCTCTACAGGCTCTCTCATATTGACCTCATCATCTTCACATTTCTAGAATCTTTTACCTTTTCTTTTAATTAACAGGCTACCATTTTGTTTTAGGCCTTCCTCATTTCTTGACTGGATTATTGCAATAGTTTACTAATTTTTTTTGTACCTTGACTCTAATCATTTTAATCTATCCTCACTAATGCCAAGGCTATATTCCTAAAGTATAGCTCTGACCATTTTACTGCCTTGCTTAATAAACTACAGAGGTTTCCTATTGTTTCTAGAATCAAATGTAAACTCATCTTTCTTTTGGGGGGACATTTCAGATTGATAGCAGACTATTTCTAAGCTTATGCTCCATTGTTACAAATCATTCCTCTGCACACACTCATTAATCCAATCATACTGGCCTTTATGCTTCTCATTATGTACAATGTTCCATCTTCCATCATTATAATTTTTTTTTTACTTTCTATCCCTTTTTCATGTCTGGAATTTACTCTTTCCTCACCTTTGCTTAGAATCAAATGTTTCCTTTAAAACTTACTTGGGATGTCTTCTTTGACAAGAAGCTTTTCCTGATTATACCACCTACTTATACCCTCTGTGGAAAATTAGTATTCTGCTGTATTTTTTAATAGCAAATATTACTCTGGAATTTTTCCTTTTCCTCATTTTGTCAAACCACACTTTGGAGTCTAGCTCACTAAGGAGTTTTTATAGGGCATGATGGAGTAATTGGATTGTTTTCAGTCCCCCAAGCATCTGCTCCTTAATCAGTTTGTTGGGGACCACTCCGGGTGGGACCCTTCCTTCTGTTTACCGATAAACAGAAACCAGGTTAGGCTGGGCTCCTTCCCAGGGGAAGTCTCTTCTGTACTTGCTGTTTCTCATTGAAGTTGTGTGACTTGGTCTCCAAGGGGAAGACTAACCAGAGAGATACTGATTTGGGTAGTTTTGTTTTTTAGCCAAGATTACTAGAGGCAATTGATGACCATCAAGCAATTAACATTCCTTAATTGCCATAGAAGGATGAGATCAGCCACAACTGAAGACTAACCCACTTTTCCCCCAGCTGTAGACTAATCCTATCATTGGAGGATTACTCCAGTTTTCCAACCAGGAAGTAATGGGGAAGAGCTGCAGTAACTTTTACCATACTTACCTGTTAAAATGTCTACCACTTGGGGCTGCTAGGTGGCACAGTGAGTAAGAGAGCCGGCCTCGGAGTTGGGATGACCCGGGATCAAAACTGGCCTCAGAAAATGAGCACCCACACATAAATAATGACTGGCTTGAGCAAGTTACTTAACCCCAATTGTTTTAAAAAATAAAAAATGTCTACCAATCAGGATAGCCTTACCTTTGCAGTTTAAGGCAAGGTCCTTAACCCAAAGATATTTTATGAGGTTTTAGGGATCAAAATTTTATCCCTTTAGTCAGACCACCCATAGGTTAGGGTTATGATACCCTATGTGGACAGAGGGAGAGGAAGGAAAAGGGAAAGGGAAAAGGAAAGGGAAAGGGAAAGGGAAAAGGAAAGGAAAAAGGAAAGAGAAAGGGAAAAAGAAAGGGAAAAGGGAAGGGAAAGGGGAAGGAATGGAAAGAAGAAGGGAAGAGAAGGGGGGAAAAGACATAATTGTTTCCTTCATGTCTTACCTAACCTTAATACTGAATGGACATTGCCTCAGTCAAACTGAGATTTGGGAGACCTTAACTTGAAAAGGCCATGGTCTCTCACTACATCCTGATTCATATCTTTCCATTGGACCTAGATGGCTCCAGAGGAGAAGGTGAATTTGGTGACTTTACATAGGCCTCCCTCACTTAAATTCAATTCTTTTGCAAGTCGTGACATCTTCCTGATGACATGGTCCCTTTCCAGAAAGGAGGACAAACAACAATGACTTTTGCTGTGGTGGTCTAAAGGTTGTATTGTCAGACCAGTCACAAGGAAGACATGTTTAGGTTTAAAGACGCTATGGACCCTCACTCAGGGTATCTGGTCATCAAGAGAGGTCACTGACACAATTTCTTTGTTACTGCTATCCTAACTAATAAATTGATCATGGTCAGGTTCCTGGCATTTTTCCGAGGTGCCAATGTGATCCATTTTACTAACAATATACATATGACTGTTAATTTTATACGTATACACACATGCATATACACATATACATATATATAAATTATCTTGGCACTTAAAAGAATACATACATGCACACAAACATATACACACATGCTTACATGTATATATGTAGGTATACACATATATGTATACAAGTTTATGTGTATATATTTGTATTATATATTCATGTATCGTGCATACAGATACATGTAAACTTGGTACCATTTCATATTTATCATTGTATCTTTGTCTGATATAGGCCTTTATGGAAATTGTTATTTTATCATTAATGTAAAATGCAAATTTTGGGCCACTATCTCAAGTAGAGTATGGTTCTTAATAAAACTTTAAACTATAGAAATGGTGTATATCTCTATAAGATAAAGTTATTTTATCAATATAAAGTTCTATAATTTTATATATATTGCCAGAAACTTTAACTTTAAATATGTACTGATACAGTAATCCTTTTTATCTAACAATATAGGGAGTTAAAATAAATCTGATAGGGAAAAGTAGATCAGAAAAATTTCATGGGAAATATGTATTTCCCTGGCTTATTAATGTTTGCAAATTAGATGCTTGGTGTAATCTATAAAAGAGTGACAACAGTCTCCAAGTATCTCTTTTCTACTTTAGAAGGAAAGAAGTCTTAGTGAGGATACTAGTTATTTATTTATCTTTTATTCATCTGACTTCTAACTCAAAGATCACATCAATTCATCATTATAAAACTTCTTTAAAAGCTGTTTTCCCTCCCTTCTATTAAAAATGTCATTTGGGATTAAAAAGGACGATCAAAGGTATAGATTGAGATAAACTGTAACAAAATTTAGTTTATTAGGTTTCCAAAGAGCATTCTTCAGTTACACAGGTTTGAGTTTGACGATTCTGTAAGCTTCATATTTAGATTTGCTTCTTATTTAGTTGCATGTACTTCAGTACAAATTACAAACTGCTTCAGAGTTACAGGGCTTTAAGGTTTGGGGTCTGTTTTTTTCCCCTTTTAAAAAAATTTGCCAAAGGGGCATGGGTATCTGCCAGGATGAAAATCAAGGGACTGCTTTTGTGCCCCTGAGTGGCACTACAATGTATCCTACCATCTGCCACTGGGCATAACTCAGCTATAAACATTTAGAATGCTCTATAAGGTATGTTGTTTAACAAGATTATGCATATTTATGACAATTTTTGCATTAAGTGCCCTGGCAAAGACACATAATATAAATGTACACTGTCAAAATATACATAAAACACATATGCATGCATACATACATGTATGTATTCTATGTGTATACATACACACACATACACCAAGAAAGATACATTAAAGCCCCTATGAAAAGTCATTTGTAATAGCTCTAAATTACACTAGAACCATATAAGCTACCATAACAAAGAAGTTATGAGAAACATTTCTTAAAATATGTATAATTTTTTACATTTCTGCAATGCCAATCAACATATTATGGTTAGAAAGGAGAGAATGATTAAATTTAAATCAACTTTTTCAGTAAATTCCTTTTTCCTTTCAAATCAGTGATATTAACATACCTTAAGATGTTTAGAACTTTGTCGAAATGGAGGCAACAGGAATCCTTACATCCTTTCTCTCTCTCTCTCTCTCTCTCTCTCTCTCTCTCTCTCTCTCTCTCTCTCACCTTAACATATCAAGTAAATAAAAGGAGGGAAAAAACAAAGAAACAAACTTTGTCCAGGATAGTGACCATGATGTGAGAAGATAGGAACCCATAATAACTGAGAATTGGTTTAAATAACTGTGTAGGGAACTTAGAGAAGGACATTATAGCTATCTTTAAGTAACAAAGATTTTCAAGTGAAAGCAGGATTCAATTTGTTCTCATGATCCCCAAGAGAAGAATCAGGAACTATGAAAGAACAGTTAAGAAAAAAGATGTTGGCTAATTATTGGAATATCCTATTTATTGGCACACAGTGAAAAAGTGGAATGAAATTCATGGATTTTATATTTCATTTTATATTTTATTTATTATTTATTATATTTATTATTTATTTATTTTATATTACTGAAAATGTTCAGGAATAATCTGGATGATAATTTCATAGGACGTTTCTAACATATTTCTGTGTTGGGAGAGTTTAGATTTAATGACTTTATATAGGCCCCTCCAAACTCTAAGATTCTAGAATCTACTTGAAATACACTATATTTAAGCTGAATGGTTCAGATTTCATTCCAAATTTAAAAACTTTTTACTGTGTTTCCAGTCATATGCCATGAGTTTTGATTCTTTATTATGGAGTGTGTAAATATCAGTATATGGTAGTTGTGGTACTGATGTGATGGGAGGAAGGGTGTTGAATCATTTGTTTATTTTCTAATTCTGCTTTTTTTTTTTGGAGGGCTATTGGGGTTAAGTAACTTGCCCAAGGTCACATGGCTAGGTTTTTTGTTTGTGTATGTTAAGTGTTTGAGGCCTTATCTGAACTCAGGTCCTTCTGACTCCAGGGCTGGCACTCTACTCCACCTAGCCACACCTATTTTCTAATTCTGGTATAACTAATATAAGGTACAAATTGAAAAATACATTTTTAAATATAAATTCTTACCCTTTAGAATTTATATATGATAAAAATTAAAGTGGCATATTTATCCTATCAATTAACATATTTTGAGTATTTACTATAAATCTCATCAACCATCATTTATTGAGCCCTTACAATATACCAGAAACTCTTTTAGTAACTGAAGATACAAAACCAAAAATGAGAAAATTCCTTCCCTCAAGAAACTTAAATACTATTGGGATTGACACAATTTGTATGAGTATATACAAAAAAATACATCAGAAATTTTTGGAGGAAGGAAGTTGAAGCAACTAATACTGTCTGTCATATGCTAAGTGGGATACAAAGAAGTAATTCAAATATATCTATCTTGTGAGCACTTTCATTCTAGTTACATGGGAAAATAAGACAAAAATATGTGAAAAGTGAAAAATGATAATCAAGAAAATTGTTCAAGCAAAAAACACAGAAGTTGTGTTTGGGCTTTAAATAATTAATTACAAAGTTAATAATATGGGAGTGAGTGCTATGGGAGTCCAGCATTGTAATGCATTATATTGCCTAACTATGAATATTTACTTACAAATCAACATTATTTTTAAGGTGATCAGAATAAAAGTTTAGGAGGGTGTCCCAGAGAATGCCAGTAGTTTCAGGTGTAAAATATGAATCTTAAATTAGAAAGTTCAGAATTGAGGGCTACTTCTGCCTACAGCTTCCTCTTAGTCTTAGGGAAGCTATTTTCCTTTATTATAATTGCTTCTTTCTTAATATATATTTGGGTTCAATATTGCATCTTCCTATTTTTGAACAGAGGGATTTTGTAGGGATTATTTATACTATAAATTTAAAATTTATTTTATCCTTTAACAAATATATATAAATGTATAAATTTACTTAATTTATAAATGTATTTTATTCTTTTAAAAACTATATCTTTGAAGTGGTGAAAAATTATTATATTATAATTGTTTTTTCCCCTTTTATGTTATAAAATCCTCTAACAATAGCCATAGGAATGTCTAAAGTATTCAGTGCCCTATCTACAAATATTTATTTTATGCTGACCACAAATAAGGCACTATGATTGACATGTAGGGAGGCAAAGAAAAATTTGTGCATATCCTCAAGGAGCTTATGCCCTAGTGGGAAATAAGACATGTTCATACAATTGCAGAATGTTAAAGTGCATGACAGATATATACAAGGTGCTATTAGAATTCAGAGAAAGGCATCTCCTCATTTTCAAATACATGTGCCCACTTGAAGATGGCAAGACTCATGCAGCTCAAATGTAGAAAATAATTTAGATTCATTCAAAATCATTAGGATCTATATCTAAAACTTGAATTGGCAAGAATACAGCTATGTCTGCCCAAGGAAGAAATCATGCCATTCCCTTTTCTCTGTCACATAGCCATGGAAACAAATGGTTCAAAGTCATAATATTTCAACAATATTTTTTTAATGAATTCATTGTTCAATCTGCTTATTACAAGTCTCAGTTAGCTTGACACTTTAGGAACAATGAAAACATTGTTAATAGTCCTGTCTCAAAGTGTGCTTTAACACTTCATTTGGTTCTGATTGACCCTGAATGATTTTCTCACTCAGAGCTGAGTTGTTGTGGTCATTTGTAGAGAAGTGGTTGTAAACATAGACATGTTTCCATATAGGAATTATGAGATTATAAAGGAGAATTTATGATATAATTATATGTAAATCCTTTTTGGTATGAAAACTGAGTAAGAATGTAGTTGTTATCTCTGATAATTCAGTAGAAATCCCTAATATCACAGGTGAAAATGTATAATGAAAGTATCATAGTATATTCTAAGTATTCTAGTTACTGGAAATTCTCCATGCCAAATTAACCATGATTTTCCATTCTAGTGACTGTCACTTAAAATTAGTTATCCTTCAAGTAACATTCAGTTCTGTTTGGTCATTGGATTAGATGTTACTGTCTAATTATATTAAATATAATACATTCTTCAAGTTTCTGCCCTGTGTATATGGAGGAAGAAGAATGTGAGGTCTTCTTCTAGTCTCCTAAATAGTTGATTTGTTACCTAGGGAATGAACGCATCACCTATAAAGCAAGGGGTACATATAACTTTGTATTGAGGTAGCAGAGAAGTTTCCTCTGCATTTTTGATGTGTATGAGGTATTTGTGTTAGGGTGTAGGGAAGTAGTACTTCAACATAAGCAAAACAAAAAAAAAATGTACTTGAGAGAAGTAGGCATAGGCATAAGACCCCTTCAAGTGAACATCCAGGATTCTTTTATGTAAAGGATACTAAAAGTAGGATTCTAGGATTTCCTTTAAGTTATTCTTTTTTACTTTTCCACTCACCCTGTTTCCCTTCCCTTCACTGCATTTTTCTCTTAAAGATAAAAAAACCCCCAAAACTAGCAAGTAGTAGTGCCAGTACGTGCAGAGTTTTGTGTTAGGTGCCCAAAGTTTGATACTGATACTGGAAAATTTAAAATCTAAAACACAAAACAAAAAACAACAACCTATGTGAAAGATGTAATACAAGCACAGATTAAGACCTTATATTACACATAAAATAAATGAGGAAGTTATTACTTAAAAAATTCAGACACTCTGCAAAATAATTAATATAATCATTTGAATATAATCATATATGTCAAAGAGCTTTGGAAAGCAAAAAGAAATATCTCTAAGATCCCTTCTAACTCTCTATAGGTGATCTTACAATATATTACATGCAGAAGTCCTCGTAATTTGTTGGGAGAAGACACTACAAACAATAAAATGATCAATGAGTCAGTACAGTACAGTAGATAGGGTGCTAGGCCAGGAATCAGAAAGATGTTAATTCAAATTCCACCTCTGACCCTTACTAGTTATGCAACTAAGGCAAGTCTCTTAACTTATCTAATGCTTAGTTCTTTGTTTTCAACCAATTATTAAGTGGGCACAATAATAGTCTGGGTATTTCTCTCACAAGGTTATTGTGAAACTCAAATGAGAAAATGTATAAATGCTTTACAAGTATTTTTGAAATGGCAGTTATTGTTATATGAGGTATTATTTGATTAGTAAGATAGTGTCTTTACAATATAATTAGGAAAAATAAATTCATATTGAGTCTGGTCCAAAGCTGAAATGTTCCTTATGGTTTTGAGTTTTCTTTCCTGGACAATGTCTAAGCAAGGATTGGATTGTGATTTGTAAAGGGAATCATAGCAGGAATTCCTGAATTTGTTGAGAGATTGGCTACGATTACCTCTATTGTCTCACTAACTCTAAAATGTTTTTATTTGTAGCAAACTTTAAATTTTCTACACAAATTAACTTGATATATATAAAAGGGCAGGTGGAGAATTCTTTAAAAAATAAGATGGATATACTTTGCAGAGCTATATGAATTCCATAAATAATATGAAAATTATATTCTTCGTTTTGCTGTGAATATAACATGTCATTTTAAAAAAGAATTTTGGTTTGTTTTGAATTTTGAAGTGAATAGAGTAAAATTCAAGTCTAAAATCAATATAGTAATTAACACTTGCATAATAGTCTAATTTAAATCTCTATATTCTAGAGTTGGGGGAGGAACATGGAAGGTGAGCAATTTTGAAATGCTAGAAAATAAATGGATAAGTAATAAGATTGATTAGTTCAAATAGCTGGCAAATTTTCTTTCATTTTCCATCCTTTGCCTCTAATTGAAATCCAGAATATTGTTCAGTGAATAATACTCATTTAATTGACATTTGCAAATCACAAGTAACAATTTGCTTTTATTGTTTTAGTGGTTGAGTTTAATTTCATTTTGAATGTGCAAAACAAAGTAAGTAAATCATTCACTTTTGGGGCATTTGTTTTTCCTTAATTGTAATTTTTCTTAATTCATTTGAGACTTTTTGACTCTCACATAATTTCCCTTGAATCTCAATTTTAAACATAGATGGAAAATCAATCACTGGGTTGTTAAGAGCAATTTCTTTGCCAAGTTTCCCCCCCCCTCCCCCAAACTAACTCATCTTGCTTATTTGTGGTAGTTTTTTTTTTCTTTTTTAACTATTGAGATGAATGGTGAGCTATAGTAGATAACTTCAATGATAGTGGAGAAGAGATCAGCTAAACTTTAAAGTAGAAAAGCAGAAAATGAGAAAGTCATCTTTAAAGAGCATGTGACCAACCTCCAAGACGTTTTAGAGTGTTATTAAAAGACTTTGTAACATTCCATTGAAGTATACAATTTTAAAAGTATCAAAGTCAATAGGAATAGCATAAAGCATAATTATTGTGGATGCACTGTGTACTGGAAAGCCAAATGCCAAAAATATTCACATACAATGCAGATTATTTGTATTACAAAAGATTTCTTTGTTTTGGAAGAGGACTTGCCCCTAGAGAGATAACCTCATCTTCCCTACTTATGGAGGAGTAGAAACAGCATTTCCAATGTGCTCTGCCCCACACAAATTTCAAACAATGTGAAAGGGAGCTCCGAACAACTTCTGGAGCCCCAGCACCCACAAAACGGCACAGAGAAGCTAACCTCCTGCTGAGGACAGCCCAGCAGCCCTGCAGGGAGCGGCCAGCGCAGTGCTCTGAGAGCAGGCAGCGCAGCACGCAGAGCTCAGCCCAGGTCCCCAGTTTTAGCCCCAAGGCGGCCAGACCTTCAGCCGGCTGGAGGGACCCCAGAACACCAGCAATTGTGGCGATTCCGGAATTATCAGCACAGATATGCCTAGGACAAAGTGAGAGGTTAGTGCCCTATGGACTTTGGGACCAGTATTTGGGGAACATGTGGCTTGCTCCCCTGGGGGCAAAAAGCTGCTGAAGAAATGCAGCACAGAAGCCATTTTGCAGCGTCAGTAGTGGCTCTAGCTCCTGGTCTGTGAACTGTAGGGAGATCCAGCAATAAGTCTGGAGGTTATTTGCTCTTGCTTTAAACTGCCTGGATCTGGATTGTGGTCTGGGGGGGAAGTTTGGGGTGGGTATCCAACTTGCCAGAGTGGGTGGAGGCTTTACAGAGGCCACACAACTGGCAGAAGTTGTGAAGACCCCACATTTGGGCGGAAGCTCCCCTGTCTGGTGGCAGAGTCCTACTGTGGCAACAAGCCCCAAAATCAAGTAATTAAGTGGCAACATGCCTAGGCAAATGAAACAAAATAAACAGAAAAGTTCAGCATTGGACTCCTATTTTAGGGGCAAAGAGGCTCAAAGCATGGAGGAGGACTGTGAGGTCAGAACTCCTGCACCAAAAGCCCCAAATGAAAATACAAGCTGGCTACAGGCCATAGAGGACCTTAAGAAGCATATAAGAGAAGTGGGGGAAAATTTGGGAAGAGAAATGAAAAAGATGCAAGAAAAGTATGAAATGACAGTCAACAGCCTGACTGAGGAAAATAACACCTTAAAAAATAGACTAACTCAAATGGCAAAAGAGGCTCAGAAAGGCAATGAGGAGAAGAACGCCTTAAAAAGTCGAATTTGCCAGATGGAAAAAGAATCTCAAAAGCTCACTGAGGAGATTCATTCCTTCAGAGTTAGACTGGAGCAAATGGAAGCTAGTGACTTTATGAGAAATCAAGATACTATTAAACAGATCCAAACAAATGAAAGAATAGAAGGCAATGTGAAATATCTCATGGGAAAAACCACTGACCTGGAAAATAGATCCAGGAGAGATAATTTAAAAATTATTGGACTACCTGAAAGCCATGATCAAAGAAAGAACCTAGAAATCACCCTTCAAGAAATTCTCAAGGAAAATTGCTCTGATGTTTTAGACCCAGAGGGCAAAATAGAGGTTGAAAGAATCCACCGATCACCTCCTGAAAAAGATCCCAAAAAGAAAACTCCCAGGAATATTATAGCCAGGTTCCAGAATCCCCAGATCAAGGAGAAAATACTACAAGCAGCCAGGAAGAAACAATTTCAATATTGTGGAAACACAATCAGAATAGCCCAGGACCTGGCAGCTTCTACACTGAGGGATCGAAGGGCATGGAATATGATATTCCAGAGGGCAAAAGAGCTGGGAATGAACCCAAGGGTCACCTACCCAGCAAAACTGAGTATTTTGTTTCAGGGGAAAATATGGTCATTCAGTGGAATAGAGGACTTTCAAGCATTCTTGATGAAAAAACCAGAGTTGAATAGAAAATTTGACATTCAGACGCAAGAAGCAAGAGATGCCTGAGAAGGTAATCAAGGAAAAGAAATCAAAAGGAACTTATCAAAGTTGGACTATTTACATTCCTACATGGAAAAACAATAACTGTGTTTGATGAAACCTTTCTCATTATGAAAATAATTGAAGAAGGGTACATGGCATATGTTCACAGGTATACATGGATAGAGGGCACAGGTTGAATTTGATGGGAAGGGATGATTCTTTTTTTTTTTTTGGAGGGCAATTGGGGTTGGGTGACTTGCCCAGGGTCAAGTTGCTGGGTTTTTGTTTGTGTGTTGGGTGTCTGGGGCCGGATCTGCCCCAAGGAAGGGATGATTCTTAAGGGGTGAAGTCAAGAGGTGAGAGAGGAAAGTGGCAAGAGGAGATGGAGAGAGACAGGGTAGGGCAAACTATCTCATGTAGAAGAGGCAAGGGGAAGTAGTTGCAGAGGAGGGGAAGAACAGGAAGGCAAAAAGGCAAAAGCATATTCTCATTGAAGTTGGCTCAAGGAGAGAATCACACACATACTAAATGGAATATCTTACCCTCACTCACTCTCCTGAGTAGGGGAAAGGGGGATGAGAGGGGGGATGATGGAGGGGAGGGCATTCTGAGGGGAGGGGAGGTTGGAAGTACCCACTATCAAAGAGGGACAGGATCAAAGTAGGGAATGGACCAGGTGGGAGGTGAGACGGGTGGGAGCGAAATATAAGCAGTTTTTTACAATATATCTACTATGGTAATGTTTTGCATAGCTATACATGTACAACACATACTGAATTGCTTATCTTCTCAGAGGGAGTGGGTGACAAGGGAGGAAGGGAATGGATCTGAAAATTGAAGTTTTAAAATTAAATGTTTCATAAGATGTCCAGGCATTGGGGCTCAGAGATTCACCTTGCCCTAATGGCACGGTCAAAGGGGGTATGGGAGAAGATATGGGAGAGAACAGATTAAATGAGGGGATATCTAGTGGGACTGCTACTCTGGGGTGGTAGGTAGGGAAAAAAGGGGGGAAAATGTAACTCATAATCTGGTGGAAATGAATGATGTAAACCAGAAGTTAATAAAGCATTTGTTTAATTAAAAAAAAAAAGATTGTTTCTGGGAAGTTCTTTGTAGACCTCAATTCAACAAACATTTATTAACCACCTACTATTTATTGGAACTGTGTTTTAGCTGGGATACAAAACAAATATACAGACATATGTGTGTGTGTATGTATATATGTGTGTGTGTGTGTATGTATATATACATATATGTATATATTTATATGTGTGTATATGTATAAACATAGACATATCTGTGTGTATGTATTGTGTATGTGTCCTACCTGTGAGCTCCTTGAGAAAAAGAACTATTTTTATTTTATTTTTTATTTTTTGCTCTGTTTTGTGTTTTTTTTTTTTGAGCCTGTTTCTTCAACTGATGATACCTTCCTTATAGGGTTTTTATTGGGATCTCATGAGATTAATGTGTAAAAAATGAGTCAGTTACCATTACTACTCAAATCCTAGAAAGGCAATACGGCACAGAGCATAACAGTGACTTTAGAATTTGAAAGACCTGGGTACAACTTTAACACACAGACATACTAGTCATCATAAGATCAAGAAAAAGTCATTTACCCTCTCAAAGAACGACACTTTTTAACAACATAAGGTTCAATGAAGTTGCTGGTATACATTAGGAGAAGACATTTCCCACATTGATAAAAAGCTTTAATCCAGGTCAAAAAATCTTCTAAAATCTATATTTACACAGTTATATAAATGTCAGTTATTATTAAGCTTAAAAATGAAAAGGCTTATAGGAAAATGTTTTTAAAATTATAAACTGACATATAAATGGAATATACTCATTCCAGTACTTTAAGGATACTTTTATTTTAAGAAAAAAATTCATAATTAACCTTTCAAAAATGTATATTATATGAATTAAGACACATACAATCACATATGTCTGTATGTATATATGATGCCTGCTTTTGTATAGATTTATATGTTTTTGTATGCATATATACATACATTGCAGATGCATATATGAACACCCATGTATATATACTTTTGTATATATATGTCATATTCATAGATACATATATGTGTGTGTTCCTTGTAGAGGCACTATAGTAGAAATAAAGCTGGATTTAAAATCAGGAACACCTTTTCAGGACCTGGGATTGGCTGAATCACCCAGAGAAAGTCATTGAATATCTCAGTTCTTGGGGCAGTTCTAAAATGCTTACTTTCATCAGATTTCTTCACAGCAATTTCCCTGCACTCATGAAATCAGAGTTTCACAGCAGTGTCCTTCAAAAATAATACTATAAACAATATAGAGGACCCTCACTGAAATCTAATTGCAGAATTTTATGATACAGTAACTCCCCAAACCATGGATGGCATGCACAAAATAGATACAAGGGAGGAATTCAACAATAAATTTAGCCACCCATCACAATCTCATCTTTCTGTTCTTTCCTAGTTCCTAAGAAATATGGTAGGTCCTAAAATTCTTGTCTTTATCCAGGATAGAGGCTAAATTAAAAAAAAACAACAACCCAAAAACAAACAAAAACAAAACAAAACAAAACAAGAGTTGGGTCTTCTTAAAAAGAAGAAACAGACTACAGGCACCTTTAGCAAGCATGATGAACTTAGATACAAATGTATATAAAGTCAGTAAACTTCCTTTGGTTTAGTTTGGATGAAAACAGGGAGCAGAGTTTTTGTGTCAATCAATTTGTTTTTATCGCCCCTTCTTATACTACTTATAAGCTTATACTACTCCAGGAAACCAAGTTGACTGATTGAAGTGACTAGACTAAAATGAGTTAAGTATTATTGGCAAATTTTTAATTAATGTGTGCAACCAACCAACTCATTAGACATTAAGTAAATTTGCCAGCCACACATGTAAGTCATCAAAAAATGGTGCTGGCAATGGAGGTTGCAAATGCTGTGTCATCCAAATTGCTTGACAAAATGCAATGGAATGTGTTTATTTGCTGAAGGATGTTACTATCATTATCATGAAGACATTCTAGGTTGTACTTTGTCCCTCATGGCCCAATAAGACACTTGACTGCACAGTTGGAACAATATCTTACAAGTAGGGGGTAAGGATTTTACTTAAAATTCAAGGAATAGCAATGAAGACACAGGAGGGGGACAGATGTCTACAGTCAATCAGTGCAGAGCTGAAGTACACTTAGAAATGAAATCCATTTCTGAGGTAAAATGTCCATTTTTATATCCTGATCTTAATTGTGTCTTCTATTTCTGTTTGATTTTCCTAAAGCACTAAATGTGTATATATATGTTTGTATGGAAGTATATATGCATATATAGTGCATATGTGTGAATAATTTAATGAGAACTAGTCCTAAAAAAGGTACAGTTTTCCTAAAATACAAAAACAACTTCAGTGTGTACATTTAAAGGAATATAGTGATTGAGAATGATTTAAAAGCTACTGCTTAAGTGAATACCAGAGGTGTATGATGTTCATGGAGAGTATAGTGTGCTCTGTTCTAATTTATAAACTTGGCAGTTTCTTCTAAAAGAAAAGTCAGCAAAGAGGCAGGTGTATGAATCTGACTGCCTGGAATTTATTTAAATAGACTATTTATTTTTCGGTTGAGCGTAATAAAAGGTATTTACCACAGCATATGCCACATGACAGGGTACTTTTGATTTCTCCAAGAGTGTTATGTTTGGGTGCAGATAGACTGTGTGAACTAAATCTTCATTAAAACTGTGATTTAACTACCAAGGTTGTCAGCCTATAAGCAATCCTAATTAAAGCTGAACAAGATCTTTTTTAGCTTTTAGAGAAAACTTCTCAATTTCAACTGCTTTTCCTTCTGCCTCATATATAAGCAAAAAGCAAGAGAATCCAGAATCCAGCTCTAAAGATGGCTGTCAATTTAATAAGCATTGAACAAGACCCCATTAAGCCCCAGAACATATGCTAGGAGGTAGGAATTTGTAGATGAAAGTGAAAAAAAAGTCTCAGACCTCAGAGATAATTCCATTCTACTGAGGACACATATGTTTACAGATATATAAAATGGATGATATAGATAGATAGTTTTTTTAAAAGTTTCATCCAAGGTTAGGAGAAATACTTTACATAGACTTGATATGTGAAGGCTAGATAATAATTTGGTTTTGGATACCTTTAGTCATAATCTCCACAGATAGTAACTTTGCCCCACTGGTTCCTCAGGCAAGTACCAAATATATTGATATGAGCAAAAATTCAAAGGTGGAAGGCCAAGCTAAATTCCAGTAAGATGATTCTTTCCCAGTGATTCATACAGTTTTCTAAAGATGTAAACAAAGACTGTGACTGTGAAGATAGATCATGACTGGTGCAGAGTCTAGGGCCTGCTGTACTTATAATGAGGGTCATATACTACTAATGTTGTTTAAATATATTCTAAGAAAATGGTGAATTATTTTCATTTTGGAATGATAGGGTTGGGCATCTTATATGCTGTGCCTCACTTGGTTGTTACTATCACAAACCCCTTAATTCCCTAACAAAGTATGTGAAATGGAAAGGTTTGCGAAGGCATTCAGATAATACCTCCTCATAATAAGGATGTCAGATATGCTGCCTTACAGATGTATTTCATGCTGTTACTTCATGTGATATCACCTGCTCTCTCGGTTGTAGTCCTTAGGCTCAGGAGACTGCTGTACCTAGTTTGACAAGTGGGAATAAGACAGAGTATCCTGGAAAATGGAAAAGAATATGTTGCCTATCATTTTTTTTTAACTAAAGAGAATTTATTGTATTCTCTACTAAGCTTTGAGTTTTGAGGACATAACTAAATTCTGGAAAACCTTCACACAGAAGAGTAAGTACAGTGAACATTATAAGCAGGTATGAACAGCTGGAAGAACTGTAACCAAGTGCTAACTGACCGAAGATAAAGTTTCAGCTACTTTTTAGTTAAAAAAGAAAAAAGAAAGTAGGGAGGGACAGGGGCTTTAGATTGAAAGAGACAAAAATCTCCTAATATGTTCGGCCTTGGCTAGATTGTAACAAAATGGAAGCAGAACTGTTATAATACAAATTTCCCACTACAGCATGCTGTACACACCTGTTTTCCAAGCCCTCCCCCCAGCCCCTCAAGGCTGCCACTTGGATTATTTGCCAGCTTGTTGGGCCTACTGATGGAGAAGCACATAGATCTTCTCTTTGATCCGATCTTTGTTGTAGGGTTGATATGTCTGAGTGTCTGCTAGGTACACAAGGCAGCAAAGATCTGCCAGATCATCAACAAAATCAAACAACTAACTGATGTCATATGTGATGGAGGGACTGTTGGGATTCATTCTCTTTAGATGTTCTTCATACATTTTACAACTCCTTCCTTGCATTCATTCACTGATTCATAATCAGCATAAGTTTGGCCTTCTGGCCTCTTGGTAGGTTGTATCAACAAAATGGTGTGATACATCGTGCAGAGCTCCGCCACTGCCACCGCCACCGCCACCGCCACCGCCACTGCCTGTTGCATATCCTTTTAAACTCCCAAGTCAACTCAGTTTTGACTTTCCTTCTTCCTAGAATAATTCACAATTAATAATGTGAGAAAAATTTAGTTTATTTTTAACCATGAGATATTTTACCACATGATGCCAACTTCAATCCTGATGTTTTGTTCCATGATCTATCTTTGCTTCTGTTAGCACCCAGAAAAGTATGGCTTAAGCTCACTGTAGGGCCTATAGGACTATAGGAGGGCCAGATACCAAAGTGACCTTACACTTAATTATCCCCATCTTTGAGAATCTTCTGTATTTCTGGGTGATTCTAGGGGAGATGTGTGTACTAAAACTTTATGGAGTCACTTCATAGAATACCTCTGAGTGACACCTGAATGGGTATTAGAGCTGACAAGTTTTGTAGACAACACATCAAGGTGCTATTTGAATTAGGCTTAAAACGCAGTTTGAACAATAAATCTGAGAGTTACATGTTTCTCTTTTATAGGGGAAAATAAGAAGCACTATGTGATAAGTTTAGCCCAATAAAAGTATTTTTCTTGATTAACTTAGCTGCATTAACTGGGTGGAATACTATGTATTTATTATAGACTTATTACCCAATTATTTGAAATCATTGAGAAAATCATTCCTACTACTATAAAATTGAACTGCATGTGGGAATAATTCCCTTTTGCAAATATAGATAAAATTGTTGTTGTTATTGTTGAGTATGTTAAACTTTGCGATAGGAGCAAATCTAAATGCTTGATTTGGATAGCTATATGAACATTACCCAAACTAAGCTATGTTGCTATCTGGTTGGCACAGATAGTCTAAGAATTTTATGTGAACAGGCTGATTTAAAAAAAATAACATCTAGTTTCTTCCTGTGTCTCAAATACCACCAATTCAATCCAGACTTCCTAAAAGTACTTTGGCATTTTTTGGATTCCTAATGAGGTTACAAAAATATGCAGTTGAAAAAAAAGTTGTGAGGCACTTTGAGTAAGAAAGAACAGAGGGTAGACAAGGAAAAAGGGATGTAATTTCTTAAGGTTTGTGCCCTTCAGTTCTGATTCATATCAAGGCCCTGAAAAAATATTTAGCTCATGGAGTTGTGTCTCTGACCAACTCATAAGGAGCAAATATTAAATGTTGCTGACTTGGACTGGATTGATGAGAGGATGTCAGTATATGGTAGCCTTCTTCATGATGATTTCCTATGTGGATAATCAATTGGCAAGACTAGGCATTGGAAGAACCAGGTGTTAGTATTTGCACCTTTTTCCTTTCTGCCAGACTCCTCAAAATTTTCTTTATCCCTTTACTGGAGAGCTTCCCCTGCTTACTTAACATGTCATTTTTTCCATGAAAATGTACAACCATTTTTTATGTGGTTTAGATGTTCACTGGCCTTAAGTCAGGGGGATAGACTTGTTTGATTACCTCTTGAAGGATTTTATATAAAAGCTATTAAGAATATTTTATTCTTGGGAGTCCTTCATTTAGAAATACTTGATTTACAGATGTCATATAGATACAAGGAGGCAGCAGGGGAGCCTGAGTCTTACTCACTTTGTCATTTGTTCCCAAACAGCAAGTGTTTGAGAAGTGATTGGTCTGGGGAAGTACCCTCTCTTAAGGATCTGTAGAGGAAGAGAATGAGCTCCTCTACCTATGCTAATGACTTAAAAAAGATGCTATTACTAGTAGTACTAAGTGTATGTAATGTGTTAAAGCTCAGAAAGCACTCAAAAGCCTTTTGACCCCATAATGTACTGTAATGGACAATTAATGCAAATACAAGACGGCATAGCCAAATAATATTTAGGGGGGAGTGCTTTTATTACCCGGTGGCTGTCCCCAAAAGGGGAGGAAGCCCATAGAAATCTGTCCAGCAAGCTTATATACAGTAAAAAGTACTTCCTGAAACAAACAGTGGTCAGCAAGGCAACTGTTGCTACATGGGGATGTAAACTAAGGGGGGGGGGGGCTGCAAGCTAATGGGGCAGTTCTTTGTTTTAGTTACATCTTGGTTACAAGGCAGGTGAAGGGTGAGGTTTCACTACGGTCATACCTTTACGCTAGGTTTTTGGAGCTCCCTGAGGGGCCTTGTGAGAGGCCTTGTGTAGGAGCTAGCACTATGGGAATCTAACTGCCACTTCAGTACCTGTCTTAGGGTATCGTCATTGCTATTTCAATCATACCCAACTTCCATGTAGACTATTATCACTTTAGGGAAATACCTTCCCAAAGCCCAAAACAATCAACATTCAGTTTAACCTATAGAGTATAACATATTCAAAAGGGAGAATCTGGACTGAATATATAATATATTATTATCTTTATATCTCACCTAAAATCCTCAGAAATTGAACAGAAGATTAGATGGTTCCTGACCAACTTTTGTTTTAACTGTATAGATGGCATCAAGGAGAACATTAATAAATGTTATTAAACTTAGTTTTATTAGATTGACCATCATTTCTTTACCAATGGAGACCAAATATGAATTAGTAAGTGTGGGGATTTCTGGCCTTTTTCTGGAAGGGAGTTGCAAATATTGTCAGATGAGCATGAGAAGGGATCTAAAATTTACGTTTGGAAAGAGGAGCTTAGAGCACTTTCGCTGAGGGTGGACATCTTGTCACAAATGGAAATAAAACAATGAATTACTTGCCAATCAAAATGCTATATACTCTGAAACAATCTTTTAAAAGCTTTAGATTTGCAAAAACAAATGCAGAGGTGGTGCAAATTCAATTTAACCCTCAGCATCTAACCTCCCTCCATTTGTATTAATCTGTTCAAGCCATTCCTAAGCTATATTAACCTCTTTCTTGTGCTCTATATATCACTGCACTAAGAGAACAAGCACAAACGTCTGATTACAGAGCATTTCACAGCATAGATTCCCTTGAAAACTGAATCAAAAGTAACAGAGACGTAGAGTATTTTCCATTTCTCATTACCATGCCATTTCTTCTTGGACAGATGCTTTTCATCCTGGCCTGGTGAGCCATGCTTAGTTTCATTACTCCTTTAAAGATCCTACCAAGTAAAGAGTCTGCAAAATGGACTTTAAATGGGTTATAAAAAGGTAAATTTATGGTAGTACATATAAACACTGCAGTGATTCAGAACCAACATCTTCAAAGCACAAGTCCAGCCCACCTAGTGGAAAAGCCTTACAAATCATTTTTTTCTATCTGGCTCTTACCAACCTCATCCACCTTTTAAGAAACTACCAAATGAGTGGTTGGATTTTCATTTTCTCAGATTACCATGGACTTTTTATATTTCTTAGATGTGAAAAGTGCCTTTGACATGTTTACAAAAAATTTGGTTCACAAATTAGAAAATGATAAGCAAGCATGTCAAAATCACTTGTCCAAACTGACACCACAGCAAACTGGAAGTCTAATAGAAGGCATAGTTTTTGATTTAGGATAATAAAAAGCATCTTTATATTTTCAAATTTTGTCTTGCTTTCAAAATGACTCAGTGGATTTAAATAAACCTATTTGAGGGCTGAAATTATTTATGAGAAATTTTGCCTGGAAGAGAACTTTCAAAAACTGAAATTGTAGGGGCAGCTAGGTGGCTCAGTGAGTAAGAGTGCCGGCCTCAGAGTTGGGATGACCCGGGATTGAAACCGGCCTCAGAAAATGAGCACCCACACAGAAATAATGACTAGCCATGTAACCTTGAGCAAGTTACTTAACCCCACTTGCTTTAAAAAAAAAACCAAAAAAGAAAACTGAAATTGTGAGAGAAATATATATCTCAATTGAAATGGCTTTTCTAATTATTCTTGTAAACTAACTAGAAAGACATTAGTTCAGATTCTTGAACACAAAGATGTTAATATCCTTAACAAAGGATATTAAGTGACAATAACACATTTGTGAATTAGTCAGTCTTGCCTTTGACCTTTGAGGCTCTTCCAAATAGAATTTAAATATTCAATTATCATTATTTTAAAAATAATTTCAAAAACTTGTATCCTGGTCCTGTATTGATAGTATTTTTTTATAATTAGCAGGATGATTAAAGCTCAGGAAATTTATTAATTATATGGCTACTCTTTACTAAGTAAAACATGGTAAAAAAATTGTTTTTTTAATGATTCTCTTAAAGTGGTAGAAGAAAGCTTCTGGCTTTATAACCTTTTATTATTTAAATAGTTAGTAAACATTCTATCAGAAAGGAACTTTTAAATCTCTAAGATCTCTCTTAAATATTTCTAACCCTTACCATGAAGAACACTTAGCCCTTCTTGTGATCCATAGTGTTTTTTAGCATCTGCCATCATGTTTTACATCAGATGCTTGACTATGGGTTATTTTTTGTTCCATTAAGGGGTATATATTTTTGATGTTGTTAGTCTGTTGAGCTAGAAAGGTTTCCCAGAGGACCAGAAGTGAATTCTGACAGCTTATTTCTAACAGTGTCTTACTGTGTGCTCAAGCATGACTGAGTTAAATAGGTTGAATAAAAGCAGATCTATTACACAGTTTTGCTTCATTGCTTTGATTGGAGGTGGGGAGAAAAATACTGACCCAGTACCATCAGTTGTAATACAAATAGTAATGCCATCACATAGGAGCCTTATGGCCTTAATAATAACTACTTACATTTCTATAGTGCCCTATAGTTTACAAAATATTTTCCTCACAACTACCTTGTCAGGTAGGTAGTACAAAAGTCATTATCCTGATTTTACACATGAAGAAACAGAATCAGAGCGCTAGGAAGCATCAGAATTGGGATATATACTAACTCTAATTCTCTCTCTCATCATGATCTCAAGTGAATTCTTTATTATTTTTAAGGCAGTAACTTTTTAAGTATTTATTTCCTGGAAACATATAAGTAAGCAGATAGAGAAGATATTGTGAACAATTTTCCATGATAAACAAAGAATTATAGATTGATACATTAGAAGCTGAAGATCCATATGAGAAAGAACCAGGAAAATCTGATAATTTTGATCAAATATATAGATCTCATAATTGACAAAAATTTTTACTATATTGATAGTATACAAATATAATTAATAGACAACAAAAATTGTTTTCAAAGTCATGTGGGTTATATCAGTTGGAAGGTGTCTTCATAGAATAAAGAATCAAGAAGTGTCAAACTGAGCTAAAGACTTAGAGACATGGTCACAATTAATCTCTTGGTAAAGTATGTCTATGACTGTTCCAAAGACGTATTATAGATTACATATGCAAGTTCTTGAACAGTATTGCTGCTATGAATTGAATTTATACCATAATACGCTGAAAATTAATAAAGCATTTCACCACTCCAGTAAAAGCCCACTGCTTTTGTTGGACTATGGAAGATTCATGTCCAAATGGTTCCAGTTTGAGAAGATGAAGGGGATCTTAAGATAAAAAATGTATAACTAGAAAGGTCTTTAAAGGCCATCATGTTGAACTGACTCATCACAGATGAGGAACTGAGAGAGCAGTGAATTGCTCAGATTTACATTGTAAGGAAGCATCAAATCTAGGGTCTCTGATTACAGAGCCCTCATGTTTCTACTATTCTGAAATGATGTTAGTAACCATGACACACAGAAGAATCCCTGTGAAGGGATTCTGAAGAAAGAAGAGTTCATCTTTTCCCCACTCATGAACAATATGTCATTTCTGTGAATTGATCCTTCCTATTTGTATTGAATGATAGAGATTATATCACATGGGGAATCAAGGTTGGCCTTGGAGCCAGGTAGAGCTGGATTCAAATCCAACCAGTGATATACTATCTGTATAATCCCAGGAAAGTCACTTATGCTTTCAGTACTCTAGTCAACTTCCTGAGAATTTATGTTGCAGATAATTAGTTAACTTAGGTAGCTAGAAGAAAGTATCTCATCTGGGAGTTATATTAATGAAATCATAGGGGTAGTCTCATTCCCCTATCCACTAATTACAATGTAATTGACATGTGTTTTGAAATAGGCAATAATGCCAAATTGAAAAAAAAAAAGCTAAGAAGAGAAGTCATTCAGTGGACATGTAATTCCAATGTGGAAATATCAAATGGTCATAGAATAGATTTTGCATTGCCACTTTTATATAAATCACCAGACTGTGTTTTTTTTAAATCAAAGAATAATTTTAAGTAAGTAGTAATTAATTTTAAAAAAGAAACTCTACCTACTTGATGATTTTCCTTGGAACTAGTTTTCAATATATTCAATAAATTTTTATCCTTAGCATAGATATGTAGGTAAAGTATATAAATATAGTAATAGAGTATGTAACTATGTTACTATAATAGTTTAATTTAGTAATAGTAATAATGTCATTATCATTATCATCACCATGGCTAGCATTTATATAGAGCTTTATTTTCCAAGGATCGATCTATCTATCTATCTGTCTATCTATCTATCTGTCTATCTGCATTGTGTGTATGTATATATGTGCATATATATATACATAGGCATATCTATGTATATGTATGTGTATACACATATATGCATGCATATGTATATGAGAATACATGAATGTATGTGCTATTTGTATACACATGCATATGTGTGCATAAATTTGATCTTATAACAACACTTCAAATTAAATGCTATTAATATCCCACTTTAGAGAATGGGTGGTTGAGGCTTATAGACTTTAAGTGCCACATCTGAATCACTCAAATAGTAGGGGAATGAGAAGGGCTTTGAACTCACATTGTCAGCACTCTTACCCACTGTGCCACCTAACCGCTTCCATGTAGTATTATATGTGTTTCATTTTTAATATAACCAAAGGGATAGTGATATGACATGTGGTTATATCACATCAAAGCCTTTAATATTTATTTTATTAACCTTGTAGAGTATCAGTAGAACAAAATAAACAATAGTATATTTTCTTACTTTAAAAAAATTTTGTTCTAGAGTAATCACTTCCTTTGTTATATGACAATTTAGAATATATGCACAAGTTAGAGTATATGTGACAATTTGTTTGGGAGCGGTGCTATTGGCAACTTGAATATATAAATCATCAGGGAAAAAACTGTCTTTTTCTCATATGGAACTCTGGCTTTGCACATATTGCTCCCCTCACAGAATCCACTGCCTAAAATGTTTACAGTGTAATATGTGACCTTGGGGAGTTCATTTATCTTTGAGCACTTTTCCTTTTCCCCTTCTGCTTTTTCTAATTCATTTTCACCCAACACTCCTGTGTGATTATGCCTTCTGTTTCTTCATCTGGCAAATGCTGTAAAAGAGAGTGAGTTCCTTCCTCGTGAATATTTCATTCAGTGGCATGTTGTAAAGTGCAGAAGGTTAGCTCTCAAGAGAAGTAATCTTTGTCTTGGGGACACTTGAATAAAAACAGAGCCATTATTCATTTAAAAAGTCTGGTCAGACCCAAGCTTCTTAGGTTGATCTAAAGCTAGGTGATTTTAAGCATAGGTAGCAGTTTCTTTAGCTGCGCGCATGCACACACACACACACACACACACACACACACACACACACACACACACACACACACACACGAAACGCCCACAGCCATAATTTGGCAGTGGTGCTCAAACTCTGATTTTCTTGGCCAAGAAAATCACTAGTGTGTTCATGGAGAATTTGGTGCACTATTACTTGAATTGTCTCTCATAATGTCCAAAGAGATTTTTCAGAATAATGTCAAGGTGTCCTTTCACGTGTTGAGAGAAAGTTTACACTCTATCCCCATATTAAAAGTGTTTTTATTTTCTTTATAGCTGATGCATGCCATTGCTAGACTCCATAATCCTACTGGATAGTTGGGACTACTGAAGTGATTGGATGCTCTTCCCCACAAAACTTGTCATCATTTATGCATGAAACTAACAACAAAGGGTGATAAGGAAAATAATTCCATGACCAACGTGGCAAGCTGATGTACAAACAATTTTGGGGGGAGGAAATGAGATAATGCTTGAGATGCTTCCCTAGTGATAAGGGTAACTCTTCCTCTAGGTCAGAGGATCTTAAATGTTTTTGTGTCTTGCATCCTTGGACAGTCTGGTGAAGCCCATAATCCTCTTCTGAGAATAATGTTTTAAAACACATTAAAGTATAGGATTACAAGGGAAATAAATTAAATTGAAATAAAGATGTAATTCTTTTCTCCCTCAAATTCATGAAGTCAAGGTTAAGAACACTTTTTTGCAGGATAAAATATTAATAAATAGGATTTATATAACACTTACCATATGCTAGAAATTGTGCTGAGCCTCTTATAATTATTTCATTTGATACAATAATCCTGGGATTTGGTGCTATTATTATCTTTATTTTACAGTTGAGGAAACTGAAGCAAATAGAAGTGAAATGATGTGCCCAAAGTCACACATCTAGTCACAGTTTGAGGCTAGATTTGAACTTAGGTCTTATGAATTTGAGGCTCAACATTCTATTCATTGGGCCTCATATCTGCCCATATAATTATAAAATGATTAAAAATATAATAGGTTATTATAACAGGCTGGTATATCTTGGAAAAGGAAGGGGTTTATGGTTGAGTGGCATTATGGCAATAGTAGTTAATAATAATACTAAAGCAAACATTTATATGCTACTTAATATGTGCCACTCACAGCTAAGTGATTTAGCTTAGATAATTATTATCTTAGTTGATCCTCACAATAACCTTTGGAGATACATGCTATTTTATTCCCATTTTCTAGATAAAGAAAGTGAGGTGAAGAGACTCAATGTAATTTTCCAAGGTGCACACAGTAGAATATGTTTTAGAACTTATTTGAACTTGGGTCTTCATGATTCCAAGGCCAGAGCTCTAGCTCTCTGTACCCCTCCAACTGCCCCCTATAACAGGTTTAAAATAATAATACAGTATTCTAATAAGCATATAATTACATTAGGTTGGCATTTCTTGGAAAATGGAGCTGTTGATAGGTGTGAGAGAATACTTTGGTAATTTAGAATAAAAGGAATTGAGTTTAACACCTACCTTTTTCTCATTCCTTTGGTATCCTTAGACATGTCAACCGTTTTGGAACTCAGTTTCACATCTGTAAAGGGAGGAGATTGGACTATCTGGACATCTAAGGTCCCTTTCCACTTTACATCTATGATGTAATGATTAATCTAATCATTATACCTACCTGCCCAGAGAAGAAATTTGACTCGTGTGTTTTATGCTTTTTAATTGCTGTTGTTTTATGAATTTAAACATTTTGAGTTTGTTGAGGGTTTTAAAATATACACTTAGGTGTACTGGCTATACATAGACACACATACACATATAATCTATTTGTTTATAGTCACAATATTATCAACAACTACTACTATATTCCCCAAAATTTATTTTTCATTCATTCATTCACAAACATTAAAAAATTCTTCTTTCAGGATGCTGTGTCAGGTGGTAGGGAAGTTTTACAGATTAACCCTCATAAAACTTGAAGCTAAGTAGTATGGAAAGGGTTTGTGCTGGTGTACAAAATCCAATATTTTGTTATGCGGGATAAAGTGAAATGGTAAAAACTTATACCCTAAAAATTTTAAATTTAAATATATATTTAATCTAAAATGTGGAGGCTGAGATAAAAAGCATTTTGTATTTAAAAAGCATCTGAACATAAGTATTTATGTAGCTCCAACTAAACTTTTTTGTAGGTTGTATTTTATTAACTTTATGGCTGAATCATTATGACACTGTGTGTATGTGTGTGTGTGTGTGTGTGTGTGTGTGTGTGTGTTTGTGACAGATACAGGTGGCTTCATAGATCTATAATTCAATCATCTGCCTCCAGGTAAAATTACTACTAGACTTTCCTGAGAAAGGGGATATCTTATTTAAAAGACACATAAACATGGTTTGCAAAATCTGATAACCCTCTCTGTCGATAAGAAGTGCCCCCTATTGTAACCTAAGACTTTCCTGCATATATGCTCAAAGTTTTGAAAAAAAAAATAGATGGAACACTCAATAGTGTAATTAGGGCAGTAAAGAGTAGTGATGAAGATCCTTATAATATAAATAGGGTAAATGAATGACAGAGAGAAAAATCACATTAATTTCTTAAAGGAAATTGTAGCACTTATATCAGTATATTTTTATCAGATGTAATTTCAGTTTATTCATATCAGAAAGACTTGTCACCTATTCATATCTAAGTCTTTATGAAATAACAGGAAAGAAAATTGAAGAGATGACAAAACCTGCAGGAGGCAGGGTAGCTGGCATAGGGAATGCTACTGTTGGCACCATCAATTCCTGTGACTCAAAGTCAAAATGAAGTGAGAAAATGTGAATGGACTGAAAAAGGCTATAGTAGTCATAACAATTAGACTGGAAACTTTTTTTTTTTTTGCACTGGCACTAGGCAAGTGAGAAGGATGAAGACCAGGGAGAAGATGGGCATATGGGTGGTTATTTTTTATCAAGGACTGCAATGTTCAGGGAATTTTGTCTTTTATTTTTTTTAATTTGCACATGAATGTACAAGTTGATATTTGAATGGAGGAAAAACCAGTAACACATAAAATATATTTAAGATCTACATTTACAGTGATCTAAGCAAGAAGATTGTACAGTGGTTAGAGTGTAGGATTTGGGGTCAGGAAGATCTGAGTTCAAATTCTACTTTACATATATACTAACTGTGTAACCAAAGACAAGTCACTTAACCTGCTTCATTTTACTCAGTTGGAAAGTGGGGATAATAGTTTATCTCCTATCCTATAGTCCTATCTCCCAGATTGTTGTGATTATTAAATGTGATAATATTTGTGAACCTCTTATCACAATGCCTATCATATAATAACTGTGATATATATATACGTGTGTGTGTGTGTGCCCGCGTATGTGTATGCTAGCTATTATAAGTTAGGTAGGTGGGGAAGTGGTTAGAACTCTGAGCCTGGAGTTAGGAAACCTGAGTTCAAATATGTTAATAAGAAATGGCAATAAAAAAGTAAACCATTAACAAGTTTCTTAATTCCAGAGCAATTTCTGACATCCTTTAAAGAAAAATTAATTCAGCAAACATTTATTAAATGCCTACTGTTTGCAGGTCTTTGCAAAATTACAATTGATAGCTTCAATCTATCATGTGAAATCATTATTCACTTTGTAGAGAAGTCATCATGAAATGCAGGCCCTTTCCCATTAAACAAAAAATGACTCTGTGAAATGTCCCATGGTACTACTCTGAGATTTTTAATATTGAAATCAAAATGTGTTTTCTAGGTAAATGTTATTTCCTCGTATTTTAATTTTCATCTGGTTATTCTTACTACCAGATGATACAAATTCAAACCATTATTCTCATTGCATACCCTTATGTAAGAAGTTGTATTGTATTAAACGATCTCTTTCCATGAACCAACTATAGGCAATCTTATAAGCAGGCAATATAGTCATCTATTGAGCATAATTAAAAGCGATAAAAAGTAGCCCCTGAACTGGTCTACTTATAGAACTATTCAGATAACATGTCAAGATTGCTGTTACAAGGCCCGTTTTACTTACATTGGCAACAAATAGACCATTATCAGCTGTTAACATTTTGATTTAAATCAATCTATCAGATTAGGTAACCAGTCACCTAACAAAGCTTTGAAGTAATGGAGCATAAGGTAGGAAAGTAGTGATTTTTCTTTAGAGAACAGGGAAAGGAAAGATTTGTAATGCAAAGTGTTGCCTGGAAGGACTCACAGAGTACTGATAATTTAGGCAATTAGTTGTAATACAAATGCCTTTGACCTATGAAAAGTTGGAAAGTGCTGAAAGAAAAGGGAGAATGAACAGACACTCAAAACATTTTCTTTGTCTAGTCAATTCTAGCTGTTGGTGCCTTTCAAAGCTCAAAAACCTTCAAAGCTTTAATATTTTTAAACCTACCTACTATTTTAAACCAACCAATATTTTTATACCAACCTACTATTACCTGGTCAAAAAAATAATGCAATAAACTATCCCTTACTGAGTTGTCTTTTCTAACATGAATTACGAAAAAGAACTTGAAGGTCCATGTACCAGCAATTGCATGATTCTACTTGATAATAGTAATAGTTTCTTTGGAACTGAATACTTCAACATGTTATATATTGAAATGACTAAGTAATTTATTTCCAAATGACTATTTTCTGTCATAATCTACTAAAAACTGCTGGTCTAGTTGCAGAAGCAAAGTAGTTGTGAATTATCTTGGATTGTAGAAAAGATAATGAGTTTCTTCACTTTTATTGATCTGAGGTTTTTCCTTATTCACTCAAAATAACTGTGCACCTAGAAATTAACTGGAGGCATGATTACTACAAGAAATTTAATCTAATTTTTTTGAGAGGTGGTTTTTAAATTTTCAATGACTAGCTTTCACATGAAATGAATCTTGGGGAAAAAAAAACAAAAACCAAAAAACTTGGAAGGCTGAATTACAACGCTCCTGCAAATAGTTTGATGTCATTACTTTTGGATTATCCTATAATAGTTCCTGTAGCTGTATTACACTAACAGAATTGGATCTTTTCCTTAAATGCCTTTTCTCTCCTTTCATCTGAGCCAAGGTACTCAAGAACTCCCATTGTCTTCCCTTTCAGGGCCTTCTTTGTCTTCCAAAATAGTGGCTGTCTAGGTGAGATTCTGAACATGATGAGCACTGGAGCAAGTAATTACATGCTGTTGACCTACAAATGTGTCTTTCTCTAAACACTAGGAAACTTACCTTTCTGCATCGGCATTATCAGTTTGAGATTGGCTGGTGTGAAAAGTGAATCCTTGCTAGATATTCTTAGTCTTGGAGACTGACATAAACTCTAGCCATATGTCACTATCTATTTGGTCCCCAGTAGGGGAAGGTGATCTGCACCCCCTAACTTAGAAGCTTATATCATTCTAGCCAAGTATTTCCAGTGCATGCAAAATGAGCTTTCCATATTTTAGCTTCATAGCTAAGCAATGATAATCTGTAGTTAGACTCTTACGAAATTACCAGGGTGTAAAAAATCCTAAATGCTGTAAGCCATTCCTAAATAGGATTGGGTATATGAACCACATTCTTGGCTTCACACTCTTAAAACACATTTGGCTCAACAGCTGGTTAGCTCTGTGAGTGTAACATGAGAAAAAGAAGTGCATTCCCAATTTCCTGTTTTTCTTATACTGCTTAAGGGAACCAAAAACTTAATAGGATTATCAAAAAGGGAAGTAGAGATAGAGCCAGTTTAGGATCCAAATTTGCAATATTTTTTGATCAAAGTAATCAATGTCAGTCAAATTGAAGGTCATTGCTTTGGTTCAGTTATTGTTGGATATAAAACTATTGTTTACAATTATGTTAGCACTATTATTTTAATACTATATTAGTGTAACTTTGGATGGATGACCAGTCTTGAGGCAGAAAAACTTGTCAAGTCCTAAAGCTATCAAAGAGTAAATATGTCACTATGAGCAATGCACAACACTTCTCTGTGACCTAAGTAAAGTTGCAGGAAAGGTAAATCATGGTGGAATATTTTCTACACTAGAGCAGCTAGATAGTGCAATGGATTGATCGTTAGGGCTGGAGAAAGGAGGAACTGAGTTCAAATTTGGTCTCAGGTACTTACTAGCTATTTGACCCTGGGCAAGTCACTTAATCCTTTTTGCCTCATTTTCCTCATCTGGAAAATGATCTGGAAAAGGAAATGACAAAACACTCTAGTAACTTTGCCAAGAAAAGTTCAAATGGGTTCATGAAGAGTTGAACATGATTGAATGATTGAGCAACAACATTTCTACACTGACAGTTCCCCATACTGAGGAAATTAGAAGTCTAGACACTCTTACTTGATGTGTATAATCTTTCTTTAGAACCATTTTCATCACAGAACTTGAACTGAAGTTCTGATTTCTCAACCTGAGGTTATAAAAAATACAGAAGAGTCTCTGTAAAAACTTATAATCTAAACAAATGTCTCTCTTTGTAGTTTTCATTTTTTCTTTTGCAAGACATTAACAGAATTTTTGCTGTTAGAAAGTCATCTGATCTCTATATCTAAGACCTAAACCTTGGCATTCCTGTGTCTCTCTGATTTTTCATTTTCCCTGTTGCCCCTTCCTCTCTTTACTTCACCCAGATTCTAAATAGAAGAAGGTGTTTAGTGTCTCCAGGGATAAAGCCATTACCCTAACCTGAAAAGCAGGAAACAAATTGTGGTTGACAGTTGCTTTTAGGGAATGTAGAAATCTTCAGATGCATGGAGGAATTTTGTGGAAGACCTAGGAAAACTTGTGAGACATTACACCCTTTGGGAGTATGAAGTACTCTCAGTTTTTGGTTCGTCTGATATGCCTTGAAGAATAAAATAAAATACAGAATTTGTTCAATTTTACACATTCATAAGTCCTTTCTAGTATTCCATTACTCTACACCACTTACTAAGCTAACTTGAATTATACTACTTATTGTCATTTTAGTTTTGCTGGTAGGCTGATTTCTTAGATGTTTTGCATTTTAATAATTCACATTAATTCACTTTTATGTGTATTTTTAGCAAGAACTACAAAAAATTTTCTGTTCCCTTGGGAGTTTGGTTTGTGACTTCCATTTCTAACATTTGCTCTAATTAATTTATGGAGTCTGGGTGTTCAGGCCTTGTGACTCTCACTAAAGACTTACTATGTTTTCTATTATGGGGGTGAAGAATAACCATCCTTTTCTGAATGAAATTTGTTGTTCTATCTCCAATAGAATTGGCCTAGTCAACAAATAAGTTGATATTTCTGTTCATGTTAATCTAGAGTATTTGAAATTTATATTTATCTAAGATGGCAAGTCAGAGTTCCTGAACTATAAAGAAGACTGAATCAGTGTAATAAATCACTTAGGCATGTCCCCTGGTGTAGATACCCACTGCAGATTTTAGGAACTAGTGGAGAAATCCTTATTTTCCTCTGTTACTTTTTTTTTCTTGTAGGAGGGCAATTGGAGTTAAGTAACTTGCCCAAGGTCACAGGGCTAGGTTTTTTGTTTGTGTGTTAAGTGTCTGAGGCCAGATCTGAACTCAGGTCCTTCTGACTCCAGGGCCAGTGCTCTACTCACTGCATCACCTAGCAGCCCCCCTCTGTTACTTTCTCTTCCCAGACCAATGTTAGCAATGAATGGGAATGGCTTTCAGATAAATGAAAAGGCTAAAAGAAATCCCCATTGTGACTACTTATAGGATTCATTCAATTGAGGTCTTCATATGCCTAACCATAACCACTTTCCTTAAGGTTACCCCTGTTCTCCCCTAACACTGTTGGGAATCAGAAAACTGGTATTCTTTTTATCTCCTCAAACACCACATCTAGGTGAAGTGTTGGACATATAGTTCAAGTTTTAGAATGAGCATAGCAGAAACAGCACTGGATTGAGTTCATGGACTAGCTCTTACTCCATGAGCTTAAGTAAGTTACCAAGCGTCAGTTTTCTTATCTGTAAAGATAATCAATTTAACATACACTCACCTCACAGGATTAGAGTGAGAATCAATTGAGATAAGATATAAAACTGGGATTTGCAGATCACAAAATGTTAAATTTCAAAATTTACTAGATTACTACAAATCGTGCTGTCTCTTGTTCTGTATAGATGATACAAGGGTTTGTAAATTCAGGACACCTGTGTTCCATTGCTTCTCAATCAACATTACCTGGCTATGGGATACTCAAACAGAATTAAATACCCATTCACTTTAGCCTTGGTAAAGCCATTTGTGGTCATTTGGGGAAGGTGTTACTGTTTCAAACTGTGGTTTTATGGCCACTGGAAAAAAAATCACTTTTTAAAAATAAATAGATCTTGTTCAATTGAGGATGGAACAAAAAAGTACATTTTGTTCTAATTTGTGTTTTATATTTCTCTTCTTGTGTTGTAGCATTTAATGTGTCATCAATTTCTGGCATTTGTGGTATTAGGTGCTTCACATAAACAAATTTTCCAGGTTACTAAAGCTTGCTACTTTAACTACTAACTTAAGCGAAAAAATTCTCTGGAAATCTATAAAAAATGCCTTATTCATTTCCCTGCCTTCTTAAACAGAAAGCATTGAGCATAATTTAGCCTTTTCTTGATGATCCAGATTACAACTGTGAATAAACCCATTATTATAGTGTATTGCAATTATAATATTATAAAGCACTAACTTATTCAAAAGGTTTTGTGTTATCTATAAGTATTTGACCCTATGCTAAATGACCCCCAGATTATGTATTATTTTTATCAAGTTTTATACTTTTCATTCCTCTTTCCCAACCCAATGTTAGGATGTCCACTCTTTCTTCCAGTATCAGCTATTATTACTTTCTAATTTGTAGCAGTGTTTTGGAAAATTCATACCAGAATGTGATTTAATTATACGTAAATAAGAAGGATCCAGACAAATCTATATCCTTACTCTTGATTGATAAACTGTGTACCATTTAGTTATTTCAGTCATTTCCCTGCTTACTTCTGCTTCCATGGCTCTGAGGTCACTATAAGATTAATTTGTCAATACATGAAATGATATTGCTAAAGCTAAAATAGCATTAATAAAGACTATATTCATTTGTATTGGGTGTTTAAAGATCTTATCTCTTTTAATTGCCTCCAAAACCAAGACACATAAGCATATCAGTTTAATTTATTATATATTCAGAATTGATCTTTTTTTTTTTTTTTTACCAAAAATCATATTGGCCCAGTTCACCCATGAAACATGGTTTCAAGTGAATGTTGATAATTGCCAAATGTCAAGGACAAGTGTAAAATAAGACCATTTGCCATGATATACAATATCTAAGTGTATGTGTTGTAGGATTTGAAGGAAGTTCTAAAGGAGGTGTTTCCAAAATGTTTTACCCTTGCTAGCAAACTGTGAATAATTATATATAGCTTCTCAAGGTGACTGCTTTGAAAGGGACAAATGTTGATATGGATGTATATGTCACTTTACATTTATTTAGTGTAAGTTAATTATGTAGGCTAGATAGAGGAAAATATAGCCCTTAAAGGCTCTCAATTAACAAGATATCTCCCACACATATGTTAAGATCAGGATTCCTAAACATAGGCTACAATAGAGATAACCTTAGTTAATGATCATCAGATCATTACTGTCAAAAGAGACCAATAAATAAATAAAGGGAGCTATATCCTTGCCAAAAGTATTCAACACTCATGCAGCACATAGTCCAAATGGAGGAGATACTGCCTACAGCAGGAGAGGTCCCCCAAACACTGTCATTTGCAAATACCATTGTGCTTACTTCTTCAGTCCCCAGAATACCCTCATATGTTCTTCCCAGAGAAATTCACAATTAAAGGGATAATTTAGGAGAAAAAAACCAATAAATGAAAAAAATGATTATTTCTCAGACAATGACTTAAAATTGGATAGACATTAAATTGAGATAGTATATCAGTATGTATTTTATGGAAAAGTATTCCATGTGGATTAAATAAAAGGAATAGAATGAATATTGGATTTATGGAACTGTGCAGTACTTTCATCTATCTCAAGCTGCTATCTCAAGAGAAATCAATTTTTTTAAACTAAGAATTTTTGAATACTTAATTTTCACAATAATATTTTATGACTGTAAATAATAAAATGTCTAAGGAATCAAATTTTGGATGACCCATAGACCAATGAAGACAGGTGTGGTGAGTAAAGAGACAGTACATTATCTTCCTCGTGGTATCTTCTATAGTGAGATAAAATAAAATATGACCCAGGAAATTAATTGTGAAAAATGGAGGAAGGTAGTCAGGTAGGAAAAGCAAAGAAAATAATAGATAAAATTCCTAGTTCTTACATAAAATATTAAAAGACCAAGAAGAAAACCTCAAGAAAGATGGATTGATTTTTTTTTTTTATGGAAGAGTTGTATGGTAATATAGAAAAGAACCCAGACAGAATTAGAAGGCATAGGGAGGTTAAAATTTCTCCCTTGGGAACTATCTAAACTGATGAACAAATGAATTCATGGAAGTATTATTTTAGTCATAGGAACATAGATTTAGAACCAGAAAGGACCCCAGAGACCCCATAGTCCAAAACAGTCATTTTATAGAAGAGGCGACTAAGACCCATAGAAGTTAAGTAACTTAGCTGAAGTTGCATTAGTACTATTTGAGGTAAAATTTGAACCCAGATCCTGACTTCAGAGCCAATTCTGTTTCGACTGGGCTATGTACATTGAATGCCCATTTATATTTTTATAGTATTTACAAGTCCCTAATATATGCAATCATTGTGAAGAAGTGTAAGGAAAGAAATTCAGTCACTTATTTCATTAAATATTAATTTATTAGTTTTGGGGGCCAAAAATTAAATTCAAAAGAAACATGTCTTTTGAAAGATATGTAACAAGAGAAGAACACAATTGTTTTCCTTTATTTTTTAAAGTACAGTGGACTACTGTTATCAAATGAGCCCCCTTTCCCCAGTCAGTGAAAGAAGGTTTCTGGAAAAACACAATATTCTTTTTTTCCTTCATCAGAAATCTCATCGATTGCTTTAGGGTTTCTTTGCCAGCTATCTTAGAATCTGCCAACTGTTACAGAAACAGAAGCCCTTTACAGTTCAATTCACGCAGAAATAGCCTGCTGTTTAAATTCCTTCATAACTCAACTCTCTGCTATCCTTCTTAACTCAACTACTTTGGGGAGGAGTCTGGCTTTAAATAGTAAGGTTTTTTGTTTGTTTGGGTTTTTGTTTTCTAGTAATTATAGCCTAAATAAGCATACATGAGAGTTGAGTAACAAATCTGTATTTCCTTGTCAAAGAACATAGGCATAGAGTTCTCTAGTGGAAGAGATCAAAGTGTTCATTCTTTTTTTTTTTTTTAAAGCAACTGGGGTTAAGTAACTTGCTCAAGGTTACCCGGCCAGTCATTATTTATGTGTGGGTACTCATTTTCTGAGGTCAGATCCGATTTCGGGTCATCCCAACTCCGAGGCCGGAGCTCTTACTCACTGCGCCGCCTAGCCGCCCTCAAAGTGTTCATTCTAAAGAGAATTAAACAACACAACAGGAAACTTTTTAAAAAGAAACTTAAGAGGTAATGTAGTATGGAGAGACAATAATTCCTGAAACTTTCAGATGATATAACGTGTTTCTTGTTAATTTGAGCCTCACCTGTACTTTGTTTTTTGAAAAAAATCTCTGACATAGTAAAGCTAGAGTGGCTTACCATATACAGGATAAGATTAGAGTCAGGGAGACTTCAGTTCAAATCCTGTCTTGAACACATTAACTTTGTGATCATGATCAAAACACCTAATATCTGTTGGAAATAACTCCCTAGTATTTAGCTAGTAAGTGATAGATGGGTTGAGATCTGCAGGAGTAATTGAATTACCAGTGTACATTAGATATTTTGTATTCTAATGAACATATTTGTATATGTATATATATATATATATATTTACGTGTAATGTATGTATATACATACATATACAGTATCTACACACAGAAATGTGTTTATATATCTCTGTGTGTATTAGAAATAGAGACAGAGTGACCTCATTGTATAACATATTTTAAAGTAAATTAGCCATGTGAGAGATAACAAGTAGACTATTAACAATTACATCCATAGTTTAGTATAGGTCCTTGAGTCCAATGATCACACCACCATGTTTGAATTACTTTTACTTTTTAACATACTTCCTTCATGATGAATGTCCCAGTCAGCACATGTGAAGTCATTGTAATTTCTTTTGTTTGAATTATTCAACTCCTCCTCTCTACCCTATTGCTCCATAGTTCTCCCTTCCCACAACCCTCATGCAAACTTCATTCAGTTACCTATGTTTTCCACAAAGAGGCTAGCAGTCCTATAGGGTAAAATTTTATTTTAAAATCTCACTTCATTCCTCAGACTACATTAAACTATAAAAGAAAATGTTATTCTTCATATATTCCAACTCTGAGTAATGATAGGTAGGGTCTAATATTTTATGTGATGATGTCTTGGTATTTTCATGAAAGCCACATTTTATGAAGTAGATTTTTTTTAATGTAACGGCATCGTTTTATACAAAGCTTTTTTTTTCCCGTTTGTATCTCTTTATGTGTTTTCTGAGTGTGATTACATCTTTTTTTTCCAGTATGACTAGAAGGTTGTGATGCCATTATTATGAATTTCATTCAGTCTCAAAGTCCTTATTTCTGTATAAAAAAACTTGTAACATTTCAACTTTGTAAGAGTATTTATCATGGTATTTCTCCCTAACAATGAAAAGATATAAGTAGAAGTAACACATGGACTTGTTATACACATGACATGTAAATGGTTTTATTTTCTACTTAAGCCATTTTTCTCTAAAACATCCAATATGCTTTAATTACTTCTGTATTAAATGCTACTGAAACAAGTAATCATACTAACATTTGAAGTGCAACTGATTACAAAATTAATGGAATTCTTGGAGCTAGTTAAGTGAAAAACTGCCTCATGAAGACCAAATCTTTGGTGAAAAGGATGAGGGAAGAAGGTCAAGCATTCTTTTGGGAGTTGGGTGAATTGGCGTAAGTGATGAAAGAGAAATGATAGCCATCTGTCTCTCTTTATGTGGCTGGCTACATGTATCTGCTCCCATGTACAACTTATTATCCTATACTTGGATCTGGCCTTAGAAGCAAGAAATCGTGCATGCTATGTTATATGCCTGTGAGCATGTTTGTGCATGTATGTGTGTATACAAACTGTCTTACAGAGATGGTGAGGAAAGCATGAACATGAGAATATTCATAGAAAAATTGAGTTATATAGGGAGTTCAAAAAATTTTATTTGTTTGAAAACCTTTGATTTGTAGTGAGGTCATAGTTTAAAGAATTAGACATCCAGTCAGATGTTCCAGTAGCATGTTATCAAAAATATATGGATCATTAATTACAAATAAGTTAAAGCATTTTCCAGATAATTAACCTTTTGATAAATCTAAATTTCAAGAATTTTGTTGAATTATTTTTGGAAAATTTTTGACATCTCAAAATTAACAAATTTTCTTCCTACATATATGATTACAAAAAAAAAATATTGTTCATGGGGCAGCTAGGTGGCACAGTGAGTAGAGTGTCGGCCCTGGAGTCAGAAGGACCTGAGTTCGGATCCGGCCTCAGACACTTAACGCGCACACAAACAAAAACCTAGCCGTGTGACCTTTGGCAAGTTACTTAACCCCAATTGCCCTCCAAAAAGCAAAAAAAAAAATTGTTCAAGCTAAGGATGTGAGGAATCACTAGATAATTGTTCTTGTGAAAAAGATCTAAAGGTTTTTGTAGATTTCAAGCCCAATCTAAGTCAGTAATTCTGTGTGGAAAGCAAAAAGAAAAGAAAAGCTAAAACAATTTTAGACTGAGTTAACAAAATCATAGTGGTTAACACAAGAGATATGTTGATCCCATTACATTATTCCCTGCTCCATGAAATACACAATATTATAACCAATTCTGAGAACTACAGTTTCTATAAGACAAGCTTAAATAATGTCAAAGAAGCCATGTCAAGACTGAAGAGTTATCTGAATTTTTCTGCTTGGTCCAGAATATTAAATTGTAATCACTCTGTTGGTATAAGAAATAGAATTTAGTTTCTCATGTAAATCTATTATTTATCTTAAAGACTAATATACAATGAAACTCACAAAGAAAAATTTATATCTTTTTATACACACATTTTTTTCTTTCTCACAACATGATACTAAAATGACCACCTTAAGAAAGGCAGATGAGATTTTTTTTCTTAAATTACTTTTGCTTTACTAAAAGTTTCATTTTCAATAGATATAAATGTAGAAAATACACTTAGCTTACAGCTTTTGGATGAGTGCTAATTACCTATATTGATTTATGATGTAATTGTCAAGGATAGTTCAATAAGGTTCAGGTCTTTCTTAGACAAATTACTCATACTACTGGTTAGAAATTTAATTGTTTAATGAGTAAGGGATGAATGTACAAGCTCCGAGGTAAAAGGTTAATGGAAAGGGCTTTAACAAAAACTTTATTAAGCAGATGCCAAAAGTCAAGCATAGTTATTTTATCTGTGTAAGTACTCCTTCCATCACTGAAGACTATAGCATTACAGTCTAATTAGTAGCATTAAGATTATCTGATTCTCAGAGAGGGTGACTGATACAAGGTAACAAAAGTAGGAAACATCAGAAATGGTATCAAATTACAGGTTTTATGTATCTCAAACCAATGGTATTTCTAGTACACTCTTTTGCCTTCTCACAAAATATACTGACAACAAGATCATTATTAATATGTTATTTATTAATTCATTCTGTTTTATTCATTAATAGTCTGAGTTAATGCTTTTTCTTAATTGTTTCACATCTTTGCTGAGAACAAGGTATGTCATTGGTGTATATCCATTTTGGTATGATTCCCAATGTTCCAATTGTTAGTAATTATGCTGAAATGCACATATGTAAAAGTCCTAGAAAATGCAAATACATACATAAGAGTCCATATTTTAAATGAGAAAAATGCAAAAAGGGATATGTGAGTTATATTCTTACAGTGCAGAGAAATCTGTTATTTTATTTAGACAACTGAGTTGTATCAATAAATTTATACAATAACTATTCTGTTATTATGCATTGATTTCCCCATTATGTGAATTAGAAGGTCAAATGATAGCTACAGTTCACACATATTGACACTTAAATTTATGATAATGTTGGTTTTGCTGGGCTATAGAACTACAGGGAGAGTTACATAAAATTTAATTAAAGCACTTGTTCCATTTAGGCAGAGAGAAATGTTTATATCCAGGATGATATCAAAACATGATTTACCTTCCATGTCAACTTCAACCTCTTTAAACAGAAAGGACAATTAAAAAAATTAGACAAACCTCTTGTGCCCAAATCTTTAGACAAAAAAAAAAGATAAATCCATTTTGCATCAACCTACCAAACATTGAGATAAACAATAATCTATAGAAAGATACGTATCAGTAGTTGAAGAATTTTTTAAATATTAAAATAAATACATATTACATAGAACCATGTTTTTAGGTTTAGATTTCAATAGTTTTTTCTGGTCATTCAAAGAGAGATATATGATTTTTAGAAGTTGTTATTTACCAACATCTGAAGATAGTCTCTTAGTCTTAAAAAAAACAACAACAACACAATGTACATATTCACCAAAGGCAAAATCTAATTAATCCAATCTGAAAGATATTTGATCATTTAAAAATTATCATTTAAAAATATGATTCAGGCCATGTTTGATTAGGCTGTTTTCTTGGCAGGCAACATGTGACTAGCAATAAATAAGTAAACAAATCATATTCATATCATTCTTTAATAGTTGTGAAGTACTTGATACATATTATTTCATTTATCTTCATAACAAATCTGAGAGGTAGGTATATATTCTTATTGTTATTATTATTTTTGCAGATAAGGAAACAACCAAAGGAGATTAGGACTTACCTAGCAGCACAAAGCTAAGTATGTGCATAGATAAGTTTAAAGTTATGCATTAGGTACTTAGAGATAGTGGCACTTTTCCTTGTTTCAATTCATTAACCATTGTCTTTCATGAGCAACAACTATATGCTGAGCACTAGGCTCTTTGATTTGTAAAAGAGCAAATTTATAAATTACTATATTAGAAACATTGTGAAATTCATAAATTTTAGGCAGAATGTGTTTTTTTCCTTTTATTTTGTTTTTAAGTATTTTATACTAAAAGTCTATCAGCATGGCCATTTCAGTTAATTGAATCCCCAATATTGAGCCTAAATAACTTACATGTTTCAGATAATGAAATAAATTAGATCTGCAGGAGTTCATATAGAAAGACTAGAAAAATATGATCAATATTTGAATTGTAACTTCACTGTGATTAGAAAACAATTCTATCATAATTCTCCTTTATACCTGTGAAAGTAGGCTTGAGTTAGGAAAGTTCATTTCATTTTTTAAGCTCTAATGTTTAAATTATCCCAAATATATGGATTATTGGTAAACTCATTTATATTTGTCTGACTTAATGAGGCATATTTAAACATATGCATCCATTGAACATATTATATAGTGCGGTGGAGAAAGTACTGGCCTTGGGAAAACTATGTGTTTAAGTCTCCTAAACTTTCCCAGATTCAATTTCTCATCAGTAAAATAGGGGTAACAATAGCACCTACCTGCCAGAGTTGTTGGGAAAAACAAATGAGATAATATTTGCAAAATGCTTTGCCAACCTTATATAAATGTTATTTAAAAAGTAATTTCAATGAAAATGATGACGATGATGATGATGATTATGACAACGTTGACAACGACGACGATGATGATGATGATGATGATGGTCATGATGATACTAATGATATGTGGGGCATTGTGTAAAAGACTAAGGATACAGAGAGAAAACATAACATTCCCTGCCTTCAAGGAGCTTTTTTTTTTTCTACTCAATATTTACATTTAATTGAATTAATGAAGGCTGATGGTAAGTGAACACTTTTAGTCAAAACATAGAATTTTGAAGTTTCGAGTCTTGCTACTAATTATAACATTTACAAGATGCTTTAAAATAAACTAAATAATACTTGAGACAACTGTTTCTGTAAGAATATTATTTATATTTTAGAGAGGAGTGAAACTTAAATGGGTTTCAGTCTTATTTTTCTTTATGTTTGATCATGTTTACTTAACACTAAGACCTCCATTATTAAAAAAAAAAAATTCAGCCTAAAGAGGTTTGTTTATTGGTCTGTCTATGGTCACACAAGTTTGTGGAAAGTAATATGACCAAAGTCAGAAGTCCTAAATTTTAAGTTGCTTTGCATTTGGGATCTACAATCTCAGGAATGAAAAAAAAATTAAGAAAATGTCACATGATCCACAAGTAAAAATGTCAGCCAGACTTGGTTTATTCTAGGTTATGTGTGTGAGGTCTGGAGATGAAAGAAATTGATGGGGCCAGGAGGATCAGATGTTAAGTTCAGAGCTAAAAAGAAAATCCTACCAACCATAATTCAAAGAATAAGACTACAGGAAGAAAGAATACATTGTTAAAGTATTTTGTAAAAGTATATTTTATATATAGATATAGAAGGATTTTCTATTCTATGTGTTTATGTGTGCATGTGTGTGCATATGTATGCATAATGAAGGGAATAATTTTTGTCATAATGCAATATGTCTCCTGTGGTTGCTATCCTTCATTCTCAAAGAGGACCAAAATGATATCACTATGTCAGAGTCACATTATAGTGTGTCTGACTGTGGCTAATCAGACCAATATGAGCTTGGGGTGCTGTACCACAAGTCAGGTACAAATAGCCCATGTGAACATTCAGGGTGAATTCTCTAAAATAGCACATCTTGCACTTCATTTGAGCTAATTTAATTCTGCTTTGCTCATAGAGTAAAAGTATCTTCTCTGATAAGGACATGCTATGCTGGGCAGTAGGGTTCCAGTGTTTCCCATGTCACACAATCAATTCCAAAGTTCTTAACAGAGACCTGGAGAGTCTCCTTGTATTGCTTTTTCTTCTGAGCACCACATGAAGTCTTGCCTTATGTGAGTACTCCATACACTAGTCATTTTGGCAAGTATACATTTGTGTCAGGATCATCAGAGTTGTTCTTTCTGCAATAGAGTTTGAATAATAGTTTACCAGCAGGATAGTTCATTCATCTCTAAGAAGGTAGCATTTAATTCCTTCAAAAGTAATATAAAAGTGAAGTTTTGAGAAATGCGGGATTCTTGGTTCAGTAAGAAGGCAGATGAAATTTAGTTTTATTCTGGTAGTAACAATCCAACACATTTTTCTGATGCCCTGAAAGTTATTCATAGGCCAAAGACCTATGGAGCATTTCAACTACTCAGTATTGATGGAGACACATTGATTAGTGATAAGGACATGATCCTAGAAAGATGGGTTGAATACTTGCATAGTGTTCCCAATGGACCATCATTATTCAATGCTGAAACCATTGATCAATTACTTCAGGTTGAAATCAGTCCCTCCCTAGATGAAGTTATAACTGAAGAAGATGTTTTGAATGCTATTAGGCTCCTTTTCTGTGGCAAGACACATGGTTTTGACTCTGTTCAAGCTCAGATGCTTAATATACCCAGTAGAGGAAGGTAGGCTTGTATTATGATTAAGCTATCTGATTTCCTCAGTTTTAGATTTGGATATCTATATCTGAGACAGAGACAGAGAGAGAAAGAGAGAGAAGGAGGGAGGGAGGGAGAGAAGGAGAGAAAGACAGAGAAAGAGAGAAGGACAGAGGGAGGAAAGGAGAGAGAGAGAAAGAGTGTTCCAATTATGTGCTCTGTACTTTTGTAGGTAGGTGAAGAACCAGATAATAGAAAACCAATATAAGAAACAGTCCCTTCTTTCAAAGAGTTTACAGCCTAACTGGGGCTATAGAACTGACATCAATAAAGTAATAGAAGGCAGTTGTTAAGTGAGAAAGAATGTGGGATAATCTGCACAAGTTCAAATTCAAAACAGAACTCAATGAGACTGATAGTTTGAGGAAACATTACAAGGAAGAGTTTGGATTTGGACTGGGACTTTTAAAATGGCTACTTTTATGTTAAGTAGAAGAGAAAAGTGGGCATTTCAGGCAAAGGGAATAATATGATTAATAGCTTAGAGGTAATAATGAATGAATTTAGATTAGTCTTGGGTCAGTGAGGAAAAAAGGCAGCTAAAAGTATAAGATGAAGTTCCTTAACCTTTTCTGTGTTATGGATTCCTTTGGAAGCCTTGAAAAGTCTATGGACCCCTTCTCAAAATATGGTTTTTTTTAATAATTCATTTGCTAAATTACATAAGATTGCAATGGAAAACAGTTGTGTGTATATGTACACACATATGTGTGTGCATGTATAAGTAAATATATGTAAATTAAAGTTATAAACCCCTGGGTTAAAAATCCCTTCTATAAGCATTTGTGTGTGTATGTGTGTGTGTGTGTGCATGCGTGTGTGCATGTATTTTAGGTATGGAGGTGGTAATTGAAATAATGGATATATAGATAGGATCAATCTCTCAATAAGTAAACTTATTAAAGTGTCAAGTAATATGTTAGCGTCTGGGACTAAAGGGGCAGCTAGGTGGTACAGTGAATAGAGCACCTGTCCTAGATTCAAAAGGACCTAAGTTCAAATTTGACCCCAAGACACTTAACACATACTAGTCATGTGACCTTGGGTAAGTCACTTAACTCCAACTGTCCTGCCTTCCCCCCTCCAAAAACAAACAAACAGAAAATCAGATTCTGGGATTAAAAAGAAAATGCCATCAAAAGGATTGTTATTCCAACTGGAAAAAAGAAAAACTATAGTAGATAAGTAAAGATGGCTAAATAGAGTGTGGCTGAATTAAGGCAGGAGTGGGGAGCATGGAAATTAGAAAGGAAAATTAAGATTTGATCAGAAAAGGAGGCAGGGATTTTTTTTTTTTTTGCTATTTATGTATAGTTGTTTTATTGGGAAATAACATGATACAAGTATTTTAAAAGGAAATTTTTATATTTATACAGATGTGTATGAAAATATATGGGAATACAAATGCCCATGTAAACATGTATGCCTGTATATGTGAATGTATGTATATACATACAATTATGAGTATGCATGTGTACTTGGGTAAAGGAATGTGTATACCTCTCTGGGTGATCAGAGCAGTAGTGCCATTGACAAATTAACACAATTTACATTTATATAGTGCTTGAAAGGATAAAACCATTTTCTTCACAAAAACCCTGTAAAGTAGATAGTGCAAATATAATTAACCAGGTTTAACAAGTTAAGAAATTGACGGTCAGAGTAGAAAGAATATAGCTTTCAAAGGCCTGAACCAAGATTACAAAACAATTCTTTGCTTTGCAAATCCAGTGATCTTTTTACTATACCAGGGAAGTTTAGTTAAAGAGATCTTATTTTCCAGGGAGATAGTAAGTTCAGTCTTACATGTGATAAGTTTTTGATGGTTAGGCATTCAAATGGAAATGTTGAGTAGGTATGTGGAGATATTGGATTGAAACTCAGCAGAGATAATAGCAACAAGGAAAGTATTGATAACTGCTTCCTGAATTGGTGGATTAGGTTCTATGTATTTCAAGAACCAAGTAAGTAGTTCCTTAGTTGTTTGTAAGATAAACCTAATATTCAGAATAAAAGGACAACTTACACTGCTATAACAATAAGAATTTGATCTTAAAAAGCAGTTTTGCTCATTTTTTTCTTCCCACAGCATTTATATCATAATAATGTGTGAATGTTGTATGCATAATTCAAGACTTTTAAAAATAAATCTAAATCAACTTGTAGGTAACATTTAAAACGAAATAATATTGCGGTTGTAAGCTTTCTGTGAAAGTAAATTTGCAAATGTGATATTACTTATTTCTCTTAGACTGGCTTTTTATTTTTCCAGTGAACATTAAATGAAGTGTGTGTGTGTGTGTGTGTGTGTGTGTGTGTGTGTGTGTGTGTGTGTATATCTCACATATAGTCAACAAAACCTGGTTTTGAATCCTATCATAATAGCATGCTGGATATAAGGTAGCTATTCATTTGAGTTGACAGAACAATAGGGCTAGAGGCAAGAAAGCTGAGTTCAAATCTAGTTTGTGATACTAGTTTTGTGACCTTGGAAAAATCATTTAACCCATGTCAATTGTAAAATGGGAATCATAGTAGCCTAATCAGGAGGATCACCAAAGATAATATTTGTAGAGTACTTAGTACAGGGTCTGATATTTATGCATATTCCCTTCCCCCCTCCCAACTAACTATAGAAAAGCTATCTAATCTATAAATTCCTTAAAGAATTCTCTAAAACTCTATTATAAAAGTGTGCCCTTAGGCAAATTACCCAATTTCTCAGGTTTAGTTATTCTTAGTTGCCTAGTGAAGAGACTGGCCAAGGTTGTCTCAAAAGTCATTTGTATTTTTGCCATTCCTTGTATCCTTAGTACGTAATATCATTATAAATGCTTACTGATTGGTTGATTAATCTTCCAATCATAAATTGTTAATTTGGGTGGATAGAGGGAATATCCACACCAGGAGTTCTCAACGCAAATAAAATCACAGATTCAGCATAACAACACTGACAAAAATCAAAACAAGGTCCTCAATTGGCTTTTTTTTAATAATCAAAAAGGTCCATGGTTAAAAAAGGAAGTACAATTTTCTAAAAAATTAATTTCAAAAATAGAATTGTACTTTTCAATAGTTCTTTCCATGTAAAGAAACTTAAGGTGTTTTATGCAGTCCTCATTAGAGTCTGATTGAGGTGATGATTATGTCCTGAGAAACATGAACAACAACAGAAAAAATAAGATGATATAATATCTCACAAGAATCATAGCATACTGAATAAGGAAAGGGGCTTGGACCTGGATTGAAATCTTGTCTCAGATACTTGCTATGTGACCCTAGGTAAGTCACTTAACATCTATATACCTCATTTTTTTTAAAGCAATTGGAGTTAAGTAACTTGCTCAAGGTTACATGGCTAGTTATTTATGTGTGCGGGCTAAATACTGAGGCCAGAACTGATCCCAGGTCATCCCAACTCCGGGGCCAGCACTCTTACTCACTGCACAACCTAGCTACCCCTATGTACCTCATTTAAAAAAAAAATAATTAAGTAGTTTGTTTTTGATGGTCTTCAAGGTCTCTTCATTTTCTTTTCTCTTCTACATATGAATCCATGACTCTTGGATTCTATAATAAGTGGCAGAGATAGAAATAGATTGTTCTACTACCATGAAATAATGGTCAATTATGAAGAACAATAGTATGTAAGTGTGTCCTGACCTACCTTAGTGAATATTAAAGAGAAATCTTTTCTTCCTCTAGCAGCAGGGAGTAGAAACTAAGAGCACCAAAAGAAGGAAATCTCTGCATTTTGTAGATTATATTTTGTCCTCCCTCCCCTCAAAAAAAAAAAACAAACCAGACATTGAAGCTTAATGGATCTCAGCATACTAATATTGTACATGATTAATACTCTTTCGAGGAAATTGAACTCCATATTTCCTTTGGGTTAATTTTCATAAAAGCTAAACCTATTTGGAACTGCTAGGGTAGAATTCAGTGGAGTGGATTAAAAATTAACTTGCCTGTGTTACTATGGCCTGAAGAGGTTTATGATCCATGTACAAGGGATCAGTGTCAATATATCAAGGTCCTCTTTAGTGAATGATTTCAGTTGACAATAAGTTTTTGAAGAATTGGTGGTGGTGGTAGTAGTGGTGGTGATGGAGGAGGTATGACCTCCTATAGGTTTTTTTTCTTAAAATTCAATGTAAAATTATTAACATTAGAATTTAAATAAATGCCATGATCCCAAAGGTATATAACAGAATATTTTCTTGTTTACTTCAAAAACATTATCCTATACTTTTTTTCCTAATCAGATAGTAGAAATACAGATATAGTACTGGAAGATACTTTGGAAGTCATCTCATCAAATGTCCCTCATTTTACAGTTGAGGAAACTGAGGCCAATAGAAATTAAGTGATTTGCCTAAGGTCAGATTAGTGATGAATGGGAGAGCCAAAATACTAATTCATATCCTCCAACTCCAAATTCTTAATTATAAATAGAAAACCATTCAGACTTTTTATTGTTGATGATTTTTTTTCCCAAGAAAGGAATATAATGAAAAACTACTTACATAAAGAATGAAACCTTCATTCACTGGAAAGTTTTAGTATTGTGCTATGAATTGTTTGGTATAGATGAATGAGAAAGCTTCTCTTGTTTCAACCATCTTGAAAAATCTTTCTAAAATGTACTAGTTTTTTCATATTAATAAGCAAATAAATCCCATGCCAAAAGAAGTATTGTTTTTGATCTAAATTCCTGACATCAGAGTTTGTGTGTGCGTGCGTGTGTGCGTGTGTGTGTCTGTGCGCAAGGCTAAAAAATGATGCATGTTCAACTCCATGAACCAGAGTTCTTAACCTGGGGTCCATGAATATGCTTGAGGGATTCTGTGAATTTGGATGGGAAAATTTATATTTTTACTTTCACTAAATTCTAAATGAAAGTTAGCTTTTTAAAACCAGTTTTTAAAATGTAGACAATAAACCACAGAAGCATGAAATTTCACCAGACTAGCAAAGAAGTCCATGGCACACAAATGAATAAGAATCCCTATTTTTGATAGATCAGTTGTCAATAAATTTGTAAATTTGCATTGTTTTTGTTTAATTGTAGGCTATTATACTGCCACCTCTATCTCTGTGATGGTTAGCAAGTAAACTTAACATCCCTAGTCTTCAATTTTCATATGTATAAAATTAAGGGGATTGGTCTAATCAGGGATGGGGAGACTGCAACCTTGAGGCCACATGTGGTCCTCTAGGTCTTCAAGTGTGGTCCTTTGACTCAATCCAAATTTTTTTCCGTGAAGTTTGGATTCAAAGGACCACATTTGAGGACCTAGAGGGCCATATATGTCCTTGAGTCCACAGGTTTCTTAGCCCTGGAAATGATCTCCAACGTCCCATCTATTTCAAGATCTATGATTCTATGACCTCTAATTCCATGATTTCTATGTCCTCAGAAGTTACTTTTAGTAAATAAATGCTTAAAGAAATGTAGTGGAATGAAAATCAAGCTAACATTTTAATATCTAATGAGATCATATATGTAAAGGTCTTTGTGGACCTTATGTCTTATAGGATCCTCAGAAAAGCAATGTGAGATAGCTATTACCTTCTATTTTTGCTTCCCTATTTTATAAATGAAGACATTAAGACAGAAGAGTTAAATGTCTTGATCATATTTCCAACCAATATTAAAAAGGCAACTGAGTTACAACTTTTAATTTAGATCTTTCTACCTGAAGGTTTACAGTTCTTTCTACTGAGGAAAAAAAAAGCAACAATGTTTCACTTTTCTAGGCTCAAGAAACTTAGAGTTTCCTCCATCTTTTGTTTTTGTCTTTATTTAATTCACAATGACCTAATAGATTCTCCCATACCATTTAGTCATCCTCCCCCTCTTCCTTCTTTGGGTCACCAATCAATTCAGACCTTGACCTCTCAACATCTATATGTTTTGCATCTTTATACACACACACACACACACACACACACACACCCATACCTCTAAATATATATATGTATATATATACATATATATATTTATACACACATATATATATATATTGAGAAGGAATGAATGAAAATGTATCATGTGCTTACTTGCTAGGTGCCAAGTCCAGTGAAAAGTACTAGGAATAAACTTATAAAAAGATACTGTGGATATTGTGACCAAGATATCAAGGAAAAGGCAGAGACTATCCTGAGCTCTCCCCCAAAACCCTTATGAATACTTTTAAATAATCCCATAAAACAATTCACGGACCAGCAGAATACACAAAAGGACAGGGTGAAATTATTTGCCTTCCAAAGACAATTTATAAGGGCGGCAGGAAAGGTCTATCACGACTGTGTCAGAGTGGAGTGCAGCCCAGTGCAGGCCATACCACAATAAACTCAGTCTCAGCAAACCTAGAGCAGGCCTTGGGAGCTACTGAATCAGTAGTAACAGTATCTGCTTTCAGAGTTCTCAGCCCACAAATGTTAGTGGGATAGAACAACTGATCAGGAGAATAGAACGGTTTCCTTTGGAGCACACAGATCTGGATCACAGTCACGGGTGGCAGTTCCTGGGTGAGGAGGAGCAATTGAACATAAGAGCCAGCAGTTGTAATGGAACAGGGACCCTTGTCACAGTTTCAGGGCAGAAAAATTTCTTACGGTCACTCACAGATGAGAGCACAGACCAGGAAATGTACCTCTCTTTAGGTCATACAACCTTGGAAGTAGGAAAAACTTTCAGGTCCCTATCAGTATCTCTGGAAATAGCTGCACCAAACATCTGAATCTTTGGACACTGTGCCTTTCACCTGGAAGCAGAGCCACACTTTAACAAATAGTTCAAAGTCAAGAAATAGACTGGAAAAATGAGCAAACAAAAGAAAAAATTCTCACAATGGAAAGATACTATGGTGACAAGGAAAATAAAAATACACACTTAGAAGAAGATAACAAAATCAAAATTCCAACATTCAAAGCTTCCAATAAAAATATGAATTGGTCTCAGTCTGTGGAAGAACTCAAATAGGATTTTGAAAAAAAAATGTGTATATATATATATAAGTGAGGCAAGAAAAGCTTTTAGAGTAGAAAAGAAGATGGGAGAGGTGAGGGGGGAATGAATGTACCTAACCCTCATCAGAATTGGCTCAAAGAGGGATTAACATACATACTCAATTGGGTATAGAAATCTGTTACCCTACAGGAAAATAGGAGGGGAAGGGGATAAGAGAAGGGATGTGTGTGATGGAAGGGAGGGAAGATTTAGGGAGGGGGTAGTTCAAAGCAAAACACTTTTAAGGAGGGGCAGGGTGAAACGACAGAGAGAATAGGATGAATGGGGAAATAGGATGGAAGGAAATATATTTAGCAATTGTAACAAAAAATTGAAATGAATTTCTCTAATAAAGGCCTCATTGTAAATTTGATTCAGTTCTCTATATATCTGAGAAATGAGGCCTTTATCATACAACCTGCTGTAAAAATATTTTTCTAGTTTTTTGTCTTTCTTCCAACCCTGGCTGCATTACAAAAATGTCTAAATTTAATGTAATCAAAATTATATGTTTTATGTCCCATAATCCTCTCCATCTCTTGTTTGGTCATAAATTCTGCCTTTATCCATAGATGTAAAAGGTAAAATACTCCATGTTCCCCCAATTTCAATTTGTATCACTTTTCGTGTAAGCTCTGCATTTTTTTTCTGAAACCATTCTTTTCATAATTTTTTATAACACAATAATATTGCATCACATTCACAGTCTTCAGCCATTCTTCAATTGATGGGCATCCTGTCAGTTTCAAATTCTTTGTCATAACAAAAAGAGCTACTTCAAATATAGATATTCTTTTTTTTTGACATATAAATCCTAATCTATTTTCTTTGATTTTTTGAGATAAAGATCTAGTAATGACGTTGCTATGTCAGAGGATATTCAGAGTTTAATAGCTTTTGGGGCATAGTTCCAAGGTTTTTATCAGGATGCTTGGACTAGTTCACAGTTATTCCAATATTTAAGTAGTGAATTTATTTTCCACTATCTTAATCTACATTTATACAAAAACTCGCAATCTATAGGAAATAGTATGAAAATAAATCACATCTTAAATGTAAGAATTGTTTGGGGAAAGTGTTTACTCTCTCATTGAAGATATGAACCACTGGATTATTATGACTGCCCTTAAGATTCTGACATTACCTCATATCTCATGTGATCATCTTAGCATAAAACTAAAAAGAGAGGGAAACATGGCTTGGAACGTTGAAATGGTGATAGGGAAGAAGTTGTGCTAATTAGCTAATCTCCTTCTTGAGCATTAGAACTTATGCAATTTGAGGAATTATGTCAAAGATTGGTTTTATATCTTGTTATATATCTTCAGAAAAAGGTTTGCTTTCAATGTAGACTTTTAATTAAGTTTAATACTTTGGTAATTTTGGGAGGATATTTTTGGTGTCTTTTTTTTTTTTTTTCATTTCTGATAGGCCAGGATCCATATCCTGCCTATGACATTTACTAGCTCTGTGATCAGGAGCAAGTCACTCAACCATTCTGAATCATAGTTTCCTCATAAATAAAATAGTAATAACTATGTTTTCATTTGCAAGGTTGTTGTGAGACTCAAATGAGATAACACATATAATATTTTGTGAACTCCAAAGGGCTATATGTTAGTTATTATCAGTCTCAATTATATCATTTGATTTTCATAATAATCTTCTAGCTTTAATATTTATGACTGGTCACATGATCTTTGTCCAGGTTTCCCCATAGTTCCCCATAGGACTTCCATATAACATGTGAATATTTTCTTCTTGATCTGTTATCATATATTAATAAACAGAAGAATAACACTGTGCCTGCAACATAAAAATGCTTAAAGTTTTCTAGTGTTACCAGCTAACAGTTCAAGAGTTTAGGTTTTCAAAGCCATATATGTTCATATCAATATCTCTATGCATATGTATATATGCAATGCTTATATGCATGCATATATTGTATATGAACATACCTACATATGTACACATATATATGTAGGCATCTATACATGTATATGTATGTGTGTGTATATACATTCATATATATTCATATACACATATGGATATGGAGGAAAAGATAGAGATAGAAACCTCATTTGATCCTTATATCAGTCCTGAGAGGTATTTGCTATTATCATTTCCATTTTAGATATTAGGAAACTGAAGAAAGAAGAAGAAAAAGAAGGAGGGAGGGAGGGAAAAAAGAAGAAAGACAGAGAGGAAAGGAAGGAAGGAATAAAGGAATGAAAAAAGGAAGGAAAGAAGCAAGGAAGGAAGGAAAAATATTTTGCCAAGAGTCACAAAGTCAATAAATATCTTTGGTAGGATTTGAGCTCAGGTCATTTTTACTTGAAGATCAATACTCTACTATATCACCTATATGCCGCTATAAGAGTCACATGATTGGGAAAATCAGAAGACAATGAGTTCAATTCATAGTCTGAATTCAGAAAGACTCTAATAACTGATTACTGGAGGGAAATTTTCTTTCTTATCTCTTCCAGATTTCCTTTGTTCAACTGGACTCATGAGTAAGCTTGAGTGAAGAATAAGTCAGCAGCTTGCATAATTGCTATAAGAAAAAAATACATACTTTGAATTGAACAAAACTTTTATTTTTTTATATTTTTATAAAGGTCATCTAAGTCATTATCTTCTATGATCCTTATTTTCTTCTCTGTTCCACTTTCTTGGAAATACCCAAATATCCCAACACACAGAGGGAGTGGAATAATTAGACCACAAAGAAGGGAACAAGGTAAAGTAAAGGGAAATAGGTGTTCAACTATCTGAGGTGTCAATTGAGGCTCCTTAGTCCCTCAGTATTATCATATTTAGGGAGCTTTCTGACTTAGAGGCACCATCCTACTATTGTCAAAGTTTTGAATGTCTAGTTGCCCTAATATTAAGAAGATGAAATTATCCGTTATCCTGGCTCTAAACTCTGGATACAACACTACCCTATGTTGTTCTTAAAAATAGTCAGAGGTAACATTTATACAGTCCTATAAAGTTTTCAAAGTATTTTAAATATATTATCTCACTTGATTATCAGAATTAGGGTGATAATTAGTCTCATTTTATTGATGAGGAAATTGTCTTTAAGAGGTGACTTGTCCAAGATCACACAGTTAGTAAGTGTTAAAGGCAGGATTTGAACTCAAGTCGTCCTGATTCCAGGTCTGGGACTCTATGCACACAATGTAACATTTAACTGACTGTGAAAGGACAATGGTTCTTTTTCTCTCTCCAAACTGTACAGGAAGATTTGATGTGATTCTGTGTGCCTTTCTGTTACTACATATTCTAGAACTGAGATTAGAGTGTTCATTCCCCAAGTCCATTGCACAAATTTATGTTATGCTTGTATAAAATACTGTAACTTTTTGGATTTAAATATTTACTTGGGGGCCTGTCTGGTAGCAAAGAGTTGGAACACTATACCATGCAATCCCACCCTCCCCCCTTCAAAATAAAACAGACGTGAAGTAGTACATAATCACACGTGGAAAAATAGAGGAAAAGACAAGTCTAAAGTATTTAGAAAAACTGAAGACTGAGAAGAAATTTCTACAAGGATTTAAGTGCAGTGAATTGGAAAGTTTTCAAAAATGAAAGGGAGATTTTTGTAGGTTTTCACTGATTCAGTGCTTCTGAGATTCTTGGAGATGACTTATAAAATACTGAGAGTATAAAAAAATAAACAGCATGGTGTTCTGATTCATCTTATATTAAAGATAAGCTGCTACTATCATATTCTTTTCCAAATTAGTTTCTTCATGATTTAAACACAAAATAAATGAGGTCGGGTTAAAAAAAATCTCATTCTAATAGTGTGAGCACTATTGCCAAGTGTGTATTGCTGCCTGCTTTCCAACTTGTTCTGTTCCCTGTCTCAGCTCTCCAAGGAATTAAAAAAGACAGTAATATAAATATTTGGTGTTGTGATAATCATGAACATGTTTTATCAAAGGGAGACAAATTTTATAATAAACAAGACACAAGTTTCTAATCCTGGGAAATTAAAAATAGTTCCTATTGTTATACAAACTTGGAACTTTATATCTTTTTATCTCCAAATTTTATATTAAATAAATCGAATGCCAATTTTTCTTTTTAGCAAAACTGATCTTTCATCCCTTCATTCATCTATGATGACTATACAATCTATCAGTATAAGCTCTGAATTGATCCTATTGATCATTTCATAGTTCATTACTAACCCAATCTGCTATGGTTTGGGCTTGTTGACATTTATGCTTGTATGTGCCTGTGTGATCTTTCTGAGAAACTATAACTAACACAATCTTGCTAATCATCAGCAGTGAAACTTTTATTTAGTCAATAATAACTTTCATTTTGGAATTTTCAAAGGATATTGTGCAATTTTTGAAGTCCGTTAAGAGTAATTGTATACATTAACATTAGGATATGAGGTTGGTATTTTTAGACTGAAGTAACTGCTTCAGAAGAGAAGGAAGATACTAATGTATGGTAAAAGGATATACAAATCATGAGCAAGCATCAGAGAGTTCTCACTGAAATAAAGAGAATTCAAGAGAATTATGTTGTATAGTAAGGAGGAATTAGGTTGGTAAGATGGGGATATGACTTGGAAACAAAAGAGATTTTGTTTCAAAAGAATACTGAAGGTACTTCAAAAGAAACGAAAGAGATTTTGTTTCAAAAGAATACTGGAAGGTCACAGAATCACAAAATCTCAAAGCTAGTAGGGATCTCAGAGGCCATATAGTCAAACCCCTAAATGAAGGAATTGCTACTGTCACATATTCAGCAAATGATCTTCTAAACTGTGCTTCCAGTCTGCTTTTGGATAGCTCTAATTTTTAGGAAAATTTTCTTCCCATCAACCCTAAATTTTCCTCATTGTAACTCATATCCACTATCCAAATAAAAAATCTAATCCTTTCTTCAGACAAAAAATACTTGAAAACAGTTTTCATGTTCCTGAATCTTCTTTACTTCAGCTCAAACACTATATATTTTTTTCAACTGCTCTTTGTGTATCATGAATTCAGGACTCTAACATTCTGACTGCCCTGCTCTGGACACTCTCCATTTTAAACCATGATGTTCAAAACTAAGGATGAGGTCTCACATGGGCAGGTAGAGTGAGGATGATCACTGTTCTATTATTAAAAACTATGCCTTCTCATAGTAAAGCTTGAGTTCCTATTATTTTTTTCAGCTGACCTGTTTATTCATATTGAATATGTAATCTTTTTATTTTTTATTTTTTTATTTTTTGCTTTTTGGAGGGGGGAAGGTAGGACAAATTGGGGTTAAGTGACTTGCCCAAGGTCACACAACTATTAAATGTTAAGTGTCTGAGGTTGAATTTGAACTCAAGTCCTACTGACTCTAGAGCTGGTGCTCTATTCACTGCACCACCTAGCTGCCCCTGAGTATGTAGTGTTTTAGTATTGTTTTTAGAGAACTACTATCAATCCATGTTTTATTCATCTCAAAATTGCCAAGTTCATTTTTTATACTTAACTGTAAGACTCTACATCTGTCCCTATTGAATGTCATCTCATTATATTTAGCTTATTGCTATAGACCTTTAAAATAGTTATTGATTCTGACTCCATTATCTATGTTCAAGCTTTTCCACCCAGCTTTGTTTAATCTAAAATTTTGATGAACATAACGTATATGCATTTACACAGATCACTGATAAAAATGTTAAACATCATAGGGCATATCTAGATATCCTGGGGCAGGACTTTGGAGATTTTCTGACAAGTTAATAATTAACCATTAATAACATAACTCTGGGTACGACCATTCAATCAGTTCTGAATCCATTTGATTGTATAATTGTTTAATCCACATCTCCAACTTCTCCAATAGAAGAGTATGGAAAACTTTATCAAAAGCTTTGCCAAAATGAAGGCAAACATAGGTACAGAATCCCACTTATGTCCTAATGATGTAATTATATAAAATATAAGATTTTTCTGGCATGTCTTATTTTTGATGAAGTCATGCTGACTCATTGAAATCACCATTTCTCATTCTATATATTCACAAACCATCTCTTTGCTTATTTTTTGAGAGTTTTTCTATGAATAAAACTTAAGCTCACTGGTCTGTATTTTGTAGAATCTGTTCTCTTCCCTTCTTGAAAATTGGGACATGTGCCCTTCCACAATCATGTGATGCTTCTTTCATCTTTCATCATAGTAATTGACAGCATTTCAGCAATAACATTAACAGTTCTTTACAACCACAGAGTATATAGTTCATTTTGGCCAAATGAGTTGCCTTTATCCAAAGTAGTTAGGTGTTCTTCTACAATCTCCTCATTCATTTTTGGAATGAACTTTGTGCAAGTTATTTTTATTCTCTCAATTATAGGGATTAGTCTCTTTTACAGATGAAACATATAAAACAACAAGTGATCTAAATTTGCCATCAGTTATCATCTTCCCATTTACCCTATGTATAGTTCATATTCTTTCTTTAATTATTCTTTTTTATTCAAAAATAAATATGAATGTATTTTAATCCACATGATTATAGACTTCAAAGAAAATGAAGTCACGTTGGAAGGCCTTATGCCTATTCCTTTAAATTGCCCTTTTAGGGGCAGCTAGGTGGTGCAGTGAGTAAGAGCGCTGGCCTCAGAGTTGGGATGACCCGAGATCAAAACCGGCCTCAGAAAATGAGCACCCACACATAAGTAATGACTAGCCATGTATCCTTGAGCAAGTTACTTAACCCCAATTGCTTTTAATTAAAAAAATAAATTGCCCTTTTAAACAAATATTTTTAAATTATGCTTAATAATTTTCTTAAGGTATGAGAAAAAAACTCATTACCTTATACAAACATATGTTCATTTGTGATTTAAAAAAATTAATCTATCTTTATGCTCAGACTTCATGTCCTGTGACTTTAAAAAAAATAAATTCCTCTCAAAAATAAAGATTTGGAAAATTTTTAAATATTCAAAAGAACACCATTACCTCTGAAGCTAATGACAATTTAAGAACTGGAGAAATTTATTTGGTCTTGAAATGTGCCCCTTGAAAAAGTAAAGTCTATATGAAGGTTGGAAATTATTAGTAATGGGACTGTAAAAGTGATTAGAATATGGCAAAGAATAGTATTGAAATGTGGAGTGGAAAGAAGGACAAAAGGAGGAGAGGGCATGTGAAAACATGAAATAATTTCAAAGGAATACTACACATTGCAGTTACGACTAGTCCTTTGTTTGGACTTTATTTTCTGAACATAGATTTTTATGCCATTTTTAAATATACTGTTTCATTGTTTTTATTTGTATTTCTGTTTACTATGATCTAATTATTTTTCACCATTTTATGTTCACAAGCTTCAATGACTTCCTATATTATTTTCATTGCTCATTACATAGCTCCCACTATGTGAATTGTATAACCTGATAAAGCTATTAACCTCATTAACCACACAATCAGCTTATTTTGGAATATAGACATTTGAAAATTGTGGGAGGAAGAGCAAGTAAGGTTAAATTGCTTTCCTTTTCTAACTCAAAAATTTATAGAATGCATAGAAAATGATTTAACTTTTTTAGTGACTTTGTATTTTTATAACTAAGACGAATAAATCTGGCAACATGGTAGGTTTATATAAGAGTCTGGCATGAACATAATAATGTCAACTATTAAGACTACATTGATTACTGGGTGCATTTTGTGGCAACAGTAAAAAATAGCATACAGCTAAAATAGTCCCAAACTTCAAACTTTCTACTTCAAAGTCATGAGTATATATTATTCAACCCCACTTTTCTGAAATGTGAATCTTCCAACTAAATCCATCAGTAGGAATTATTTTTACCTAATATGTACATGGTAAATCCACTAGCAAATGAAAAGGTACCATTTTGGAAGGATAATTATAGTATTTAGAGCAAGAAGGGTCCTTAAGGATCAGCTTGTTCACTTTTCTGATTATAGACATGAAGACACTGAGTTCAGAAAGGCTGAATAATCTGCCCTAATTGGCAAAACTTTTGCCACTATTCTTCCAGTGTTCAACCTAGTGCACTTTGCAAGAAAGCTGGCATGAGTATTCATATCAGAATACCTGTAAACCCTATTTTTTAAAATAAAGCCCAAATATTAAAATAGGTATTTTGCAAAGAGTTATATTTTTCAGAATATTGTTTAGCCAAAGTGCTTCACCTGTCTTAATATATCAGTTAGAATTGTATTCTAGAGTTTCACATTGCAGATAAAAAAAGCTTTAAGAGAAACATAGCACATCACTCAATCTAGGAAATAAATTATTCCAAATTTTATATTTCAGAGTTAGTAAAAGATAAAGGTAAGATGGATTGATTTTTAAAAGTAATGGTACAAAGTTGGTTTTTTTCTCTCAAAATGAGGGGATTTTAAATTATAAAAATACATAAATATTATAAAGGAAAAATAAGTAAAATACTATCATTGTTTAAAAAATATATGAATTGCTTTGTTGGAATACCCTTGTTATTTATGTCAGTCATTTTTAAAGAGGAAACGAAAAGAAAATTCCAGTTTGAGGTAAATTGATTTTAATTTTAGTTATCAATGCAAATCTTTCGGTCACTCTTTGTTCAGAAATGTGTTAATTTTCACCCCATCTTTCAGAAGGTAATGAATTTGACTCTCAGAACTAGCCAAAAATTGTCCTACTTCATTTTGGCTATTTAAATAATGTTCTCATCCATTCATTCCCCTCAGGGAAGTCTTCATATGCTTGGGATAGATGTGCCCTTAAGTCATCAACAGGTTTGGGGCCTGTCAGTTACCCTTACTGTGGTTTAGACCTCCTGCTAAGAATTCTAGTCAAACACCCTGATAGTCATGAAGGCGCATGAAGAGGTATTGCGGAGTGCTCAGCATTTGGTGAGCCATTAAAGATGCTAAGGTCATTCACTACATCCTGGGCCATCAACAGCCATCTTGACTTTTGTCTTGTCACTGGACTTTGGTGACTCTGGAAAAGAGAGTGAGGCTAATGACTTTGTGCTACACTGCCCCATTTAAATCCAATTCACTCACAAATCAAGATATTACCCACAATCTGCTATTTTACCCCAACATTGTGATGTGATTGGTTCTCTTCAAATACAAAGGACAGACAAGTAATCTGGAGAAAGTATGACATAGTATATGAAGTATTAGACTTGAAGTTAGAAAGACCTGGATACAGATCCAACCTTTGAAATTATTGTTTAGCTTTGCATCTTGAAAGCAATTAAGTGTTCCATGCCATGGGCAGCTACTTAAGACACAGCTCCTAAATTATGTGAATTATGTGCAGGTCAAGTTCTATTTTGAAAGGGAAATTGCCCACACCAAGAGCTTTCATTCTGACAATACCACATATCTTTATTGTATCTAAAATTCAGAATTGCTTGAAGATTTAAGTGTAGATGAAAAATTAATAGAAAAAAGAGGAGAGAAAATTTAGAAATCAATAAAAACAATGATAAAATCAGGGCAAAATTAATTTCAAGAAAGTCTAATAATCTCAACACAATCAGAAGAAAAATTGAGTTTAAATTACAGAAAGTTTTAAGTCAAATCAAAATGACACTTTAAAAAAAGCTGTTCTAGTACTCCTCCTTCACAGACTGCCCATCAGGAAAATGCCCAAGGTCTAAAAGAGTGCCAGGAACTCCATACCTGAGTGCTCTCTCTGAGAAGGAAAAGCACAGTTATTTAGGGGGAAAAATCAAACCCTGCAGCACATTGAGCATCATTGAGCACTGAGAGGGCAGCAGAGGATAGATAATAATATTTAAGTCTTTATTATCCTAAAACAGCATTGATACAAATTGATTTAGGTTCTGTCCTGCCCAGAGGGAAAGGAATGAACTTCATGATCTCTTGAACTCTTATCTAGACCTATAATTTTATGATGATTTGAGGATCAATGATCCAACTTGGCAAAATGTATTAAGTCATATCCCGCAGGGTTATTTTAGTTCTATCTATCCAATATTCATTGGAGATGACCTGAAAAAAAAAAAAGAATTGAAACAAGCATATGAACATTTGTTGGCAGTAAAGTAGGGTAGTTAGTTAATTTTCTGAACAAAAGAAAGCCTATCCAAAATGACCTTGATAAAATGTTTTACACAAAACAGAATGCAATTCAATACAGCTACATAGCTAGTGACATAGCCAGGCACAGAAACCTACACAAATAAAGGTATGTGTGTTTTTTTTTTAATACCAGTAGTATAGATAAAGGAATAACACTTGACTTTGAATATAGATATTATTAGAGTGGAAACAACGTTAATTTAACGCAGACCAAGAAGAAATGAACTCTGCTTTATTTACACTGGTGCCGTGTGTGTGTGTGTGTGTGTATGCCTATGCACATGTGTGCACACTCACTTGCATTCATGCATATGTGTAGCCTCTCTAGATTTTCATCTGTGTTGTTTAAAAAATGAGAAAACTCCCCCAAGGTTCTACCTAAATGTAACTGAAGTGATTAGAGGTACAGATTTTTTTTTAAGAGAAAGACTAAAGTAATTAATGAAATTGTTTTACTTTAGAAAGGCAGACATGTGAAGTAACTGGATTCAATGATAGGGATGTTTTTGTTTTTGTTTAGTTACTTTTTTAGTTTTTTAGATTCCTTATGACCCCATTTGGGGTTTTCTTGGAAAATACTGGAGTGGTTTTCCATTTCCTTTCCAGCTCATTATAAAGATAAGGAAACAGAGGCAAACAGAGGGTAACTGACTTGCCAAGGTTCACAAAGCTAGTTTCTGAAACTAGATTTAAACTCAAGAAGGAAGAGGAGTCTTCCTGAACCCAGACCTGGCATTTGATCTTTTGCATCACCTAGTACCTACCCCTATGCAAATAATGCTGAATATTTAATAATAAGTAAAATACATCATATTAAGTATATAAAATATTTAAGTATTTTAAATACATATTTAAATAGCAGCAATAAAACTAATTGATCACAATATATAACTCTTCAAAGTTCACTAAGCAATTCCTTTACCACAGTCTTCTGAGAGTAGCTTGTTCTCCATTTCTGTGAAGGTGCAATTAAGAAATAAGTAATGGATGAAAAGAGCTCCAGCCCTGGGGTCAGGAGGACCTGAGTTCAAATCCAGCTTCAGACACTTAACCAAAAAAAAACTAACCATGTGACCTTGGGCAAGTCTCTTAGCCCCAATTGCCCTCCAAAAAAAAAAAGAAGAAGAAAGAAAGAAAGAAAGAAAGAAAGAAAGAAAGAAAGAAAGAAAGAGGTAATGTGCAGAATATGATAGTTAAATGAGATCAAAATAAAGTTGTTGAGGCATAAGAACTTCTTTATCAACCAGATGATATTGAAAAACCCTAATCATAAGTTTATGGACTTTCGCTTCCTGGACGCCTTTAAAAGGAAAATAGACAACATTGCCCCTGATGTTTTAGACTTTCTCCACCTTGAACTAAGTATATATGTACTATTAAGATTCCTTTCAACAATATAATTCTTTCATATTCTAGTTCACAAAATCCCTAAGTTTAGATAAATGAATCCCTCAAGAGTAAGACATGCATTTTCTAAAAATGGAAATGTTTGTAGAGGGTAGTTGTGTCTTTTGCCAATTTCTAAAAAGTTTTGGTTTCATATATTTGTCAACATACTAAATATAATTCAAGAAAGCTGAAATAAATGAAAAACATTTGTCACTAGGAGACTTTCATATATGGTATTTTTTTCATGGCTTAGACAGATTACATTTTGGATGAATACTGAAAAGCATTTAAGGTAATTTTCTTCACATTTATATTATACCTTCTGTTATAGTACTTGGGTATCCTGCCATTAAACAGAAATGGTATTTTATTTAAACTCCCTTTAACTGCCTCTCAAAATCCCTATCTCCTCAGAGCTTATCTTAGGTACAACTTCTATACCTTTCATGATCCACCCGGTTATTACTGTTTTCTCTCTCTCGTGAAATAATCCGATATTATTTCATTTTAACCTTCCTATATGCATGCTCTATTTTGCCAATAGGATTGTAAAGTTCTTGAGGTCAAGGACTCTTTTGTTTACTGTCTCCAATTCAATGTATAAATTAACAAGAATTGAGTGTCTACCATGTGGTAGATTGTTATAGACTGGAGGAATTAAAAGAAAAATAACACTCCAGGCCCTCAGTGATCTTTTATTTTATTGGAGGCAACAATAGGAATAGAAACATAAACATAATATTTACAAAGGAAATACAGTTGGGAGGAGAGACATAGCAAAAAAGAAAATAGGGATCTTAAGAGGCAGAGATGGAAAAGCAAGTGTATCTTGCATATGCAGAACAGTCTATTCAATGGAGGTGGGGGTTAGCACAGTACCCTATTACTTTGCATGCCCTCAATATATATATTTACTAAATTGAACTGAATCAGTATTTCTGTAATCATTTTTTAAGATGAGGAAATGTTTAGTGCTACATCTGGAGACATAAGTCAAAGTGGTATACACAAGTTCCCTTTAAAATGGAAAATATCCTCACAAACCTGGGCAAACCCATACAAGTAAGAAGAGCTTTGGGGTGGCATTATTTTAAACTTTTGCAAAACAGAATTTACTGTTGATCTGATTCTTGAATCATATTATTATTAGTAAAAGGTAGAGAAACAAATTTCATGAAGGTTGAAACTGTAACGATTTTTTTTTTAAATCAAGAAATCACTGGTCTCTGTCTTCATATGTATTATTTGTGCCAATTTTAAAAAATTCTCTTCTTAGTATTACTTTTTTTGGATTTGTCATTCTCTTTATTGTCTCTGAATTTTAAAAAAATACAACAAAAATGACTACCAAAATACAGTATGGGTAAAGAGAATTATGACATATGTAATTAAAATCACAAAATGGTGGACAGTAAAAAGGTTAGTCTACCATGCAAATGGAATTTGAACAGATGTGTAATGCAGGTGTAGCTCATCAACATTTTATGATACTTCTGCTTTTAATTTTCATCTAATGCCTTTATTGAATATGAGTTAATCGTGTGTGGTAATGGAAAGAGTTTGAAATGCTGCTTCATCAGTTGCTAATTAGTAAGAAATCAACATATTTAGGGTCACATTTTTTGAGGGGATAAAATGACAATTACCTCTCCCATTTTAACTTTTGTTTTGTAGAACTCAACTCTTCACAAATAAAAACAAAAATGACAATAATTGTTCTTCCAGAGATTTAGATGATCAGAGTATTATAGGCTAAAGTAGTGAGAGACTATTGCTTTAACAGTTTTCTGTTATATAATGTGGCAAGATTCTCATTGTTGGACACAAACACACAAATATACACATATATGTGTCAATGCCTCTCAGTGTTTATATAATGAATATCAACAATAATTGATGTTAATAAATTAGTTCAGTGGTGGTTTTACATGAATGTAACATAATTGCTTTTCTTTTTGTGCCGATTGATTTTATTGCTATGTTTAATGGTTTGTTGCATGGTTTACAGGATAATGAATGTCATTTCCTCAGATCATCCTATAAATAACTTGGAAAATTTTTAATTAGGATAATGATAGTGGCTTTCTCAACTCTAGTTATCATGCATTGCTCTTTAAATTCAAGCCATAGTGCACATCTCCCTCAAGAGAAGTGCTAGTTATGGTTTTTATAAAAATTTATTCCATGGATTAGACTTTTACCTGCTAGGTTGCTTCTTTAACTAGTTTTTAGTTTGCAAAATTTTAGTCTCCTCAGTTGCAAGTGTTTTCAGTAAAAGTTACTGCATGCATTTTATCAGAACTTTGACAAGTGTATTAATTCTTTTTATTTTTGAATAGGTAAAACTAAGTTTAATGTCAAACAGCCCACAATGTTTATTGCATTTGGTATTTTCTAGTTAGATAATTACATGTATGAAAAAAGATTTTAAAATGAGTTTATCATTTCATCCATGGTGAAATTTCGATGCATTCATTGTAACCATACATACTTTAAAGTTTCAGCTAATGGCAGAAAAAGTAAACATCCCTTTAGAAAGTCCTTAAAAGTAAACAAAATACTAATCCGTACAACTTGACAAAACATTAACCAAGACAGAAAGGCAACAATTGAAGATGAGTACTCAATACGGGAAGTAAAACTATTCATTTTCAAGTATCGAACTGATCCATTAAGGCCACTGCAACCTGGAAAGTATGTACTTGCAAAATATAATATCCTTTACTCAAGAGTTTAGAAGGCACTTGCAAAGCAAAGATTCAGGTTGTTATTTTTAATCTTTCCTTATCATAAATATTCACTATTATTATTCACCAAACTTTAATGATTGAAGTAGCTCGATAGTATGTTAATTTTGTGAACTAATTTTCTTTTATACTTCTTTGTATTTTCTTTTATCTCAGGAATGTATATTAAAAAAAACAAACAGAAATATACACTCATATATTTTTGTTGCCTTTTGATTCAGGTGGAAATAATGATCACTGCCACTACCACCCTTACACACAATGTTCATTATCCTTTTATTTTCCCACTCTTAAAACCTATCTTAATTTAATTTTCCATACTATAATAATGGACATCAAAATGACAAATGAGTAGTCAGGGAAAAAATAAGACCTCAGGTTTTATTCTAGATACCATATTCACAGTTTAAAATGAAGATGATTTTTTGGTCTTTACTATCAAAGTAAGATGATAATAAAAAGATAGACAGATATAGATAGATATGTGTATATACATATATATATACACATGTGAGTTCATCTGTGCTTATATGTATGCATATATATGCAATATGACATGAAATACATAGAATGAGGTGGTGCTAGCTGAAAAACTAAATAATATTTTAATAAACTATGGATTCTCTAAGACCATCTCCATTTTATACATATACCATATTTTTTCCCTTATATTTTGAGTAGCAATAACCAGGCATGCATTCTCATTCTAAGTAGAGGATTTGGAAAAAATAAACTTTATGGAGAAGAAACTAAGTATATGAAGAAGCTCCTCATGATACTAGAAACTTATCTGTAGAATTTTTTTTGAGAATTTATTTGATAATAAAATTAAATTTAATCTAAATTCATTGAGTTGTGTATAAGTGATCATATTCAATAATACTTCTAGGTATAACATCAAGAAAATTTTATACGTTATAATTGCCAAATTTGTCTTGTGAAGTAGTAGATATTTTATGTATTCCTACCTATACAGATTTAATTATTTTTGCTTTTAAGAAGCTTACATTCTATGTGGTGAGTAATGTTTATTCTGTCTTGTTTATCTAGTCACATTTTTATGTATGCATACATACTCACTTTGCTCTTACTTCTGTTAAGAATTTCAAGTTTCTAAACTCTAGAATGTAAATTCAAATTGACCGCTAATTTTGTCTTTTCTTATCTTTTTTTTTTTTTTGGAGGGCAATTGGAGTTAAGTAACTTGCCCAAGGTCACACGGCTAGGTTTTTTGTTTGTGTGTGCATTAAGTGTCTGAGGCCGGATCCGAACTCAGGTCCTTCTGACTCCAGGGCCGACTCTCTACTTACTGCGCCACCTAGCCACCCTAATTTTGTCTTTTTTAGTGACACTTACTAGCTGTGTGATCCTGGGCAAATCACTCAACTTTGCCTCAGTTTCCTTATTTGTAAAATGATCTGGAGAAGGAAATGACAAACCACTCCATTATCTTTGCTAAGAAAATCCCAAATTTGATCATCAAGAGTAGAACCTAACTAAAAGGACTTAAGGAAAACGACAATAAATATCATTGACAAATCTGAGCATATCAAGAAAAAATTGGCTGTGAATGTCTAGCCTAGAGATGTGAAAACTTAGGGGAGATAGGATCATTATTTTCACAAATAGAGGCTTATCATATGAATGAAGGAATTGACTTTTTCTGTAGAACTCTGGGAGAAGTTGGAAAACTAGGTAAAAGTTACAGAGAAACTTTCCTAAGTTCAAGAAATTTCCATTAAAGCTGTCTATAACTGAAATTTCCATTAAAGCTGTCTATAACTGAGACAGTCTCAGTCATAGGACAGTGAAAATGTCTAGGTATAACATGTCTACTTATCAGGAATGTAAAATCTAGCTATGATTCAGAAAGGATTGGACTGGATTATCTTTATTGTAATTATGAGTCAATTATTATAAATGGGAACTAATAAGCTGTCTTTAAAAATCTTCAAAGCAAAGTTCTCACCTTTTGAGTTACCCTTTAAGACAAGAGTATGGACACTGTGGCCTTGTGGCCACATGTAGTCCTCTACATCCTCAAGTGAGGCTCTTTGACTGAAACCAAACTTCATGGAATAGATCGCCTTATAATAAAAGGATGTGTTCTGTGTAGTTTAAGTACAAAGGGCAGCACTTGAGGACCCAGAGGTCCACATGTGGCCATGAGGCCACACCTTGCCTACCCCTGTTCTAAGAGGTTCATTTTTTTTTCTAGTCAAATACCTTTTTCTTAAGCATTGCTAATAACTTTCAATATATTAATAATTTAGTTGCATATATATGCACACACATGTATTCCAAAATATATTTTTAAATTTATGGTAATATTTTTCATTGAATTGAATTGCTTAATTATACCGAATTTGAAAATATGGCAGATTAAAAATATTATCTATGATAGATCTACTGCCTATACAAACATACTCCTTCCCACAAATAGACATGCATGTTTGTGTATTTCTCTTGATTGTAGGAACAGGAGTAATATATTGTTCCATATCTCTATATTAAAGTCATTGCGTAATTGTATTTTACTTAACTCCCCACCCCCTGCCCCATTTATCACTATTACTTAATTTTAATATCACCTGTACTAATGAGTCCAGAGTATTACCCCCACCTCCAGCCCCACCCACCACACCCCACACAGATATGAGATTCTCTTTCCTCACACCAAATGATGGGAATGAGGGAGGAAGGAAGGAAGAAAGGAATTAAGGAAGGAGAAAAAAGATAAATGGGTATCTATGATTTATTAATAATTCACTTTTGAGACCTTCCCAGATTCTTCCTACTAACCTCTCACTCCTTTTGAAGGGATTTTATTGCAAGCAGTTAATATTTTATGTGAAAGCTGTCAGCTTCTTACAGAGCCCAAAGGAGTTATATATTTTTTCTGACATATGATCATAATTTCCGTCAGTATGTTTAATGCCATCACGGATAGGATTCCTTCGTATTTGGTGTTGGGGTGGAGGTGGAAGAAAGAAAGGGGAGGAGGAAAGAAGGAAAGCCAGAGTTGTCAAAAAAGAATAACTATGCATGCTTCAGGAAATTCCTATTACTCTGCATGAATGCTGTGGGACAAAAGGGATAAACATTCAATACCTAATGCTCTTTGCCTAGTTTGACCATTTTATGTCTGTCTCTTAAAGTATGTTTGTTAATGAGAATTAAAAGATACCAGGACAAGTTCACATCTGTTTAGGTTGTGAATTCCTAAAGAAAAATTTTAATTTTTTCATTGACAAAATACAATATTTTCTCCTTTCCACACCCACCATTAATTGGTACTTTTTTTTTCATACAAAGAGCTCTGCTTGAGGTCATTTAAAGGAATTATTTTGTCATCCTGTATGATTATGAGAATATTTAGTACCTGCTATAAACTTTGCACAGAAACAGTATTTCTCCTCTGATCTGTCAACTCTCATTTGTTTTGAGATGTATGATAAGGTATTACATTTTCATTATTTAGTAAGAAGTTTTTTAGAATTATGATCACATTCTTAGAAAGATCTTTTGACTTTTTTTCTTGCCGTCTCTCCCTCATATCAAACTGCATTTACTATATAATGATACAAAAAGCTACTGCCTTAAAATTAACGTTTCCAATTAGAAATTAGAAGGCAGAGTATAATAGAAAGGAAAAAAATCATATTTGTTTCTCAATATCTGGCCTACAAATAGCTTTTGTACCAAATGGGTTTGACTAGAAAGTTAATATATTCTTACTGGTAACTTAGTGAATCTTCATAAAGAAGAATTCTTTTACTTCAGGATTAGAGTCACATAGCAAATAGGAAATGTATACTATAATTAGGAATATATAGCTGTTGTGTGGGGAAGGCACATCTGATAGTCTATTAAGGTGCAATTTGCAATTATAAAGGCAGTGGGGGTGGCCTGTCCCACAGTGAGTCTGGCACAGCCATCTATACAATGCATTTAATATCTTAACCCCCAAAAAGAGGTAGAGGAGGGGATGTTGACCAGTAGGTGAGTGAAGGCAAAAAGGCAAGCTCCTTGTAGAGTCACAATGGACTTAGTTTGATGGCCTGGGACTTGACAAGTGCTAGCATAGAACCAAAGCAAGGACCACCCAGAGGGAGAGAACATACACCATTATATCAACATCCTTGGGGAAAAATTTTTCTACTTGTCCTATCTTAGGGATGGCTCTGTGAAATACAAGTTTATTATTTTTATGTGACACTAAGTTTTCTGCATGATCTCATTTTCTTCTTTCCATAAAGTCTCTCAATCCTCCAATGCAGTTTTTTATTCTAATTCATAAAAAATCATATTTTCCTTCTATTTTTCTACAATTGCCTAAATTGAATTATTGTACATTATTATAGTAAACTTTCTTATGCTACACTGAAAAATTCAGACCTTATAATTCAAGAGTATTCTTTGAAAAAGGGAAGATAGAGAAATGTTCTCTCATAGGTTTCATGAATTTCCCCCAAACAGACCCTTTAAGCCTCAGCCTACATGTTGAAATCTGTTATAGTGCAATATCAGACTCATAAAATGTAGCCATAAGTTAATTAAGGCTACTTTCCAATATCTGTGAAACAGATGGATGAGACAATCTCCAGTTGAGAAAAATCAAAAGGAGACTTGAGAGTCATGATGAGACAAATTTAAGGCATTTGAAAAAGTGCCAAGCTAGAGCCTTATTAGGAAATGGTCACCCAGAAGGAGGGCAATGGATATAGTGCTAGTCCTAGAGTCAGGAAGACTTAAGTTCAAATCCGGCCTCCAACACTTACTAGATGTGTGACCCTAGGCAAGTCACTTAATCCTGTTTCCCTCAGTTTTCTTTTTTTTTTTATTTGTAAAGTGAACTGGAGAAGATAATAAAAAACCATTCCAGAATCTTTGCCAAGAAACCCCAAATGGGGTCACAAAGAGTTGGACATGACTGAACTGACTGAATGACAACAAGATATAGAAAGGCCAATGATAATCATTTCTTGAAGGACCAACTTTTTGACCAACTTTTAAATTTTAACTCCATTAGAGGAATCATATCTACTTCTATAGACCCCAACATAGAACTAAAAACAGTTAGGTTATTAGTGCATTTTGATAATTTGCTTATTGAGTCATCTGTAAATGATAATTTAAGATGAACATATATTCAGTTCAGAGAATGTAATACTAACATAGAGGGGAAAGAAAGCTGCTGAACTGTACATTTTGAATTCTTTTAAATATCAAATTAATGTAATGAAGAGTCTCTTTCAGGTGTAGCCTTATGTGTCCAAAGTAATGCCCTAGTCTGAAAGGGAGGAGAAGATGATTTCAAATCCCACCTTTGACATTGTCTAAGTGACTATGCACAAATGACTTAATGGTACTAAGACTGGTCTTCCTCACCTCAAGGTCAGGGAAGAAATATCTCTTACTGACTATGGCATAAAGAAAGAGCCCTGGACTTGTGTTGGAAGACATCTAGTTTCAAATCATGCTTATGACACCATACATGTAACAATAGGAAAATCATTTATCTTGGTGAAGTCACAGTTTCCTTATCTTTAAAGGGGGAGGATAACATTGAGCTGAGAATTGATGTGTGAATTAAACAAGATGTTTATAAGACTCTGTACTCTTAAAATTCTGTATATATGTTACATTTTATAACCCATTTTTAATCTAACAATTGCCAAAAGAGAATAAGAAAATGTACCTAAAGAGCTTTGCATGCCTTAAAGTACTATTTTACTAAATTGATGTTGTATTAAAATGTTAACATTAATGTTTTACATATACATATATAACATATGGACCACATAATATATAATACAAAGTGGTATGTTAGTACCCATATGCTATATTAATATACCAGTATTAATATTGTGTATATACATTTAAATATGGGTTATATGTTTATCCATACATTTATAATATATTATCATATATGCATATACATGTGTGCATATGCACAAACCTGTAGACTTATGCATGTATACATTTATATTTGGTATATCTGGCATTTATATGTGTGTATATGCGTGTATCTATGTGTCTGTATGTGTGTATCCAAGATTTGTGATTTCATTCATCTAGAGAGCTTCCAGTGAGAAAACTCCTTCTATTGATGTGCAGAAACAAATGCTCTGCAAAGTGTAGTTCTAGGGAGTTGTCTGGGGGTACTGAGATTATGAATTCCCAGAGTCTTCTAGGAATTATGTCAGAAGAAACATTTAAACCTAGGTTTTGATTCTGAGGTCAGATCTCTGTCCATGATGCTCACAGCTTCCTCTTAAAAATACATTTCTATAATCATCTTTATGAAGTACTCTCACAGCATTGTTATAAGGATAAAATAATATATGTCATGCTCTGTAGATTCTTGAAGTATATGATCAGTGGTGCCTATCAGCCTCTGTATCTCCATATTTACCCAACCCAAGATTACTCTATGTGTGATACAATGGGCATAGCTGTAGTTCATTTAGCAACAGTAATGGTTTGTAGGGGAAGAGTCTGACAAAACCCCAGTTGTGGTATAAGGATGTTCAAGGAAATGAATGAATAAGGTACTGCTATTTTAGCACCTGTCTCTTCAATGACTACTGCAGAGAAGCTATGGCCTAACTGGAGAGCATTTGCCTTTTCGGCTCGAAGCTTTACTTTTATTTTCCCCTCAAGAGTTCTATGTGGGAAGGGAGTATGGGATTAAATAGTGTACAAGACAGCCTGCAATGAAGGAATGAGTGAAAGCCTTAGGATCCCCATTTGTACTGGTAAGTTTAAATTGTCATCCCTGCTGGGGGGGAACTTAGCGTTCTCTCAATAAGGCTTTTGCTGAGTAAATGAGGTGAAGAAGGGTATTCATACTCCAATGCCTGCAGCCTCTCCATTCTTATTGGTTGCCTCAGCAGGAAGGCCAATGATTAAGTAGCTATGGAGATTGGACACTTTTCTCACCCCAGAGGAGGCCCACTGCAGTAATACAGAGGATTGTGTGAAGGAATATTGCCTTGCATTATTGTTGAGCTACTCAATGGAAAAATAGTATCTTTTCCCACCTGTCTCTATAGCATTGGAAATGCACTCTGAATTTGAAATTAGTGGGAAAAAATGAAAATAAAGTGTGGATCATTTTTTTTTTTCAGATCAATGCTAACACACGAAGTCAAAAACTGATGATTCATGTTTCCAAAGTGATTTTCACTTTGGCCTCAACTTAGTATGTGATTATACATCTAATTAAAATGCAAATGTTATATATTAGATTTTTTTATATATGGTCTACTTGGCCAACCTTAGAGAGCTTCATTAGAATTACAAATTGCCTTATTTGCACAAGAGAAGTTCAGAATTCCACTTGATGTTATAAAAAAAAGATTATGATTGTCAGATTCCCAAATAAAAATGTCAGTTACATCCCAATTGGTCTATATGGTTATACTGCTGATGTGAAGGTTATAGATATACAGTAAAGATATTTTATAGTATTAGACTACAGCACATTAACTAAATAGAAGAGACAACATATTTAAAAGATATTAGTTTAAAGAGAAATAAAAAGACCATTCATAGTATCCTGTTGTTTTGTAAGAATACTATATTTTGAGTCAGAAGATTTGTATTTGAGTATCAGTTCTGCTGAAAAAACACTGTAATATTGATGCAATCACTTAACCTGCCTGGTCAAAGCTTTGTTTTCTCATATTTAAAGTGAGGGTGATGGAATAGATGACTGCTAAATATCCTTCCAAGTCTAAAATCTTTCATACTATGATTCTATTTCTGTTATGTTTCTTAACATATAAGCACATCGAATCTTATGGAAGTTTATCTCTTGATAAGCTATTTTTCTTTGATAAGTTCCTTTTGATTTCTTTTCCTTGATTACCTTCTCAAGCATCTCTTGCTTCTTGCATCTGAATGTCAAATTTTCTATTCAACTCTGGTTTTTTCATCAAGAATGCTTGAAAGTCCTCTATTCCACTGAATGACCATATTTTCCCCTGAAACAAGATACTCAAATTTGCTGGGTAGGTGACCCTTGGCTTCAATCCCAGCTCTTTTGCCCTCTGGAATATCATATTCCATGCTCTTCGATCCTGCAGTGTAGAAGCTGCCAGATCCTGGGCTATTCTGATTGTGTTTCCACAATATTGAAATTGTTTCTTCCTGGCTGCTTGGAGTATTTTCTCCTTGATCTGGGAGTTCTGGAGCCTGGCTATCATATTCCTAGGAGTTTTCTTTTTGGGATCATTTTCAGGAGGCGATTGGTGGGTTCTTTCAACCTCTATTTCCCCCACTGGGTCTAAAACATCAGGGCAATTTTCCTTGAGAATTTCTTTAAGGATGATTTCTAGGTTCTTTCTTTGATCATGGCTTTCAGGTAGTCCAATAATTTTTAAATTATCTCTCCTGGATCTATTTTCCAGGTCAATGGTTTTTCCCATCAGATATTTCACATTGCCTTCTATTCTTTCATTTGTTTGGATCTGTTTAATAGTATCTTGATTTCTCATAAAGTCATTAGCTTCCATTTGCTCCAGTCTAACTGTGAAGGAATGAATCTCCTCAGTGAGCTTTTGAGATTCTTTTTCCATCTGGAAAATTCAACTTTTTAAGGCATTCTTCTCCTCATTGCCTTTCTGAGCCTCTTTTGCCATTTGGGTTAGTCTATTTTTTAAGGTGTTATTTTCCTCAGTCAGGCTGTTGACTGTCATTTCATACTTTTCTTGCATCTTTTTCATTTCTCTTCCCAAATTTTCCCCACTTCTCTTATCTGCTTCTTAAGGTCCTCTATGGCCTGTAGCCAGCTTGTATTTTCATTTGGGGCTTTTGGTGCAGGAGTTCTGACCTCACAGTCCTCCTCCATGCTTTGAGCCTCTTTGCCCCTAAAATAGGAGTCCAATGTTGGACTTTTCTGTTTATTTTGTTTCATTTGCCTAGGCATGTTGCCACTTAATTACTTGATTTTTTGGGCTTGTTGCCACAGTAGGACTCTGCCACCAGACAGGGGAGCTTCCGCCCAAACGTGGGGTCTTCACAACTTCTGCCAGTTGTGTGGCCTCTGTAAAGCCTCCACCCACTCTGGCAAGTTGGATACCCACCCCAAACTTCCCCCCCAGACCACAATCCAGATCCAGGCAGTTTAAAGCAAGAGCAAATAACCCCCAGACTGATTGCTGGATCTCCCTACAGTTTGCAGACCAGGAGCTAGAGCCACTACTTATGCTGCAAAATGGCTTCTGTGCAGCTATTTCTTCAGCAGCTTTTCGCCCCCAGGGGAGCAAGCCACATGTTCCCCAAATACTGGTCCCAAAGTCCATAGGGCACTAACCTCTCACTTTGTCCTAGGCTTATCTGTGCTGATAACTCTGGAATTGCCACAATTGCTGGTGTTCTGGGGTCCCTCCAGCCGGCTGAAGGTCTGGCCGCCCTGGGGCTAAAATCGCGGACCTGGGTTAGGCTCTGCACACTGTGCTGTCAGTTCCCAGCACGCTGTGCTGGCTGCTCTCAGAGCGCTGTGCTGGCTGTTCCCTGCAGGGCTGCTGGGCTGTCCTCAGCAGGAGGTTAGCTTCTCTGTGCCGTTATGTGGGTGCTGTGGCTCCAGAAGTTGTTTGGAGTCCCCTTTCACATTATTTGAAATTTGTCAGGTGATTATTTTAAGCCTGTCTCCCTTGGATTCATCCTCTTCTCCCTCCAGTGTAGCTGCTCTCAGCTATTTTTCTAAATTACAAAGTGAGTACAATAAATTTATTTTATTTTTGTTGTATGATCATGATTCTTTTATTTTTGAGTAATTTATATTCCTAAATGAAGGCTTCTGTACTTTTATTTGAAATATCTCTTCTAAAAGTCTTGGCATATTTAAAGAAATGTCACAAGGAAGAAACAGTAGTGTTGATTGTACATTAAAAATTTAAAGTCCAATATCTTAATTTTCTGTTAAAATAGAATATTAAGTTGCACCATTAAAGTGATGTTTTTGCTTCTGCCCTACCACCCTCCCCAAGATATAATAACTTTCAGAGTAGAGCACTCTTTCAGAAAACCTTGAACATAGTGCAATGACAGAATATCTTGGCCTAAAGGTAGAATATTTTTAATAATAGTATCATACTGTTCATTATTTCAAAGTATAAAACACAAAATTCCTTTATCCTAATTTGTGAAAGAAAACTAAGTATAAATTTAAAATTAGCAATATGAATTTCAGCAGTACCAATTCTGTGATTCTTACATGGAGGATAAAAACAAACAAACAAACAAACAAAAAAAAACCTGGGTCAATTTCCAGGGAAATTGAAGTAAAAAAATACCTCATGTTGTACTGGGGTTTGTGACAGTTATTCAAATAATCTGCCTAATTCCAAAATTCAATACTGAAAATACTGAAAGTCTATAAGCCATTCTAAAACAGGATAATAATTCTCGTTGATGTCTGTACAGTATAGTTGTGCCTTATTCCTTCATATTTTTAAATACTGTAATTTTTTTCTTTATCCATACATCCTAAAAAACCCTTTTCTAATCAAAACCTAAAGTTTTTTTCATTATAAACAAATACTAAAAATTAAATACATAATTAGAAGAGAAAAAGAAACATTATAAACAAATATTAAACTTAAATATTATGTAAGAAAAGAAAAAAAAACATGCCATGAGTATGTATACTGGAATATAGAAGAGGATTCAGAATATGTAGCAATAACTTTTCATTTCAAGGAAGCCTATATATTAAATGACTGTGCGTTATTTTGAAAGTTGTCCATCTTTGCTTCTTTATAGGTTTTCTTTTGTTCTCTGCTGTACACTTTTAACTTTGTTCTTTTTTCCCCTTTCTTCCCCCACTACCTACCACCTGAGGCTACAATTGAGTGGGGATATATTCATATACAGATATTGTTGTATACATACATGTATATATATATGCATACATAAATACATACATGTATATATACATGCATATATATATACATACATAGATATATAAATGTATACTTTTCTATAAGAGATTTTACTCTTAATCTTTGCTTATATTTTCATATATCTCTTTTTTTCCTATCTCTCCTAACTGTTCTACTTTACTTCTACCTGCTACTTTGCCCTCTTATTACTTAACCTACTACCACTCCAGCAATTCTTTTATCCTCCCATTCGACTAAATCTAAATACCCTTTTATACACTCCTTTTACGTATTCCCTCACCCTTGCCCTCTAAAACTCCATCCCTTATACTCCCATTCCTTAAAATCTAAACAGCCTTCTATATCCCCCTTTTAACCTATTTCCTCACTTTCCCCTCTAAAGATCCCTCTTTTATCCTCTCCCACATCACTATCCCCATAAAATTTTATTTCTTTTTAAGTTTAGAAGACTTTAATACTCATCTAGACATATATGTATTTTTCCTTCTTAAACTCATTTTGATGAAAGTAGGTTTCCAGAACTAAGAGGTCTCTTCTTCCTCATCTAATTCCTCTGTATTGGTTCTTCCTCTTGTACCTCATTTGAATAAGATAATTACTCTTTTAGCTATTCTTGAATGGTTTACTTTTTGAAGTCATGTAATACTTAGTTCTACCTCAATCTTTCTTATGAGCTACCTAATTCCAACCTTAGATATAGGTTTTATATTTTAGATATCAGTTTTATAATCTTAGATATAGGCTTTATATTTTCCATACATAAAAGGTAAACATTCTATCCTTATTCAGCGCCTTGTAATTGGTCATTGGTATATACCTTTTATTTCTCTTGGCTCTTGTGTGTCAAATCTTTTATTGAGTTCAGGGTTTGTTTAAGAAAGTCATGAAAGTCTGACAGTTGATCAAATATCCATTTTTTCCCATCAGAATTATGCTTAGCTTTATTAGGTATAGTATTTTAGCTGGAAGCCTAATTCTTTTGCTCTTCACTATTTAGTGTTCCAAGACCTGCAATCTTTTAGGGTCACCACTGTTAGTTCTTGGGTGATTCTAATTGCAATGCCATCATAGGTAAATTTTTTTGTTTTTGTTTTTGTTTTTTTTTCTTGTTGCTCATATTTTTTCCTTGATTTGGGGGTTTTGGAATTTGACTATAACTTTCCTGTGAGTTTAGCTCATAGAATCTCTTTCAGGTGGTGATTGGTGGATTTTTTATTTTTCTACTTTGCCTTCTTGTTCTAATGCGTCAGGACAATTTTGTTTCATTATTTCTTGTATGATGGTATCAAGATCCTTTTTTTGATCAGAGTTTTCAGGTAATCCAATAATGCTTGTTTTCTTTTCTTGGTCTGTTCTGTAGATCTGTTCTTATGAAATGTTTTACATTCTCTTCTATTCTTTTTCATTTTTTGTATTTTTTTTTTTTAATTTCTTCATCTCTTAGAACTTTGCTCGCTTCCCCTTGCCAAATTCTGGTTTTCAATGAGTCATTTTTTTCCCTTAAGATTTTGGATCTCTTTTTTCTAACTGGTTAACTTTCTTGTCATGATTTTCTTGTTTTTCTTTTATTTTTCTTTTTAGTTTTTCCTCAGTCTTTTTCATTTGATATTTAAAGTCTTTTTTAAGTTCTTCAGTGAATTCTTTTTGGGCAGGTGACAATTTGACATTACCCTTTGGGGGTAGAAGAGGGCTTCTTTGTTTTGGTATCCTCTTTTTTTTTTTTTTTTTGCTTTTTGGAGGGCAATTGGGGTTAAGTAACTTGCCCAAGGTCACACAGCTAGGTTTTTTTGTTTGTGTGTATTAAGTGTCTGAGGCCGGATCGGAACTCAGGTCCTTTTGATTCCAGGGCTGGTGCTCTACTCACTGCTCCACCTAGCCACATACTTTGGTATCCTCTTCTGAAGATGAATCCCAGTCTTCTCTATTCCCATAGTAGTTCTCTATGGTTGGATTCTTTCTTTTTTGCCTGTGCATTTTTTGGTAATAATTTCATTTCTATGATCACCTCTGTTCCTGGGGGATGGGAAATGGTGACTCTGCCCTCTGTTCCTCTCCAATTTTCCCATCTGACCTTGAACTCAGACGAACACCTCCAGCCAAGTACCCAAAGCCAACAGAGTCCCTGCGCCACTGCTTCTTGCATTCACAGGGCATGTGCTGGTTCCTTCTTACCGCTGCAGCCCTTGGCAGCAGAGCTCGGTCTGGCATTCCTTATCAGCAAAGGTTGCCTAAATCTTCTGCAGGTCAGATAACTCCCCTCACTGTCCTGGGAGAAAAGTTCCTCTGGTTGTGCAAGGCATCCTCCTGACCCATCTATATACCAGGGCTTAGTTTGAACAGCTTGCCATTGTTAAAGTCAACCCTAGCCTGGAGTTGTTTACTTTTCACTGGGTGGGAATCTCATTCTGGGATGTTTCTTCAGATCTTCTCTGATTGTCCCAGGGGTAGCCCCGTTCTACCCCTACTCTTATTTATTTTCCTGACTCTGTGTTTGTCCAGAGGCACTATTTTATCTCTTTTGTGGAGGAAAATCTTGAGAGCTTGAAATTTTCTGATCTATTCCACCATCTTCCCAGAATCCTCTCCCTAAATATTTTTTAACCACAAAAGTATTCCATTAGAATAATCCTGATTTAAAATGCTTAATTCTGCTACCATTTGCAATTGGCCTATTTGAAAAACATACTTTAAAAAATTGTATGCTTTTGGGGCAGCTAGGTGGTGCGATGTGTAGAGCTCCAGCCCTGGAGTCAGAAGGACCCGAGTTCGGATCCAGCCTCACACACTTCACACATATACACACCCACACAAGCTAGCAGTGTGACCTTGGGCAAGTTACTTAACCCCAATTGCCCTCCAAAAAGCAAAAAAAAATTGTATGTTTTTAATAAAGTTTTGTTTTCTTGAGTTTATTAACCAGAAGAAGCTAAAGTCTTTCTCTCTAGAGATTAACTGGCTTGAAGACTACTATCATACAGCCTAGAAAAAACATTTTACTTGATATAGGGGACTCAAATTATCTCCCCAAAGCGTAAATAGCAAATTCCTCCCCCAACAAGAAGCATTAATATAAACATATATTAATTCAAAATGTACTTTAGAGTCCATGTTTTAACATTGACAGTTGAAGCCCTCTATAAGTTATGATAGCTCAATTAGTCAACATTGCCTGCTCCTTGCAAAGCACTATGCTAAATTCTTTCATATGAAACACAAAAAGAGCCTATGGTTCATGGTGTTAATAGAACCTAATGAAGTGGGTGGAAACTTAGTGGCCTCATTTGTCAGCTTCTGGGGGCTGGCTTCAAGGGAAGACTCCCATAAGAACACTTGAGAAGCTTTGAAGCCTTTTCTTTTTATTTTCTAATCTGCAACTCTCCGGGATTACCTCTGAAGTGAATCCTTGTAGTTCCCATGAAAGGTTTAAATGTTGAATTTTAAAACTTTCAACTATGGTGTGTGTGTGTGTGTGTGTGTGTGTGTGTATGAAAGAGAGAGAGAGAGAGAGAGAGAGAGAGAGAGAGAGAGAGAGAGAGAGAGAGAGAAACATAGTTTCAGATATCCAGAGTTATAGAAATTGGGGGACTTGATACCTCTCAATTATAATGTAGAAAAATATTTTGGAACAATTATTTGTATTATTAAGCTTCTTTTATATTCTACTATATGGGAAATTTTATTGAGAGGAAGTGCTGAATGATGAAAACAATAACAAGAGTAAATATTAATAAAACTAATAATAATAATTAACAAATGATTTTATGATTTACAAATTAGTCCTTAGCAGCTCGGTATACCAATGAAGTCTCACTGTAATGTTGCTTGTCATATTAAATGACTTTGTATTTTGCTATTATGATCACTTCCACACAATCAGATGGTTCTATCACTTGCCTAGAGAGGAACTAACTTTGTGTTATGCCAAATTCATCATGTACAATACAGAATCCCTTGGGGTCTTTAGCATCATAGTCCTCCTATAAATCAATCCTAGTTCCTGGTTTTCTCAGACTACTTTAGGGAGAGAAGTTACAATCAATCCAGCATTGAATAAAAATAATGATGAGAATGGTGGTAGTGGTGATGATGATGATCACAATGATGGTGTTGATAAAGCTCTTTAAGGTTTGCAAGTGATTTACCTTTATCATCTTATTTAATTATGGAAAGGAAGGTTTAAAAAATTGTTACATGTAAGCCTGCAATATGTGGTAATTCAGTAGACATAGTTTACTTAAGATATTGCTAGTATTTTTGTGCCAGAGTTGAGACAATGGTGAAAAAGGACAAATGGCCAGAAATCAGAGGAAAGGAAACCTGAAACACCAAAAGCTTTCTTTGCAATTGAAAGCAAAGTCAGCATTCTCTGGGATTTGTTTTCATTGATTATTCTGGATCAGGCGAGGAAGTGTACTCCCTGATAGTGTCATTGGTACCTTTCAAATCCTCTGTGTGAGACAAAGCCAGTGTTGCCCCTTCCTTAGTAATGGGAATATGTATGTGTATATGTGTGTGTATCCAAACCTTTATAACTTTCTTCATCATGTTAATAGCTTCTTAAGGCATGCCTGGGTTCTAAAAAAAACATTTTAAGGAATTATAAATTTAATATTTTTTAAATCATCATGGCTATGATAGATTAAGGAAGTTATATAGTGATTCTGCAGATGGGCTTGATTCATAAATAGATATTCAAAATTTCCTGCTAGTAGTCATTTTTATAATCAATTTTGTGGAACAGCTTATTAAGTTTTTTTCTTATAGGACATATCTTGATCTTGAGACATTTATGCCTAGCCCACAGAGGCATGCAATTGAGAAAGGGATTTGAAGCTATATTGTTAGTTATCACTGTTAAGTGTGACAGTAATATAAAATTAATTGATATATGAGTTACAAAATTACCCTGCTGGTTATTGCTTAAAGACCTGCTTAAAGACCTCAGCTTCAGTGAGGGGATGTTTTTAATATATGCTGGTAATATTCATTTGAGTTTGTAGCAGGTGCTTGTCTGTTTTTCTTAGTTATTTTTTCCATCAAAAATAGACCAACACAACATTGCAGAGTTAGAGGAGAAAAGGAGCAATTGAAGAGAGAGAAAGTATATCTGGAATTAAAGTTTACCTGTCAAATTTATTGTCCATCTTCTCAAAAAATGATAGATTTGAAAAATTATGTAAATAATTACTGAAATCCAAGTGATCTTATATCAGTTACTGTAACTAAGGATTTTAAATTTGAGTCTTTTAACATCACTACTCACCCTTCAAATGAAGTGCATGTTATGCTTGGATACATTTGGAAAACTACAATGTCCACATTTTTGCTAATATATGCTTCTGAGCATTTTAATTAAAGTATGTTATATCCCAAAATTATTATTCTCCATTGGTAAATTATTATGTAAGTTCCCCCCCCAACCACATTTATTAGTCATATATATTTTGTATGCATAAGATGTGCTCTATTTCATTATATGAATCCTGAACTAAACTGTACTAAACAAAACATTCCTTATGATTTCTCTGAGCATTAAAAGTTGCATTATGTAGTTGACAATTCCATCTGTTATTGAAACCTGTTCATCATTATTTTTGTCACTTTAAGTGCAAGCATTCAGACAATAATTTTTCAAATAAAGGATTATCATGTCAGAAGGGTCTCAGAAATTCTTTGAAAGTAGCAATAATGTATTAATTTATATTAATAATAAAATATTTAGACAACCTTTAGCTCTTTTTTTCTGTTTTAATTATTTCAATCAGTATAGGAAACACGAGGTTTTTTTTACTCCTTTCTGTTCAGTTCTTTAAATTTACAATGAATTTAACATATATTTATTATAATATTCAGATAATTTGAACTTTCTTTGAGACAAGTGTTTCTAACTATTTAAATATATAACTTAGGCAGCAAAAATTTGGTATTTAAAAATGAAACTTTGTGTCTCTAATCTCATCAGTGTAGTTGGATATTCCCTCCAATGATGCACGTTATAATATCTTTACATTATCACATGTTATCCTCTAAATCCAACATAATGGTAGTCTCCCTTAAGATCTTTTAGGTGAATTCCATTGGTTACTTCTTGCTCTTGCTACTTACTTAATTCTTTATGTGAAGGTATAAACCTTTTTGCTCACATCCTTTATGCTACTTATCATATGCAATTTTGAAAGCTTTTCCTTACCATTATGTTCCTGTCTGTTGTTTTTTGGGGGGGAATGTCAACTTCATTTCATCTTAGGCTATATAATCTTCCCTAACAGTCATAGTGCATCCATAGCACTATATGTTGTTAGTTAATTTAAAATAATTGTAAAGGTAAATATTAGTATGAACCAATTAATGAACTTAGGACTTCTATAAATGTCCCTAAAATTCAGCTCAGGTATATTAATTAATGACCTCATCTAAAGATTTACAATGACAAAACTAAAGTGCCCAATAAAAAAATCCTTGCTACAGCAAGGATATGGCAGAGGCAAAATATATAAAAGGGAATCCCGATGTTCCAAGAAGATGACACTAGTGTGCAATGATACAAAAAAGTAGGGGATATCCCATTTTGTACTGCAGTAAGCCAGATATACCTAGAATTAGGAGAACCTGTATTCAAATCTTACCTGAGACGCTTATTAGCTTTGTAACACTGGACAAATCATTTCATTTCTTTCTGTCTTGTTTTCCTGATTAGTAAAGTGAGACAATTGGATTCCATGGCTTTTAATGTCCCTTCTAGACATAATTCAATTATTGTATATTCTATAATCATTGAGGTGAAGGTAAAATTGGTTAGGTTTTATAACTAATTACAAATGAGAGATAAGTGAGAAAGAAGGGTCATTTTTTTTAGCAAGCAATACTATATTTTTTTTATATTTTATGGGATCCATTAATTTTATTTTGTTTACTTTAATTTACAATGTTCAGTTCCAAATTTTTGCCTGTCACTCTCCTTCCTCCCACCCTACCCATGGTGGCATGCAATTCGATATAGGTTCTACAAATACCTTCACATTAAACATTAGTTAAGTTGTAGAGATGAATTATAACCAACAGAATGAACGAGGATAAAGAAGGAACAAAACAAAACAAAACAAAAAAGCAAGTAGTTTGCTTCAATTTGCATTCAGACTCCACAGTTTGGGTGGGTTTTTTATGTTTGTTTGTTTTGTTTTGTTTTTAAAGCAATTGGGGTTAAGTAACTTGCTCAAGATTACATAGCCAGTCATTATTTATGTGTGGGTGCTCATTTTCTGGAATGATCCGGGACTGATCCCGGTCCTCCTGACTCCAGGGCGGGCACTCTTACTTACTCTGCCACCAAGCCTCCCCTCAGCAGTTCTTTCTCTGGATGTGGAGAGCCTTTTCCATCATGAGTCTTTTGGAGTTGTCTTATAACCTTGCATTGCTGAGAGGAGCCTAGTCTATCAAAGTTAGTCACCACAGATATAATGTGTCTGTAATTGTGTACAAAGTTCTGCTGGTCCTGCTCTCCTCACTCAGAATCAATTTATTTAAGTCTCTCCAGGTTATTATGAAGTCCGTCTGCTCCTTATTTCTTATAGCACAATAGTATTCCATTACATTCATATACCACAACTTGTTTAGCTATTCCCCTATTGATGGCCATCCCCTTAATTTCCAGTTCTTTGCCACCATGAAAAGAGATGCTATAAATATTTTTGTACATACAGGTCCTTTCCCAACTTGTACGATCTCTTTGGGATACAGTCCTAGAAGTGGTATTTCTGGGTCAAAGGGTGTACACATTTTTATAACCCTTTGGGCATTACTATATATTTTTAACAAAGGTTAACTGTGTGTCACAGACTGTGTTAAGTATTCTACAAATATTATTTCATTTGATTGTTACAAGCTTACGTGGTCAGTACTATTATTATCCCCATTTTATGGATGAGGAAACTAAGACAGAGATTAAGTGACATGACCAGGGTCACACCACTAGTAAGTCCTATGGCCATAACTGAATTCATTTATTCCTTGCTCTTAAGTCCAGGGCTAACTAATTAGCTCTTTCACACAGTCAACTCAAAAATTGTCTAAAGATGACTCTAGTATTGCAAGCATAAGAAATTGGGTCAGTGGTAATGCTGCAGAAATAATGAAATGATGAGAAGGTTTGTGGTAAAAGGTGATTTCTTTCAAACATTTTAAATTTGAATTATTGTTACGTGGGTTCTTTGGATAGTTGAAGTTATGGGTCTGAAACTTAGAAAGGAAATTAGAGCTACAGTTCAAGAAATGGAAGCCATCCATACAGAAATGGTAGATAAAGCAATGAGACTGAATTAAAGAAGAGAGAAGACTGAATATGGAAGTTTGAGGAACCCGAGTGTAAAGACAATGAGAAGTCAGGAAGATGATAGTCAGTCAGGAGTTTCAGTTGTGTCAGAAGAAAGCCAAAAGAGTAGTAGTAGCCCCAAAAGTTTTAGGGCCAGGAAGGTAACAGTATCAAGTAATAGTGTCTTTAACCTTTTCAAAATCTACAGAATGACTAATGAGCATGAGAACTAAAACAAAAGTCATTGGTCTTGGTGATTTGGAGATCATTGATAAACTTTGAAATATAAGTACATTCACAATCCAGATTGCAAAGGGCTGAGGATGCAAGTAGTGATGCATTCCATTGCGGATAGGCAATTTCTGCAAGAAGTGTAGCAGTAAAAGATAGGAGACAGTCTAATAGTTGAATGGTCTAAAAATATTAAGGACATAATATTTAAAATGGGCAGAAGTCCAAGTTTATTTATAAACACTCTAAATTGTGAATTATAGGAAAAGCATTTTATAAGCCCCAAAGCATTATGTAAAGATAATGTATCCTCCTCCTCATCCACCTCCTCTTCCTCCTCCTCCTTATCATCATTCATCTCATTTTGGTGGCATTTTGATAGAAGAAGTCTTGGGTACAAATTGCTATATTGGTATTATTCTTTAATATTTAATATCCTGTGTGCTGTTGCGCAAGTGGATAAAATACTGCTTTTTAATACAATAGAATAAAAGTATTAGAATATAAGGTCATCTCTGGCTTCCCTAAAACTTTTCAGCATAGCTCAAATAGTAGTTAGGAAAATGGGGAGATATTGTGTACCTCATCCTGATATCACACACTTTTGGTTTCTTCCACAAGGTCTCTATATTTTTAAATCATTTTAGTTCACATACCTTGGAAATATGGAAATTTGGTGTGATGAAATACATTAAATACATAGTTCTGAAATTTTCCAAAGATCAATGGTTTGTCTAAATGATTGCAGTAATAGTTTTGTCTCTGATAAAGCTCTAGTTCCAATAGGCTATTTTTTTTCTTTTGCTGAATTCTCTATTTAAGATAATTTTAGGTCTTTATCTGTACTATAGAAATTTGCCATCTGTTTATTTAGGAAAGATAGTTTTGCACACAATTTTTGTCATGAGGTGGTGAATCACTAGGTACTCTATAGTCCTAACTTTTTGTAACCTGTTGTGACATATTGTAGAATTTCTAGTTTTTCATTGCATAATATATGCCAATTAATAAGTTTGGGATATATAAATTAAAGAATTCTATATTTTCTTGTATTCATGTGCTAATTTTTGTCATGATAAATCCCACCATTTTTATTAATAAATCTTCATGGCAGTCATTTTCAGTGCTTTTCTGTCAAACCATTATGGTTTGGATTTATATGGATGTTACCATTAGAGATCTTTTTTTTCATTATTCCATTCTTGGAGCTTGGACAGGTTATATGCTCCACACAAAAGTAAACCACTTTCCCTTTTATGATACATATCTAGTTGCATATACTTATTATCAGCCTTATTGTTGCCTGGTGAAGTGATATTTTTTGCTCTTACAATCATTTCTCTGAGTTTTTATTTATTTATTTATTTATTTTTTTAAAGCAATTGGGGTTAAGTAACTTGCTCAAGGTTACAAAGCTAGTCATTGTTTATGAGTGGGTGCTCATTTTCTGAGGCCGGATCTGATCTCGGGTCATCCCAACTCCGAGGCCGCTCTTACTCACTGCGCCACCTAGCCGCCCCTTTAGGGCAATTGGGGTTAAGTAACTTGCCCAAGGTTACACGGCTAGGTTTTTGTTTGTGTGGATTAAGTTTTGGAGGCCGGCTCTGAACTCAGGTCCTTCTGATTCCAGGGCTGGCGCTCTATTCACTGCGCCACCTAGCCACCCCTATTTCTCTGAGTTTTTTAAACCAATTTGCCATGTGCTCCTAGAACAACAACCAATCCTTTCCCTGATTTTTTGGAGTGAGTAAAGCAAGGCAATTGGGGTTAAGTGACTTGCCCAAGGTCAGAGAGCTAATTAAGTGTCAAGTGTCTGAGGTCAGATTTGAATCCAGGTCCTTCTGACTTCAGGGCTGGTGCTCTATTCACTGTACCATGTAGATGCCCCTTTTCCCCAATTTTTGATGAAGAAATGCTAATCTTTCTATAGCTGCTTTGGTATAAGAGACCCTATGTTCCATTGATATTATATATGTATATGGGTACTAGAGTTTTGTTATTATTATAGTTTCAAATTACATTTCTTTTTGCAGCTCTACAAGTATATTATTAAGACTTGTATTTGTAACTACTTTAAACATGATTTTCCACTGGGCTATGCTTTTAGAATGATGATGATGATGATGATGATGAGAATTGATTGAGTAAAATTAAATAAACGATTCAATGAAGAGGGGAAAACTAAAGATGCATGGAGAGAGTGTTTTCTGGAATAAGATGACAGAGGAGTTAGCAGGCCATGATAGTAAGGACATAAGTTAGAAAGATTAGGCTTAGGAAGAAGAGATACCTCATCTTCAATGACTAGAAGGAAGGAAGGTAGAGTAGTTGATGATGTTTTTAAGAATGTAGAAAGTGGGGGCCGCTAGGTGGCGCAGTGAATAGAGCGCCGGCCCTGGAATCAGAAGGACCTGAGTTCGGAGCCGGCCTCCGACGACACTTAATCCATACAAACAAAAACCTAGCCATGTAACCTTGGGCAAGTTACTTAACCCCAGTTGCCCTAAAGGGGCGGCTAGGTGGCGCAGTGAGTAAGAGCGGCCTCGGAGTTGGGATGACCCGAGATCAGATCCGGCCTCAGAAAATGAGCACCCACGCATAAATAATGACTAGCCGTGTAACCTTGAGCAAGTTACTTAACCCCAATTGCTTTAAAAAAAAAAAAAGAATGTAGAAAGTGAGTTAAAGGTATTTACTTTGGATGGAATTAATATTTTCCTTGCAAGAGGACAATGCAACATTCATTCTGTAAATTAGTTTAGTGTAGAAAAGTTATCAAACAGCAAAAAGAGAGACCCATTAATCAAAAATAGAACATCTTCCATTTTCCTGAAGTTTTGGTACACTGAAGAATTTAGTGGAACTTTTCCACCCTTTTAAAATTCATATTAAAAGGGAAATGTAAAACATGTAAAAATAACCAATATGTATAAAAATAAACTAGGAAGGAAGAAAAATTAAGGGAGGAAGGAAGGAAGGAATGAATGTAGTTACTTAAGTAGTCTTGGATAATCCTTATTTTTTCTCCTTGAAAGTAAAGGATAAATTTATTATGTTTAAAAATAGGTACACAGTCGAGTTCGGGCGAGGGAGGAAAGAGAGGTTTGAAATAGATCCCGCTGGAAGTGAGTTAATTAGTACAGTATAGTATATCAAGCAGTAGAGAGCAAAATATTAAGAATGGAAGATCTGTTCTGCTGAAGTTTGTTGTAGTATCCTACCAAAATTTGGCAATCTGGAAAAAAAAAAAAGAGTGGTAATTTGGAATTGAGCAAACAAAACCATTCCTTCAAATGCCATCACATAGGGAAATCTAGTTTTGTTTAATTATGTGCATATTCTCTTTGCTATCTGTAGATAAAATTTGTTGATGATCATTGATGGTGGGGAAGGGGGAAGTGCTATCAAGGAAAAAGAAAAGATATATATTTTTGCCACATTATTTCAGTATCTGTATACTTTTCCCCATAGACAAAACCACCAGTGAGGTAGGTCCTGATAATACTTAAATTGTTAAGGATGCAGTAACTCACTATTAAGTAGGGTTTTCCCCCCTAGTATATGTATGTATATTATAGCTAAAGACCAAGGTCTACCTTAAGTCCTTAGAGGAGTTAAGAATAATTAGTAAATTAATGAACTATTTTTCTGTTTACCTTTCTATTCCCAAGAGTAAATTTTTTATTTAAATAATCACCTCTGCCAGGTAACAGCTGGTTGCTTATCAAAGTGCTTTAATTTTACAGGTGCCTTTAAATTACATTCACACCAGGGAGTGTAAAATACACTTTCATATACTAACAATTCAAATGGAGAGAGAGAACTCCATTTAAACAACTCTCCTAAAAGAAGTATAAAGAAAGACACAAATCATGAATTTACAGGTTGTTTAACCCTTGTTGTGGACTCTTTCAAGTTAATGGGTTATAGCCCTCTTTCCTACTTTTTAAAAACAAAAAAAAAGTGTATTAATGCTTTTTGCTTTTAAAGCACTGGGACTTCCCACTCCCACATTCTTCCCCTATAGAACTCCTGACAAAAAACCATTAGCCAAAAAAAATTATTACAGTAGCTGAATAGTTTTCTAAGACATTATTTATAACATATAGGATTATGACATAATTCTATGCATCTATAATTATGTAGGATAATTATTATTAACATAAAGGTATATGTGTGCATACACATAAACACAGTAGTTTCTAAGTCAAGTGAAATATATCCATTGAACTTCCTTAAATGCATCAGATTTCACAGATGAAATTTCTTTTTATTCATTTTATTGCTAATGCCACAGAAATCAAATAAAGTAGTTCACTAAAATGAAATCTAGTAAAAATAACAATAAACAAGCAACTCCTTCCACTATATTATTTCCAAAAAAGATATATAATATAAATATATATCATATATTGGATATGTATATGTGTGTATGTATGTATGTATGTACATGTGCACAAATAAGCAGTTAGGTGGTGCAATGTATCGAGTTCTTATTTTCCTTAGTTCAAATCTGACCTCAGACACTTCCTGGGCAAGTAACTTTACCTCAATTTTCTCATCTATATAATTAACTGAAGAAGGAAATTTCAAACTACTAACTTCTTCGACAAAACCCCAAATGGGGTCATGAAGAGTTAGACATGAGAGAAATGACAGAACAACCACAATATGGTATTCTATTTTCATTTGTTTTGTTAAATATTTCCCAATTACATTTTAATCTAGTTTAGATCCCATTTGGAAGTTGTGAAAGCCAGCCTGCAGACAGTAATTTTGACACTTCTTCTCATGGAAGATGATATGTTAAGTGTGTTATCAATATTCTTATTACTTCTGGTGATGTTTTCTCAGGCAATACATGGTAGTGGGAATTTTGTTGATACTTGAGTTTTTTCTATTTTTTAAAATTAGGGCAAAAATAAAGCAGAAAGGCATTGATCTAGGGAGATTTTGAGCTACATTATTAACTACCCCCAGGCACATCTACCAAAATGTAGTAGTAGCTTAGTAATATTAACTTCAATTATGCCACGTGATTGAGATTGTTCTGTGCCATACATAGAAGCATGTTAATGGACAAGGACTATGGCAAGGAAATAAATCATAGAGGTGTAAGAAAAATAACTGCCTTTTATCAGTTTAGTCATCATGCACTGATGAAATTAGGAGTTCTCTGTCCCAGCTGTGTTCACATAGACAGCTTGGGTCCATGTAAGTTGATGATAATTTGTTGCTACTGTGCAATTGACACCAAAGAGAAAGATACAGCCATAGGTTTTCTACTATATTTGTTCTATACCCAAACAGCTGGGAGCTGCTTTTCTCTTCACCTGGTTGAGTATAGCTAATATGGCTTATCCGTAAATGCTATAAGGAAGAAAATATAAATCCTATTCGTAATAGCTTCTCTGCTAGGGAAAAAAACTACATTCAGTAAGAATTCCAGCACCAAAGTTTTGGTCAGAAAGTCAACGTTTATCAAACTACTTATAGAGGAATGATATGAAAACATGATTTTAAAAATTTTATTTTATACACATATATTTAACTGATTTTTACAAGATTCATTTCACTTCTCTATGTTTTTAATGTGAATAAATAATAAGTAAACTTTTTCATGTTCTGGAGTCTAGTAGAATAACTCAGTTCTAATCTATCAGAAATGTTAGTATTGCTTCACCTATATCCAAAAACCATAATGTAACTTTTTAAATAGAAATACTATATTTTGTTCACTGGCAATATAACCATGAGCAAGGTGACATACTCAAGGATCTAGGAAGTGATGTTTTTCTTGCCTTGTCTTTGGGTTCATAATGGACTTTACATTTTTCAACTTCTTTCTTTGCCTTTCTGTCCTTCCATTTACCCTTCACTTCATCATATCTTCTTTTCACTTATAGAAAGAATACAATTTTGACATGGTTCAAGTCCTCCTTTAATATGTCAGTTATTAGACAAGAAACTCACATTTGAATTTCAGAAAGTTTTTATAAATAGCTTGCATTTAAATAGAGTTTGGTTTTGCAATGTGTTTCATAGGTGCTGTCTTCTTTGACCACTAGAAAAACCCTATGAGGTAGATACTATTATTAACATGATTTCACAGATAAGGAAATCAAGGAGAGAATAAGAGGCTTGCCCATAATAATAAATTAGTAAGTATCTGAGGCAAGATAAGAAGTGAAGTCTTCCTGATTTCCACTGAGGGGATAGACAAGTTCTCTAGCCACTTTACCATAGGAAATCCAACAACTATGCAATTCTTAGAACAATTTGCCCTATTTTTCTGCCATTTTGTCATCATTGTTATAGAAATATAATAGGTCATCATAGGACTTAGGACAATTTTGGTTCTTCTTCTGATTCATTGGTTTTAATATAGCCCCAAATCCATTATTTGGTGGCTATCTTACTGTGGATAAGCATTTCTGTACTTAACTAGGCTAGTCCTCATATAGCAGATAATAAACCTTGTCTGTTTTTCATCAGTATTCAAAGACTTTCCATCATTTTAGAACCTGTCAGAATTGTGTTCAAAGCACAGAGGCCTTGGGAACCCTGATTTTTCTCTGTACTTCAAAAAAGGAACATCTTAGAATCAAAACACTTGGGCCTAACAATCTATAAGTCAAATCAAATGTATGAAGACTATTTTCCAGGCTGTGATAAGCAGTTGAATAGGCAGTCTATTGAATTACTTCATCAATATATGATTTTTTTTGTAATAAAGTAAACTTTATTCCTTAAAATAGAAGAAGGCTTAGGATCATATATTTGGCCCGGGAAGGAGTGTTGGAGGCCATCTGGTTCATCCTCCTCACTTAACAGATAAAAAAACTCAGAAAGTTGAAGTTACTTGCCTAAGGCCACAAACCTATCAACTAGCCAGATGGATGATTTGAATACAGGTCCTTTGACTCTAGCTCTAGCACTGTTTGAACAAAACCACATTGCTTCAAATTAATATATAGTACTTGCTTGTGAATTCAGCAAGACCTTTAAAGGAGTTTTTTCCCTTTGTTTATTTATAATATTATTTAATTTACAATATTATTTAGAATGTTTTGTTAAAGTGTGGATCTGTTTCACGTCTTCAACTAAAAACTACCTCCTGCCTCCTCTCAACCTTTGCTCCCAAACACTTGTTCCAAGTGTTCATTCCTTTTTTAAAAAATAATTAATTATTTTTAGTTTTTAACAGTCACTTCCATAAGATTTTGGTTTTGGCATTTTCTCCCCCATATTCTCCTCCACTCTCCCCAAGACAGCATGAAATCTTATATAGGCTTTACTTATACATTCATATTAAACATATTTTCATATTAGTCATGATGTAAAGAAGTGTTAGAACTAATGGGAGGAACCACAAGAAAGAAGAACCAAAACAACAAAAGAAAAGGAGAGCAAATACTGTGCTTCCATCTGTATTCTGATTCCAAAGTTTTATCTCAGAATGTGGATAGCATTTCCCATCAATACATAAATCTTATACTAATATTGCCAATAGATAATGAATGGGGCTCAGAATTTAATAGGAGTTGGAGAGTAGACCTAATTGTATATAATGGCATAATTCTTTCAGAGACCCAAATCCATTCCTAAATTAAAACCTCACATTCTTTAATATTATACCATCCTAATAGTACTATTTGTATATGAATCATAGGATACCACAAACTCAAAATAAGGCTGTGTTGCAGGTGATTGGAAAGGTAATGGAGAGACATGATGTATGTTGAAATAGGCTAAAGCCTACTACTAATTATGACTTTGTATGAAAAAATTCCAAAGAAGATATAATCCAAAAAATACACACATACACATACAAATTTGAGGTCCATGATGTAGCAAAAATGAGGGATAACAAGAGAGCCACTGCTTCGGTAACCTTCATGTTCATGTTGGTCAAAAGAAAAAAAAACAAACTAACAAACAAACTAACATCCTAACCTTCTCTCTCTCTCTCTCTCTCTCTCTCTCTCTCTCTCTCTCTCTCTCTCTCTCTCTCCTCTCTCCTCTCTCCTCTCTCCTCTCTCCTCTCTCCTCTCTCCTCTCTCCTCTCTCCTCTCTCCTCTCTCCTCTCTCCTCTCTCCTCTCTCCTCTCTCCTCTCTCCTCTCTCCTCTCTCTCTCTCTCTCTCTCTCTCTCTCTCTCTCTCTCTCTCTCAATTACTGTACCCCTCTCCTTCTATTTTTGTCCAAAAACTTTGTTTTAATCCTTTTTCCCTTTAGGTCCTGATATAGCATCACAGAAAATAAGGTGTTTTTTTTCCTGCTTCAGTGACCTAAACTGTTATAGATGTAAGTAAAAAAAAAAAACACAACAACTTGAAGACAACCAATATAGCTCTATTCATGAAAAACAAGATTGCTTTTGTAACGATGGTATTGGGGAAAGCGTCTAACACTATCTCCTAAATCCTTTATCAAAAGTAAAGCATTTTGTAGTGACAAAGACATTATATAATCTCTTTTGTAGGAAAGAATCTGGAGGAAGGAGTTACATATTTATTGAGTTATTTTTATTAAATTTATTTCAGTGCAACTACCTTATTTGATTTAACTGGCATTAACAATAAAATGGAATAAAAAGAAAACTTCATCTGTGAAATATATTTAAGGAAGTTGAACGTTTTCCTTTGCTTCTTTCCCTTATTCCTTTGCACTTCACTTGTATTTTCATCGGAAGTATGGTGTGTGTACTTAAATTTAACAGGAACTAACATAAGAAATGTCTGAAAAAGGAAGTGTAATTATAAAATAGTAACATGAAATTTGAGAAATATTTGCTAGAAAAAAGTGTGAAAAGGAATAAATATAGACACTCCCTTCATTTATTAAGTGAAAACTAAGCTCAGAAATTTAAAGCAAGAATGCACCTTACAGGTCTACTAAACTAAGTCTCTCATTTTACAAATGATGCAATCAAGGCCTAAAGAATTTAAGTGGTTTACTCAAGATCACACAATTAGTGCTGAGATTTAAATCTTAGTTTTCTGGATATCAAAAAAAAATAATTAAAATAAGAGATAACAGAATACTAACTCAAATGTAGGAATGATACCTAATTTCAAATTTAAAAAATATATTTTTTTACTTTTAGTTTTCAACATTTATTCCCTCAAGATTTTGAGTTCCAGATTTTCTCTCCATCTCTCCCCTCCCCAGCAACATGAGATGACATATCCATTCTGATTACCCCTTCATCCAGTCTTTCCTCCCTTCTCTCATGCCCCTTCCTTATCCTCTAACCCCCTTATACTAATTTTTAATATTTAATTAATTAATTTACTTTTTGTTTACAAGATTCAGTTCTACAATCACTTGAGTATCAAATTTTCTTCCCTACCCCTCCTACCTCCCCTCATGGCAGCATGCAATCAAATATAGGATCTACAAATACCTTCACATTAAACATTAGTCAGTTTGTAAAGAAAGATTATAACCAATGGAATGAACAATGGGAAAGAGAAAACAAAACAAGAAAAAGAAAGATAGCAGGTAGTTTGCTACAATCTGCATTCAAACTCTGTAGTTCAATCTCTTGATGTGGACACCTCTTTCTATCATGAGTCTTTTTTTTTTTTAAGCAATTAGGGTTAAGTAACTTCCTCAAGGTTACACAACTAGTTATTTATTTATGTGTGGGTGCTAATTTTTTGAGGCCAGAACTGATCCCAGGTCATCCCAACTCTGGGGCCGGCACCCTTACTCACTTCGGCACCTAGCCAGCCCCCATCATGAGTCTTTTGGAGTTGACTTATAATCTTGCATTTCTGAGAAGAGCCCAGTCTATCAAAGTTGGTTGTCACACCTATTTTGTGTCTGTAATTGTGTACAAATTTCTCTTGGTTCTGCTCTTCTCACTCAACATCAGTTTGTATAAGTCTTTCTAGGTTATTATGAAGTCCGTCTGCTCTTCATTTCTTATAGCAAAATAGTATTCCATTGCATTCATATACCACAACTTGTTTAGCCATTCCCCAATTGATTAACATCCCCTTGATTTCCAATTCTTTTCCACAACAAAAAGAGCTTCTATAAATATTTTTGTACATGCAGGGCCTCTTCCCACTTCTATGATCTCTTTGGCATACACCCAAGAAGTGGTCTTACTGGGTTAAAGGGTATACACTTATTTATAGCACTTTGGGCATAGTTGAAGATTGTTCTCCAGAATGGTTAAATCAGTTCACAACTCCACCAACAATGTATTAGTGTTCCAATTTTTCCACATCCTCTCCAGTATTTATTATTTTTCCTATTTTGTCATCTTAGCCACTCTGACTGGTGAGATGTAGTACCTCAGAGTTGTTTTGATTTGCATTTCTCTAATCAACAGTAATTTAGAGCATTTTTTCATATGCTTATATACATACACTCACATACACACACATATATGTATGTGTGTATATATATCTTTAATTTCTTCCTCTGAAAACTGCCTGTTCATATCCTTTGACCATTTATCAATTGGGGAATGACTTATATTCTTATAAATTTGACTCAGTTCTCTGTATATTTTAGCAATGAGACCTTTATCAGAGACACTGGTTGTAATAATTCTTTCCCAATTTTCCACTTCTCTCTTAATCTTGGTTACATTGGCTTTGTTTGTACATAAACTTTTCAATTAAATGTAATCAAAATTATCCATTTTGCATTTTATAATGCTAACTCTTGTTTGGTCATAAAATCTTCCCTTCTCCATAAATCTCATAGGTAAACTATTTCTTGCTTGCCCAAATTGCATACAGTATCAGCCTTTATACCTAGATCATGCACCCATTCATACTTGATTTTGGAATAAGGTGTTAGATATTGTCCTATGCTCAGTTTCTGCCATAATATATGTCAGTTTTCCCAGAAGCTTTGTCAAATAGTGAATTCTTATCCCCAAAACTAGGGTCTTTGGATATATCAAACAGTAGATTATTATAGTCATATAGTACCCAATCTTGTATACCCAATCATATATTATATTGCTCCACTATTCCTCAGCCAGTACCAAGTAGTTTTGATGACTGCTGCTTTATAATACAGATTAAAATCTGGAATAGCTAGGCCACCTTCCCTAGCATTTCTTTTCATTAATTCCCTTGATATTCTGGACCTTTTATTTTTCCAAATGAATTTTGCTACTATTTTTTCTAGCTTTATAAAGTAATTTTTTTATTAGATTGATTGGAATGGCACTAAATCTGTAATTTAATTTAGTTAAAATTGCCATTTTTATTATATTAGCTCAAACCAGCCATGAGCAACTGATGTTTTTCCAGTTAGTTAGATATGACTTTATTTGTGTGAAAAGTATTTAGTATTTGTGTTCATATAGGTCCTGAATTTGTTTTGGCAGGTAGGTTCCCAAATATTTTATAATGTCTAAGTAACTTTAAATAGGATTTCTCTTTCTATCTCTTGCTGTTGGATTTCATTAGAAATATATAGGAATGCCAAGGATTTATGTTGGTTTATTTTATATCCCGCAACTTTGCCAAATTTATTTATTTCCTCAAGTAGCTTTTTACTTGATTCTCTAAGTATATCATCATATCATCTTCAAAGAAAGAAAGCTTAGCCTCTTCTTTGCCTAATTTGATTCCTTTGATTTCTTTTTCTTCTCTTATTGCTACTGCTAACATTTCTAGTACCAAACTGAATGAGAGAGGTGATAGTAGACTCATTTCACCCCTGATCTTATTGAAAATGCTTCTAGCTTATCCCCATTTCATATAATACTTGCTGATGATTTTAGATAGATAGTACTTATTACTGTAAGGAAAACTCCATTTCTTCCTATACTTTCTAGTGTTTTTAATATTTTGTCAAAAGCCTTTTCTGTGTCTATTGGGATAATCCTATGGTTTCTGTTACTTTTGTTGTTGATATGATCAATTATATTGATAGTTTTCCTAATATTGAACCATCTTGCATTCCTGGAATAAATCCTACCTGGTCATAGTTTCCCTCTTACTTTCTTGTAGGGCAAGATAAATTTCTATACCCCATTGCCTTTATATCTTATTGCCCAGTTTCATATAAAAACCATATTTTTTAACATTGGTTTTTAAAACTTTTAGTTACAAAATTCTGTCCTTTCTTCCCTTCCCACCCACCCTCATTAAGAAGGCAAACAATTCATTATAGGTTATACATGTGTAGCACTTTCATAATGGTCATACTGTGAAAGACTCCCTATATTTCCCTCCATCCTATCCCTCCCCTCGCCACTTATTTTATTTTCTCCTTTGAATCTGTCCATTTTTTAAAGTATTTGCTTCTAATAAACTCCCTCCCCCAATCTGCCTTCCCTTCTATCATCCCCACCCCCATCCCCTTCTCCATTATTTTCCTATAGGATAAGATACCCAATTGAGTGTATATTTTATTCCCTTCTTAAGCCAAATCTGATGAGAATAAGGTGCATTCATTCCCTCTCACCCACTCTCTTCCCCTCCATTGTGAAACCTTTTTCTTGCTTCGTTTATGTGATATAATTTACCTCATTCTGTATTTCCCTTTCTCCTCCCAATATATTCCTCTCTCATTGCTTAATTTTATTTTTAAATATCATCCCTTCATATTCAACTCACCCTGTTCTATCTATCTGTCTGTCTTATCTATCTATCTATCTATCTATCTATCTATCTATCTATCTATCTATCTTTCTATCCATATATCTATCTATATTTCCTCCAATTACCCTAATACTGAGAAAGATCTCATGATTTATAAATATTAACTTTCCATGTAGGAATGTAAACAATTCAACTTTAATAAGTCCCTTATATTTTTCTTTCCTTTTTTCCTTTTCATGCTTTTCTTGCATATTGTATTTAAATTTTTTCTATTCAGCCCCGGTCTTTTCAGCAAGAATGTTCGAAACTCCCCTATTTCATTGAATATCCACTTTTTACCCTGAAGCATTATATTCAGTTTTACTGGTGATTCTTGGTTTCAATCCTAGCTCCTCTGACCTCTGGAATATCAGGTTCCAAAACCTTCAATTCCAATATGTAGAAGCGGCTACGTCTTGTGTTATCCTGACTGCATTTCCACAATACTCAAATTGTTTCGTTCTGGCTGCTTGAAATATTTCTCCTTGACCTGGGAATTCTGGAATTTGTCTACAATATTCCTAGGAGTTTTCCTTTTGGGACCTCTTTCAAGAAGTGATTGGTGGATTCTTACAATTTCTATTTTACCCTCAGGTTTTAGAATATCAGAGCATTTTTCCTTGATAATATCGTGATAGATGATGTCTGGTCTCTTTTTTTTTATCATGGCTTTCAGGTAATCTAATGATTTTTAAATTATCTCTACTGGATATTTTTCCAAATCAATAATTTTGCTAATGAGATATTTCACATTTTCTTCTATTTTTTCATTCTTTTTGTTCTGTTTTATAATTTCTTGTTTTCTCATAAAGGCATTAGCTTCTATTTGCTCCATTCTAATTTTGAAGGAATTATTTTCTTCAGTGAGCTTTTGGACCTCCTTTTCCATCTGGCCAATTATGGTTTTTAAGGCATTCTTCTCCACATTGGCTTTTTGAATTTCTTTTGCCATTTAAGTTAGTCTATTTTTAAGGTGTTATTTTCTTTAGTATTCTGAGGGCCTCCTTTAGCAGCTGCTGACTCATTTTTTCATGATTTTCTTGCATCATTCTAATTTATCTTCCTGATTTTTCTTCCCCTTCTCTTACTTGATTTTCAAAATCCTTTTTGAGCCCTTCCATGGCCTACGATCAATTCACATTTTTTTGTGGAGGCTTTTGATGCAGGAATTTTGACATTGTTATCTTCTGGTTGCATGTTTTGATCATCTTTGCCACCAAAATAACATTCTATAATCTGGCTTTCAGCTTTACTGGTGATTCTTGGTTTCAATCCTAGCTCCTCTGACCTCTGGAATATCAGGTTCCAAAACCTGAAAAATATCCTTTAGAGATAATTTAAAAATCATTATACTATCTGAAAGCCATGATAAAAAAAGAGACTAGACATCATCTATCATGATATTATCAAGGAAAAATGCCCTGATATTCTAAAACCTGAAGGTAAAATAGAAATCTGGTGTGTGTATGTGTGTGTGTGTGTGTGTGTGTGTGTGTGTGTGTGTGTGTGTATTAATGAATTCTTTAAAATAATTTTACCAAATTCTATGTATTTCATGTTTGTTACATAAGCATTTTAAGAAAAATAAATAAATGTCAGGACAAATATTATTTCTAGCACTTTCCTTCAGCCTGGGAGTTTCAGTGATATTTGCAAATATTTGGTATGGGTCTTCAAATCTATCACAAGTTGCCCATCTATTGATGAATGGTATATTTCAAACTTGAGGCTACAAATCAACAAGAAATAAAGAATGAAGGAAGGTACAAAAAAGCAGTGAGATAAGTTTAGAAATATGATGATGTATGTGCCCTGTGCATTTCTAGTTTGACTTGATTTCATCTTTAGACAAATTTGCATATATCTTTCAGGGCCAAAAATAACACATTTTAAATCATCTGTATCATTTTAAATGTTAATTTAAAATACATTATGCCATATTTTTAAATTGTTAATTTTTCATGTATCATTAGATACAAGTAATTATATTTTAAAAGGGGAAATAATTCTAAAATTCACTATGATTAGTATTTTGCTTTTTTAAAAAAAATCTGTTGGCCCACATACTTAGTGTTGTGTGATTAGAAGCATCACTGCAATAAGAATGGTCATATACACATTTGCAAAGTTAGAATTCCTTGCAGTGGACTTGCAAAAAAATTAGTAAGTAAAAAATAGAGGTATTATGATCTCCAATATGAACGTGGGATGGTATATAGAAAGAAGTTCTTTAAATCTGGAAAAAGAAAGATCTGAAGCCAAGTAGTGACCACACATTAGAAACAAATACTATCAGATACTATTTTGTCAGAAAAATTCCTTCAATCTCTGTTCAAATATTTTGAAACAAAGTGGGAAGTAAGAAATAAATCTGACACAATGCTGTTGTCTACTTTTATATATAGTTGTTTTTTCTATGCCAAAATATTTTATAACATAGTGTTTTTAAGATTTTTTTTTTATTTTAGCACTTTTAGAAATTGACATAAATTTATTGTACTAGTGAAATATAACAGTGATTGCTCTCAATAAATATGTTTTTCTTTAAAACTTTTATAAATCTCTTACCTTCCTTAATTATTTCAGTCATTTAAAAAAGATAATATTTTGCTTATTTTCTATATAATTTATAACTAAATAACATTATTGGTATTTTAACTCATACTGCAGTTCTTATATCCAAATGAGAGCTGTTCCTTTTAAAGTAGTCTCCTGAAAAAGTCATCAACTTATTCTGATGTTGTTTTGAAACTCTTCTTTGGCAAATAACTTTGATGCCTCTCTGACCTCAGTCCATTCTTTTGAATATCCTTGGTACAAATCTTGGTCATTTGAGGAAGGAGCCAATCTTGCTCTTTGAGAGAAGATTTTATTTTTTAGCCATTGCTATAAACTATTCAATAACAGCTCTTGGGAATGAGGTGAGAGAATAAAGCTGGGTATTAGCATTTAATATAAAAAAATATGATGGGGTTATACAGTAGCCTGAGTGATGTGTTTGTGTGTTTCTGTATGTACATGTGTGCAAGAGTCTGATAAACTGCATCTAAAGGCATTTCACAACCAAGAAATTTATTTTGAGTAATGGTGACTAAATTATATATCAACCATCCTTTAGATTGATAAGTTCTATTATGATTTTAAAAATAAAACAATCTCCTTACTTGACCTTCTACATATTTGAAAACATTTCATTTGTAAAATGTAAGAATTGGAAGTTACCTTAGAACTTAGCTAGTAGTTCAACCCAATTTATTTGATATTGTCATTTCAGAAATTAGAGAGAGAGAGAGAGAGAGAGAGAGAGAGAGGAGACAGAGAGAAAGATTCCCTAGATAAAGGGAGCTAGAGGAATATAAGAGAAAATTGGTTTATATTGAGCCAATATTTATAACATTAATTGTTACATGTAATAAATATTTCAATAGATTAAATAATACACTTGCATTTTGCAAGAGAAAACATTACTAACATAAACATTTTTTATGTGACTCATATTTGCATCATGTAAAAGTCAGGGTTCCAATGAACTATATCACATGGTATATATAAGCAAAAGCATCATGATATATATTTGCTTTTTGTTTTTTTTTCTCTAGAAGAAATTCAAAAATAGAATAAACATAAATGCTAAAAATTTTGTTGCTTTTAATTCATCTAATGAATCACTAGTGCAGGTGTTACAAATAAATTATAGCATAAACCAACAAAATTACTTTAAAGAGATCTTCAAATGTCTACTTGAAACTTATATAGAAAAGTATGATTTTTGTGAGTTGAATTAAACCTTGTATTCTTTGTGTATTAATTCCTTTAGTCTTATTTAGAGCTGATTTAAACCATTCAATATTCAAATAAAAGAACTTTGGTGTATAAAAAGGTTTAGAATGCTTTGGTACCAGCTGACTAGGACATTTTCTGTATGTTGACATAGATAACGAAGTATTAAGAGTTAAAAAGAGAATCTTTTAAAACCTCACTTAACACAAATTATATTCTCTCCACAAACATATGAAAATTATGAAACAAAGCAAAGAAAAGTAACTAGAGTTACTTTTGAGGTTTTGACTCCCCTTAATCATCCTGCATATAAGGTTGCTAAATATTCAGAATTCTTGTTCTCTGTATTTGTAGATGTCACATGAAGAAACTGTCCAAGGTTAAATATCTCTCTTCAGAAACAGTTTATTTTACTTATGACTTTAAGCAAACATGATTTTATTAGTATGGACATCACATTCTATATAAATAATATGTTTTTGGTAAGAAAAATGAGATGTCTAATAACCTTGGGATTTCAGATTCACCTCTATAATATGATCCCATTTAATTCTGCTTCTGATATCAGCCAATTTAAAGCATTTCTTATCTTTTTCTTCTCTCTCTTTCTTTTTTTTTTTTTTTTTGCTTTTTGGTGGGTAAGTGGGGTTAAGTGACTTGCCCAAGGTCACACAGCTAGTTTTTGTGTTAAGTGCCTGAGGCTGAATTTTATATCAGGTCCTCCTCACTCCAGGGCCAGTGCTCTATTCACTGTGCCACCTAGATGCCCCTCTTATCTTTTTCTATATACCCAGTCAGTAAATAACCATTTAAGTCCTTAACACATGCAGAACAACCTGCTATGTGTTGAGGAAGAGATGAAAACAAAGTAAACCATGCTACCTGTTCTCAAGGAGCTTATATATGAAAGGTATAATATATTCTTAGAAATTCAAGGGAAGATTGTTTTCAATTGGAAACTTTGTGAGGGAAGTAAAATTTGAGCTGTGCCCTCAAGAATAGGTAGGATGTTATGTTTTTATGTCTAGCTATACAAACAATAGTGTTCAGATTGTAGGGGGTTTTTTCCCCCAAAATAACATTTCCACATATTTTATCTGTATTAATCTGTTCCCTCTCTCTACCACTTTGGAGCTGGCCCTTATTGCCTCTTTCTTGGACACAGACAATAAATAACATGTTGGCTTGTCTGCCTACCACAGTTCTTTCCCCACTCCATTTCACTTCCATTTCAGCCAAATAGTGATTTTCCTAAAGCATGGGTCAAACCATGACACCCCTATTTTCATTAAGTCTGGTAACTCCCTATCATCTCTGGGATCAAATACAAAATCATCTGGTTGTTATCCTATGCCCTTCATAAATTAACCTCACCTTTCCAGTCTTTTTACACTCCCCATTTGATATGGACTCTTTGATCCAATTATCCTGGTCCCCTTGCTTTTCCTTAAGCAATTCACTCAGTCTCCAGGCTCCATTCATTTTCCCTTGCTGTTCCTTTGCATGCAATGCTCTCCCTTCTCATCTCTGCTTCCTGGCTTCATTCAAGTCCCAGATAAAATCTGACCTTCTAAAGGAAGCCTTTCCTAATGCCTCAATTCTCATGCCTTTCCTTTGTTTTTTTTCCAATTTACCCTGTATATAACTTGTCTGTACATATTTGTTTGCTCACAATGTCCCACAGTTACATTGTGAGCTCCTGCTAGGCAGCGACTATCTTTTCTCTTTATTTGTATTTCTAGCCCTTAGCAAGGTGTCGGTAATATTACAGGGGCTTAGTACTCACTTTAGCCAGTCTGGGTCATAAAGGCTTAGTAATGTAATGAAAACCAATTTGTGGAAAGGTTTGACTATGACTTCAGGTGTCAAAGAAATGCTTACTGGGAAGAGACATCACCTAGTCTTCTTAGGACTTCTGAAGGGGGGAATGTGAAAATTAGGAATGAATTAAAAGCAAAGAAAAAAGCCTGGACTTTAGTTCCTTGCATTTCCCTGAAGCATTCATCAGTGCTCTCTATTCTGTAGGTTTCTTGGTAGGCAATAAGGAAAACAGCAATCATTTGTTAAGCACTTACTATGTGTTGCATAGTATGCTGCACAATAAATATCTATTGAATTAATGATGAATCTACACAGAAATGCTAAAATATGAGTTTTAAGAGATATCCTGGATTCATGTAGGATTTAGAAGTGAAAAGGACCTTAAAAATTACATACTCATTGTACATACATACTCATTGTGCTGATGAAAAAGTTTAGATTACCATTATTGTTCTTGTTAATAATATTAAAAAGGATGAGGATGATAATCATAAAGTAATAAAATATCACATTTAGTCCATAATTTTCAAGGCATATAATGTATATGATCTCCTAGTATAAAACACCCCTCAGAGGCAGATAGTACAATAATGATATTCCCTTTTATTAGTAAGGCACATGAGACTCAGAGAGGTAAAAAAAAAATTATTAAAATTTGCATAGCAGATAATTAAAAGAATGAGGCTGAAAGTAAAGATTCCTATTAATAATTTAGTACAAACCTGGAATAAGAGGGCTCATAAGTTACTTTTTTTTAGGAAGATTTCTTTTCTTTTTAGAATTAAAGGGAAAAAATTACACATACAGAGAAGAAATGACCAAAAACTCTTCAAAGCAAGGAAATGGCCTTTCCAAGGTCAACAAAAAGCAAGTGGCAGACCTGGTGTCAAAACCAAAGTGCTCCAACTCCAAGTTCAGTGTCCCTTTACCATGCCTATTTAAAGGAGAAATAGATTGTCTTGAATTTTTGGTTGAAGCAAATGGTTCCTTTTGATGGTATGTTTATTTTTTATAACTAAATTTATTTTTAACTTTTTAAAAAATTTTGAATTCCAGATCCTCTTCCTCTTTACATCTCTCCTTGCCTTTCAGAAGGCAAGTGGTATATCAATTGCACATGTGAAATCACGAAAAATATTTTCGTATTAACCCTGTTAAAAAAAACAAACTTTATTTTTCACTAAGAGATCATCATTTCTCTCTCTGGCATGTAATCATCATTATAATATTGCTGTTACTTTGTACAATGATCTCATTCTACTCATTTCACTCTCCATCAATTTATATAGGTCTTCCCAGGTTTTTCTGAAAACATCCTGGTCCTCATGTCTTATAAAATAATAGCATTCCATTTTAATCATATACCACAACATGTTCAACCATTTCCCAGTTGATGGGCATCCACTCAATTTCTAATTCTTTGCCACAACAAAAAAACCTGCTCTAAATATTTTTGTACATATAAGTTCTTTTCCTTTTCCTATAATTTCTTTGGGATACATACATACATAACAGTGGTATTGATGAGTCAAAAAGTAGGGGCATACTTCTAAATTTTTCTCCAGATAGTTTGAACCAGTTGACAATTGTACCAACAATTCAGTAAAGTCCCAATTTTTACACACCCCCTCCAGCATTTGTCATTTTCCTTTTCTATCACGTTAAACACTCTATAGGTATGAAACAACTGATTTTCAATTGCTCTATCTAGCCTGAAACCTTGAGAAGATAAGTGAAACTGGTAATATTTCTAAAGTGATGGATCCTTTCTTGAGGAAAAAAAAATGAGAGTAACCAAAGATCCTCTGTCCATGTAAATTTTGATTAAAATGAGGTAGGGATTTTTGTGTTCAAATACAGACTACAAAAGAAGCTAAAAATCATCTTGGCATTTGACTATGTAATATCGGATTGTTCTGCTGATTATATCCTACACTACCGTTTTTAAGATTAATTTAAAAAAATGAAACTCAAGTTGACAGTCATGTTTCACTATTGTTGTAGAGTTCAATTGGGTGTTGACTCTTCAGATATGCCTTTGTATAGAATCAGAGGTGGGAATTAAATGGAACGTGCCTCTAAGTATTTTGACTGCTTCAGGGCAGTGAATGACTAAGCATCCAGAACAAATGGTAGTAGATTTAGTATAAGTGCTAGAAAATGTAAAAGTTCCTTTAATAAATTTCTATTGGGAAGCCATTATCCTTTGAAAAAAATGGTAGAAAGAAATCTATTCTGTGTTCCACGATTGTGAGAACTAGGGTGGTGAGATCAAAAGAACCCTAATGAATCATCAATCACAAATATTAGAGTTGAAAGGGACCTTAGAAATCATAATGTCCACCCTCCCTCATTTTCCATATTAAAAAGATGAGGCTATAGGGGCTAATAATAATAGCCAATAGATGCTGGCATTTGTATATTGTTTTGCAGTTTGTAATACATCTTACATACATCACTGTATTGTATACTCCTAACAACCCTGTGATGATGGTATTATAACTATGATTTCCCCTATTTTAATAGATGAAGAACTCAAGGCCCCTAGAGGTGAATTAATTTTCTTATTAAAGTACATAGCTAGTTAGGAGCTGTGCCAAACCTAAAATCTACATTTTAATTGCCATTCCAGTGTGAAACTGCAATGTGTGTGTGTGTATGTGTGTGTGCGTTTAAAAAGAAAATTAATGTAACATTATCTTTCCTAGGTATATAATTTCCCAACCAATAAATGAGAATAAAATAATAAAATATTTGAAAATAACAACTTGGAGACAATTCCATTGGGATTCCCTCATGTGAAACTATATCTTAAAAGGTTAGGAAAGTCAAATCAATCAGAAAAATCTTGAAATTCTGCTTAACCTTTCATGTTTTGAGGTTATTTTTGGTTTTGGTCATTTATAAGCCTCATGTTAAATTGAGCTGGGCATAGAATACTCTACACAGGGGATTTTTGGAAGGACAATGTTCCAGTGCTTGGTTCCACTCCTCCAAATCACCCTACCTCTTTTCTGAGGGCAATAGTTTCTCAACCACAGGCTAGCCTTTGGCTCCAACAAAATATATCTTTTATATTCTTCTTGTCAGCTAGAAAAACAAAACATTTTTATTTACAGGAGAGTTCTAGTTGTTGGTACTTTGGCATAAAATATTTGAATTCCCTTTGGACTGATTCAATGATTTGAAGGCCTCTCACTTTGGGGGTTCTGTGTCCTGACTGAGGAAACTTGTTCTGAGAAATTTGGGCAAGTCACCTTACCTCTCTGGGTCTCAGTTTTCCTATCTACAAAAAAATAGATTCCTTTCATGGTACTTTTAACTCTGAAGTTTTGAATATATTTTAAAATTTAAATTTTTGAAAACAAGTGAACACCTCAACTTTGAGATAGATGTCTGAAGGCTCTGAATTTTAAGCACTGTCATGTTAGTCCTTGTATAAAGATGAGCTCTAAATGACCAAAATGTCAAAGAGAGAAACTACCTTTATCCTTTTAAACTCACATATAATCTCTTCAGAGTTTAAAAAAAAGGAAGGAGTAAAAAAATCTCCAAACAACATTCTTTTAAAAATCAACACCTTAACCTAAATTAAATTAGTGTCATCATGAAACAAATTAATAACCAGGGCTTACCACTAATTATTTCACTCTTGGTGGAACTATGTCTAATTATTTTGGAAAAAAATGCATTTTTTAAACTAAAATTTTCATACCTTTTGACCTAGAGGGCCTACTACTAGGAATACACCCCAAGAATCACAGTAAATTTGAGCTGGAAGAACTTTTAGCATCCAGTTAGTCTAGTTCTGTTTCTATTGAGACAAGGAAACTGAGACCCAGACAGGTTAAATGACACATAAGAAGTTGTACATAAGTTGCAGAGGCAGCATTTGAACTTATTTCTCTTACTTTAAGTGTATCAAGCTTTTTTTTTTACTTTAACAATCTAAGGTCACTAAAAGATTCCTTGTAGTGTGTAAGTATGCATGTATGTGTGTGTGTGTGTGCATTGGGGTAACAAAGATAAAACAATAAAACAAATTCCTACTGACTGGGGAAATGGTTAAATATTTTTTTGTTACATGAATATAATAGAAAATTTAAATGTCAAAAAAGCAATAAATATAAAGAATACAAAGAAGTATGGGAAGATTTATATAAACTAATACATAACAAGCCAAGCAGAATCAAGAAAACAATATAAAAATGTACTTCAACAATGTAAACAAAAAGAAAAAAAAACATGAAAATAAATAATGTATAATTAGAATGTCCATCTTTGACACCAAAGAAAAGTTCAGAAATGTATCTTTTTCTTTCTTTGCAGAGATGAAGGACTATTGCTGCAGCATATTTCATATGCAGTTATATATATATACATAATTGATATATTACTTGGTTTCCTATAGTGCATTTTTTCTTAAACTTTTTTTTTCTTAAAAGTCATGACTCTCTGGGCATGGGAAAGAAGTTGCTATATATTCTGAAGTGAAGAAGATATAAGAACCAAAGATATCACTATATATTTTATACTACATGTTTTAAAAAAGCAGGGTTTAGGGGTGACTAGGTGGCACAGTGAGTAAGAACACCAGCCCAGGAGTTGGGAGGACCCGGGATTGGTTCCAGCTTCAGAAAATTAGCACCCACACATAAAAAAATGACTAGCCTTGTAACCTTAAGCAAGTTATTTAACCTTAATTGCTTTAAAAAAAAAAGGAGGGTTTAAATTGAATTAGAATTCTGTCAGATTGGGATGTTTGCCCTTTAGTATTTTCCTCTATATAAAACAAAGATTTATTGGGTATGGGCAAAAAGAATGGAAAATTTCAACAGAGATAGGCTCTGTACCTTTTCCAAAATATAAACCTTCTTAAAAACACTTTTGGACTCAACTTATGTTCTTTTAGACCCTCATTGTCCCCTCTGCTAATTCCTGATTAATGTTAAAATGTTACATTGAGCATTTTATGCTGCTGGGATAATAATTACTTTCATATGAAGTTACTTAAATTCTCCTGATGTGTATCTTTAGCTGAAATACTTAATTATATGAATTTATTGCTTGTAGTTACAGTTTGTCTTTACCCAAATAACACCAGCTTACCTAATCAAGACCTCTGTCTTTGATCACATTAACTTCTTTTTTGCTTTTCTCCTTCTCCTCCTCCTCCTCCTCCTCCTCTTCCTCCTCCTCCTCCTTCTTTTTCTTTTTTGCTTTTCTGGAGGGGGGAAGGCAAGGTAATTGGGGTGAAGTGACTTGCCCAAGGTCACAGAGCTATTAAGTGTTAATAGTGTCTGAGTCTGGATTTGAACTCAGTTCCCCCTGACTCCAGGAACAGTGCTCTATTCACTGTGCCACCTAGCTACCCCTATCAACTTCTTTTTGTTGTTGTTGGTTTTTGTTGTTGTTGTTGTTGTTTTTGTTTTGTTTTGCAGGGCAATTGGGGTTAAGTAACTTGCCCAAGGTCACTGGGCTAGGTTTTTGTTTGTGTTTGTTAAGTATCTGAGGCCGGATCTGAACTCAGTTCCTTCTGACTTCAGGGCCTACGCTCTACTCATTGGCCACCAGCTGCCCCAGCCCTCTCAACTTCTAAAGACATTTCTCTGATCTGATCATTTAGGATTTTAAAAGGCAACTCTATTAAAATCACTATCTTTTTTCCTCAGAGAAGTAATTGGTCTTTTCTTTTTTTAACTCTAGGCATTTCCAAGTTTTCATATTTATTATTTTCTTTAAATTAAGGGCATGAATGAAGGCTTAAATGTCAGTTACCCCACCCCTTGGCTTCTAGGCATACCTAGGAAAATAGGCCCTCTGCGAAATGGTAAATTATGCAAAATTCTCAGAACAAACACTGAGCTCTTTTTCTCTGCCTGGTGTTCTGATAATAATAATGCTAATAAACCAACATTTATATAGGGATTTAATTTCAAATCTTTTACATAGATTATCTCATTTTATCCTCACAGTACCCTGTGAGGTAGGTCCTACTATTATTTCCATTTTGCAGATGTGGAAACTGAGAATGAGAGATTTCTCAGAGTAACACAGTAAGAAAATGACTGAGAGAAGTCTTCTTGGTTCCAAGTCTTAAACTAAATCCACTACTTTACCTCTCTGTCAATGAAGTGGAATTATAGTTATCAACACTGAAGAGGAAAGGATTTTGATGGGGAAGAGCATCGAGAGCCTTCCTTTAATGGCACCAAATTGAGAGGCAGCCTATTGTGCCTCTACCTAGAGACTTGTCCCAATTCTGTATCTGAAGTATTTTATCTAGATGGGTATTTAAGCATTTTCTAAGGAGGAATTTTAGTAACTTATTTGAGTAATTAAGCTACTAGAATGAAGTATAAGGATCCAATTCAGATGGCAACATTGAATTCTTTTTTTAAAAAATGTGATTAGAGGCAAATAGTTTAAGTAAATATCGATTATAATTCTTGGGATTTTTTTCTTCGTTAAACAGAAAAGAATGGTAATGTGGCTCATAAACTATGTTTTTCTTCTGTTAAAATAGTTGATGTTGATGAATATAGTTCACCAAGGGCTTCTTAGATGTTTCCAACAAAAGATAAAGAATTTGTCAGCAAGGCAATACACTGTATTGTAGTGGAATGATTTGAGTGTTGTATTTGAAATTAGCCAAGCTCAGGGCTAGAACCCTGCCTCAGAGGCTTATAATCTCTCCAACATTCGACAAATTGATTAATTTCTCTTTACCTGATTTTCCTCATCTAAACAATGATGAAAACAGCACCATATCACCTCATATAATTGTTGTGAGGATCATATGAGATGATGTATTAAAGTGCTTTGAAAACTTTAAAGTGTCAAATATGTGTTTGTACTGAATATTAACCACCCCATTCATATCTCAAAAAGGACAATGATTTTGAAAATATGTGAATTTGGGAACCCACTGAAAAAACTAGATTTAGATCATGCTAGATTTTGAGGATAACACAATGTCAGGAAGTTTTGATTTTTTTTCCTTTCTATTTTTTTAGATGTTTCTGAAAATGACACCCCCCCACTTCCGCAGCAGTACTGTATATAAAATTGAGTGCACCAATTCATTTTTCTGTATTTGTGACAGAGATGGATGGGGAGAGAGAGAGAGAAAGAGAGAGAGAGAGAGAGAGAGAGAGAGAGAGAGAGAGAGAGAGAGAGAGAGAGAGAGAGGTGGGGGTGATAGAAGGAGAGAGACACAGAGACAAATAAAGACAGATGGAGACACAGAGAGAAAGACACAGTGGGACAGAGAGGGAGAAGGGGAGGGGGGAATGGAGAGGAAGAGGGAGAGAGAGGGAAAGAGGGGAGAGAGAGAGAGAGAGAGAGAGAGAGAGAGAGAGAGAGAGAGAGAGCACAAAAGGAAATGGAAATCATGTAAGTTAGAACTGCAAAATCTGTGCCCAAAAATAATAAAATTTTGATTGAACAAAGTAAAATATAGTTGCTTTGTTTCCATAAAAATAGGTTTCACATCTCTTGCTAAATAAAAGAACAAAATTCTTCATCTGTCAGTTTTTCTTTTGGTAGAGTTGTGGTTGCAGAAGGGTCGAGGATAGGTGGTTTATAATTTTTATACAACTGTCTGGAAAGCATAAAAACTTACTAGTGTTTTAATGAGCCAGAAGAAGAAAAAAGAAAAAATATATTTTATTCAAGAAAATTAAATGTCAAATTGGATTGGAAATGTTTACAAAGATACTTTCCCCTTCATTCATTATTATAAATATGATAAATGATTGTAGTTCCTTCCTGAGAATAATGTACTCCTTAAACTTTTTTTTTTTTCAATTTTGCCTTGGTTTTGACTAAGAGATTTCTCTGAACATGTGTTGCCATTTGGAGCTCCAAAAACACTGCTTAATAAGGCATAGAATGATTGCAAATTTTCTAGCCAACATGAAGCACAAAAACAATTAATTACTACTGTGTTTTTCAAAAGGAAGATATATTTTTCTCTCTCCGACATGCCCTCACAAAACCTAAAAGTTATTTTTATGTGTCACCGTCTCATTGCCCTTGAAGCTGGTGATAAGAGAATTCCCTCTTCATATATTTTTTCAGCCAGGAGTGTCATTTCCTTGGGTCTTTATGGTTCTATTCATAGATTTCTGTCATGTGCTTCAGGTCATTATTGCTGGCATTAGTGCTGTTCACATGAATTTTGACTGGTATTTGACACCAAAGAGAAAGGGAGAAAGTGTGGTAGTGTTTTTTAAATTTATTTAAAAGACATGATAGAAAAGTACTGTGGAGAATGGTCTTTAAATTAATGATGATATAATTTCATAGCTTATCTCCTCCCAGTTGATTTGCCCTAGCTTATCTGGATAATGCCTGAAGAGTGTTCTAGAATTGAGATCCTTTGCTCAAGACTATATTCCTTTTATAGAGCTGTCGCTACTGGTTGCTAGGCTCTTATCTGACTCAAATTGGAATACTATTTTGTAAATTGAGGGCAGGGAACAGATAGATAAAACTTGTGTGGGATAGGCAACCTCTGTCCTCAGTTCTCAATATCTCTACAAATTTTAGGTATCACAGGTATAAAAGTGGAAAACAAATGTATGTACTTAAAAGATACATATATTCTCCATTAAAAAAAGTTAATCTCATTTTCACTCTGTGACCCTAGGATGCAGATTGCCCTAATATGGTTCTGGTGTCAACTAGTTACTATTTTTGGATACATTAGATTATGGCCCTAGTAGAAGGGGGGTAGTCATGTTGCTACCCTCATAGAGGAGAGTAGACTTCAGCTGTCTCTGACACTGAATATGTCAAGTTTGAGGAGCAACTTGGCAGATCATTGATCCAAAACAGGTAGGGACCTTAAAGGTAATTTAATTGGACGTTCGTCTTTCACCTTCTCCCCAGGACCACTGTTGAACTTTATTCCTCTACCTTAGCCCATGATGGCTCTGTGATCTCAGTCTTCAATGTCCCCTAATCTTCAGCTAAGCCTTTTCTTTTGTCAGTTCAAAGATGCAGAATAAAAGTCTTTTGACTATGGTAGTAATGACAGGTCTGATTAAAAAAAAACAACAACTCCTTCCCACATAATCCCACAAAACAACAACAAAATCTTCCTAAATCCACTAATTTACCAAAAAAAAAAAAAAACCCTTAATTCTATGTATGTGTGTGTATTTACATTGACTAAATATATAGTTTACTGAACATGTAATTAAATTTTATAGATATTCTAGAAATTCATTTTAAAATCTCACTCTTACCTTAGCATGCTACCACTCCTCATATGTAAATCATCTATTCTTTTTCTAACATATATAGATTCTTTAGGACTGATTTAAAGAAGATAATCATACCATGATGCAGTAATCTTATTATTTATTACAATGTTCACCTTCTCTTTCTCTAATAACCTCTCATCATTCTAGCAGAAATATGTACAGAAGCAAGGAAAAATGCTCTATATTGTTATAATATATACCATAAGCAAATTCTTTATTTCTCTCATTCAAAAAATGCTGAAGATATTACTGTTATCATTATAATTTTCACCAAAATCATCATAATTATAATAATGCTTTATATTTAAATAGGGATTTAGAGAATTCAAAGTGTTTTTCCATATATTTTCTCATTTCTCACAAAAGGTAGGGAAAATATTATATCCATCTTAAAAATGAGAAAATTATAGGTCAGAGAGATTTAATGACTTCTCCAAGGTTACACAGCTCTCAAAGTATAATAATGGAATCTTACTATAGAAAATGATGTTTCTTCTGATAAAATATGGAAGTATTGGTGAAACAAATGGTTCAAAGCAGTATAGTAATGGCTACAAGAGTGGAAATATGACCCTTTACCATTATGGTACAGCACTAAAGCTTGAAGTACAGTGGTAAAATGGATAACTCACAACTCCTAGAAGACCCTTTGTTGAAGTAATCAAGATGTTCCATTAGGTTTGATGTAATCTTTCATTGAGCCTCTTAGTAGAGTCATGAAGCTGTCTTCAATGTGTTTAGTTTGCCCTTCATTTCTGCTGTAGCCATTGTTGTCACACACTGTTGTCCCAGAAATATTGCCTGAATACTGATTTAAAGAAAAATGTCAATCTTCTAGTTTTCTTCTGGTCGAGGTTATATATGGGGTGGTGTGGGAAGAGGCTGAGTCTTACTGTCACATCCATTCCAGAAGTTCCTTATCAGGGTCTTGGCTGGAATGGCATTCTCTGAGACACTGTTAGATACCCAGACCCTTGATTCCAAATTAGCTTGCTGAGCTATAAAAACATCACAGGGTATGGCCAATTCTCCTCAACCAAATTCCACAGACTTCCTCTCACATCTAATTAGAATACCTCAGTTTGATTGATTCATTTACTCAGTGAAGATGTTTAGGCCTTCTTTATTAGTACCTAGTTCATACCTCTGATTGACTGATTCAATTCAGATCTGTTCTCACATGACAAAGCTGTTAGAATGTAGCATCCTGTTCATTACTTTAAGTGGAATAAGGTCATTAATTGAGCTATTCAATCGATTCCCACCATTATAGAGAGAGTCAAATGTTATAAATTTTTCCTATGGTCATGCTAGAATTTAGGCAGAAGCTAGAAAAAAGAATATGTCTAGAAGAAAGGATTGAGAATGCAACTAGACTAAAAAGTCATCAAAAGCAGCAAAAAGCAGAAATTTATGTCCTAAATGTTTAAGCCAAAAATATCATGAGGGTCAGCTACCAGAGACCATGATCCCAAGAAAAGAAACAAAAAAGCAAATAGAAACATAGGCTGAGAATATTTTGGCTTAAGGGATCAGTATTCCAGACCAAAGCCTATGGAACAAGATTTCTGAACCAAGGCAATAGAGCTTGGTGTCAATAAGATTTGCAGAAGCAGAAGGAAAAAAATGGAATTTTATTTGGAAGTAAATAATTTACAATGTAAGTTGTAGTCTTCTTGATGGTAGGAATAGTGTATGATTATATACTTATATATTCTCCACTAATTTCCATTATGTCAGTCTGATTGGAGCCAGGGTAGTAAGGTTATGAGGACACGAGGAAAAAGGATTTGAAGATTTATCTGACTTTATTGTAATTTGAGGGTCCTTCACTGTTTTCCATATTTCAACAGCACACATCCTCTGCAGTTTCATGTTGGAACATCCATCAACCCTGAGACCTTCTCATCATTCCTCTGCTATGTTGACCCCTTTCTCTCATTTGTAAATTCCTTCTGTGGCCTCCATTTTAAGGAGGGGTCCATGCCTACCAAATTTCATTGTCTTTCCAGCTATGTTTCTGACTTTCTGGAAATCAGCACCATGCCCCTACATTGAATACTTTCTTCCTCCCATCTTTCCAGCTCCTTTTTAGATTTAGATTGTCTTCATAGATTATATTATAAACTCTCAAAGGGTCAGGACAGACTTTTTTCTCTTTGTTTAGCACAGTGTTTAGCACAATGCCTAGCACATAGTAAGCACTTAATACATATTCTCTGATTTGTCTTGTTGCCTGCAAAGTAAGTAGGACAAATATCAATATTCCCACCTTTCAGATAAATTGAGGCTGTGATTGGTAAAGTGATTTGTTCAAGGTCAGATAACTAGTAAATATTAGAATGTGAATTTGAAGTCAGGTCTAGTAGCATCAAATTCAGTGTTGATTTTCAATATATCACACGACCTTTTTGGTCATTTTGCATTCATTTGAAATAGGAATCTACTTTCATCAAAGAGGCTGTGACCTTATTTCTCTTCTGTCTTTCCAAGAGTTCTATTGGGTTTTAGCAATACCTAAACACTCTTGTTATTACTATTGCAACAATTGTAAATGGACTCTTAAGGCTAATCTATTCCTTAAATTCTATTTTGGTAGATTACATTGTCAGTTCTTAAAAAAGCATAGTTCTGTCTTATTTATTTTTTAATCTCCCATTGTCTGATATAATGTTTTGCATATAGTGGTAATTCAAAGGAAAAACACTTTGTAAAATGTAGAGTTTTATATGTTACTGTTGCTATCACTACTTCTACTGCTACCATCACTAACTCTACCACTACTACTGATAACAAGGATAATAAATATCCCTTGAATCGAATAAGAAGTTAGAGCTAATGCTATAGCTCAAGCTCAAATTGTAGCTAGTATTGATATTAGCTACATAATGCCTTCTCTTAAAAAGCTATATCGATATGTTTTGTTTCTATGCTATAAGCATTTACTGTTTACTGACACTCTGTGAGAGGTATGTTGTAAAAAAAAAAGTAAAAAAAATACTAAGTAAATGTAAAAATATAGTGAGCTCATCTGAAAAGGCATGTATAGTTCCACATCTATAGTATTCTCCAGGTCTTTGAGAAATTTATTTTCTTTTCCTCCTACACCCTACCTCATTGAAAAGAAAAAAAAAACTTGTAATAAATATTCATAGTCAAGTAAAACAAATTCTCACTTTGGCCAAATATGTATGTATGTATGTACACATATACGCATACACACACATATATATACATATATATTACATATATCTCATTCTGAACCATAAATCCATCATCTTGCATCAATAGAAAATATGTTGCATCAAAAGCATTGCTATAAATATTTTCATACATTTCATACATTTTCCTTTTATTTGATCTCTTTTAAGTATGGGCCTAGCGGTCATTTAGCTGAATCTGAAAGGTATGCACTGCTTAGTAGACATTGTTATATAATTCTAAATGTCTTTCCAAAATGGCTATGTACATTGACAGTTCCATCAACATTGCATTAAAATTGATGCTTTCTCTCAGACCCTCCTATATTTATCATTTTCATTTGTTATCATCTTTGCCAATCTGATGGGTATGAGGTACAATGCTAGAATTTTTTTAATCTACATTTCTCTATTTAGCAGAAATTAGAATATTTTCTCCCCCCACATAACTTTGGATAGACTGGGATAAACAATTTTCCTTAATAATTTGCTTTCTGTTCAGAAAGTCAACATTTCCATTGTCTCTTAGCTCACATTCACATCAGATTGTTTGAGGTTATAAGATGTGTGTGTGTGTGTGTGTGTGTGTGTGTGTGTGTGTGTGTAGTATTTTTAACTCTTTAAAAGTCAAATAATATTTCTTTTCTATTTCTTTTGTATCTCCCTTTGCAAAATAATTATTTAAACAATAGATGCTCATCATTTATGTTGACAGACCTACTTGCTCATTAGTATTTACTTAGCATATTAAATCCTTGGGAGAAGAATATGGAATTATTAAGGAATTTTTAAATAACTGACGTGCTAAAAGTTGCAGTGCTATAAAGTTTGTTAGCGATTAACTTAGCTCCTGTTTTCTGTAATTCATGTTATTTTCCAGAGATTCCAGATAATAACATTGCATTCCATAACCTCAATGTAATTAAACAAGGAAAGATAAGTTCTGAACCCAAATCCACATCATTTTTTAGATGAAGAATTTCACCACTTGTCTGTTTAAAATATTAAGAAAATTCTGTTATAAATTCCTATTAAAATAAATTCTCAAATATATTTTCATCTCAGTGAAAAGAGAATAATTTACTTAGCTTTCTCCATTGCTAAGATGAAACCATACCCAAAAGACTCTGCATTCTATAGTTGTCCTAATCTTTTCCTTGTCTTCTGGTTCCAAAGAGCCATTATTATAAAATGATATTCAAGCGACCAGCTTTGATCTTCTTCCTTAGGGATGTAAACTGAACTGCCTCCATGTCCTCATAAGCTTTTTTTTTTTAATTACAGCATATAACATTTTGTTTCATATAATAAGAAGGCATTTTTAAACAAGATTAATTTGAATATCTCAGAAGTGTATACTGAAGCATTAAATGGGATGAATGAGAAAACACACCAAGAATATTTAGTTTCTTATACAAGGAACTCAACTGAGGGGATATATTTTAAAATAATCTCTTCAAAATATTGAAAATTCCTTCCTTTGAATCCAACCATCAATGCTTTTAGAAGTTGACCTTGAAAATGGCATATATGGTTGAAAAATAAATAGGCTGGTTATAACAGGCTGTTCTTAACTGCTATTTCCTAGGGGGATAATGCAAAACCACAAACAGCAAGTATGAGCATTGTCTTTAAAGCTTTGAGATTTCTACAGCAAGCCACTAAGTGGACTCTGATTAAGTGAGACTCCTTAAGTAAACCATGGCTTCAAATGCAAACTTGGTTGTTTTGAGTTGTCTTGTATTTTATTTGTGAATAAATATTAGGGTGCTTTGAAGTGTGTAGGAAGATCCTGAAGGACTGTTCTCTGTGTCCATGAAAGGCCAAACCATAGGGGAATTAATCTAGGAGAGATTCAAATAATATATAAGAATGACTTCTTGCCTGTCAGAGTGATAAAACATGGAAATGAGGTTGAATTTTGTTTAGGTATTTACCCTGACTTAAAGACAAAATGGATACTTGCAATCCTTTCAATGCTTAAAATTTTCCTTGACTATTGTGATTTTCTCCACAGAACTTTTTAGTGTCTTCTTTGGGCTTAGTGAGAGGGACTATAACTAACCTGTCTCCAAAGGATCTTCTATTTAGAGGTCAATAAACATTTGGAGTAGGCTCCATGGTCTCCAGATTGTCTTGGTATCATTTGTAGTTTAATGTCCAGGTGCAGACACTACCTAATATGTCTACATAGAATTGAAACCCACTACACAGAACTAAAGATTGTCAAAGAAAGACACTGAGAGCTTTGGAAGGAGAATATTTGCAATTTGATTTAGGCATATTTACTGCATAAAAGACGAAACTCTTTGCAAGTGTTTCTTGAATAGTATAATTACTATGTATAATTAACTCCCTTTTTCATTAATTTCAGTCCTACCTGACCATCAAAGTCCAAGTGAAGGACTAATTTCTTCTCTTAACAACTCCAGGTCATTATGATCTCTCTGCCCTCTGATTCTATAATATTCAATGATTATTTGCACTTATTTCATACTTGATAAGGATAGTGAATTGACCTAAGGTTCCATAGGTATAGATAACTTTCAATTGAGGAAACTGTTCCAATGTACCCTGCAATTTATAATTTAAGAGAGTTGCCTAGAAAACTAAGAAGTTGATTAATTTTTGTATAGAAATGAGACTTGAAGTTGGTTCTTCCTGGCTTTGAGGTCAGCCTTCTAGTCATTGCACCATGATGCCTCTCTTATATTTATATGTTAACTTGAAATATTATTTTTGATTCATATAACTTGTATCCCCAACTATGTTGTAGGCTTCTTGAGGGTAGGAACAGTATATGATTGTCTCAACTTTTATTTGCCACACATTTCACTTAGTAATTTGCACATAGAGGTGGGGAGAATATGCCTAATAAGCATTTTGTGATTATAATAAAGGCCTAAAGTGAGGAAAGTGAATATAATTGGGCCATTGGCTTTGAACTACAAATATGCATAAAGTTAATCTAGTATAAACTTCTCATTTTATAGATCATGAAACTTATCAGAAATATTAAGTGAGTTATCTGGGAATACATGAAAAGTAAGTAGAAAAGCTACAATTTGAATCCAGGTTCTCTGACCCCAAATCCAGAGGAAGGTAAATTCACATCTATAGAACAGAAAAAGGGGAAAGTAGTCATAAATATGTCTACAAGCTCTCCCCCTTTCTTTCCCTATCTTAGAAATACAGTATTTACATAATTGGGTACAATATAAACATAATTGGGTATGCTTGGTCTAAGGTACAAATTTTATTGATGTTCAGATATTTCAGTTATATCTGACTCTTTGTGACCCCATTTGAGGTTTTCTTGACAAAGATACTAGAGTGGTTGGCCATTTCCTTCTTTAGCATATTTTATAGATGAGGAAACTTAGGGGAACAGAGTTAAGTGACTTGCCCAGGGTCACATAGCTTGTAAATATTTGAAACCTGATTTGAACTTGTGAATATGAGTCTTCCTGACTCCAAGTCTGGCCTCCATCCACTGTGCCACCTAGTTGTACAATAGTCTGTGGCAAAATTTGAATTTAGGTTCCCACACGTTAGAGAAGGTAACACATTACAGAAGAGTTGTCACTGACTGAAGGCAAAGGATATAGTTTCAAATTTAGTATTTGATGTATACTCTCTCCATCATTTTGGATATGATACTTAACCTCCTTTTGCCTCAATTTCTTCACCTTTAAAATGAAGGAATTATACTAGATGGTGTTCAAGGTTTCTTCTATTTCTATATCTATGCCCAGTCTCTTGTTCTTTCTGCTACTCCATGGTGTGTCACTAGTAAGGAAAATTTGTTTTCTAAGTCTAAATTCTGCCTGATTCAGTAAGTTATTGTAGACAGAGTCTACTTTCAGGTGCTTTAGAAAAGCTGGAAGTGATGTCTTTGTGAAGAACAGAGACGTAGTTTCAAACATAATCACCTGGGCAGAGACAATAATAAGGGTGGATATATATGAGTAGCAATACGGTGGGAGAAAGCAAACGGGTAGTTTAACTGACAAAAACACAAACTGTTCTCAAGGAAATTATCACCCCAAAAGTTTTTGATTTAGGGTGACCTGATTAATCTAGCATCTTAAAAGTCCTCTTTCAAGAAAAGAACTGAAATCCCTAGAGATTCAATTTTACTACTAAAAATTATAGGAATGACTTTACTTTCTTCTTGGGGTACAAGAGAAAACTTTGGGGGAACATTTTTTGTGTGTTTCTATCTTCAGTACCTAGAAGTACCTGACACATAGTAGGTGCTCAATAAATATTTATGGAATTAAACTAGAATAATACTGCAGTAACACTTGTTTTGGGATGAGCAACTTAGGTGATAGGAAATAGAGAATATGAGATGGTTACTGTTGCTCTTGAGTCAATTTATTCTCTCATTATGTGAAGTAAGCACGCATTTGAATAACTAAACACACCTAAAATTTACTCACTGGGTGGTCTATATGTTCTTTGAACTCTTTTGTAATAAAGATGACAACCAATTCAAAATAACCATTGTCAGAGCACACTCATTTAGTCTACTTGCCAATTGAAGCTATTTGACTAATAAGGTGATCAACAGATTGTATGCTTGAAGTAAAATGCTAAAATTAAGATAAATACTGCTTATGTTTGAGCTTTGCATAGGGAATATATTTCATATTCATATCCCCTTTATGTATTGCTTTCTCACATTTCATCTTTGTGCTGTTTTGTGGTCATATATTCAGACCATTCATATTTTATTTTAAAACATTTTCATTTTCAGAGCCACAGTTGTGTGATCCTGGTGAATTTCTTTGCCATGATCATGTGACTTGTGTATCCCAGAGCTGGCTATGTGACGGGGACCCTGACTGCCCTGATGATTCGGATGAATCTTTAGACACCTGTAAGTAGAAAGGTTTTCATGACATTTTGGTTTTCCATTATATGTAAAACTGACTTGCAGTTGTTTTTGAGGATAGCTGCTATGGTGGACTGTATGCATTCTCTCTTCTAATAATCCTTAAAAGGTGTTCGAATTTCCTTCATAGTGAATATTGTCAATGGGGAATAATTTATTTTTTTAGTACAGATTAACCCACGAAAATAAGAAAGTAACAGATTAATATAATGTTTTTAATGAAACGAAATGATTTTGTTAGGAAAAATGGCAAAAGAATTGTGGGACAGGGAAAGCATGATAAGAAAAGTAGCAAGAAAAGCATTGTGGGAAATGGACAATAGGCTTAAATAATGCATATTTAACAGTTATACACCTTCCCTTTCCCTTTTTGGTTTAGAGATGTAAGCAAAAGTATAGCACTCTTGGAGGTTGATTATTCTCTGTATTTTCATCCATTAATGTCTTTCGTTAATTCTAGACATCTCCTTCTTTTCAACGTTGTGGGGAAAATGAAGTAATAATCTATGTCCAGACTATCTCTACAGTGACCTGAAAGGCATATGATTATTTTTATTCCTTAGGATGGGATAGTTAGGGATCATGCTCCCAGAGATATAATAACCTTTAGAAATCAAAACTTCATTCCTTTCTTTAGGGTTCTCCCTTTACCTTAGGGGACTTTTGTACAAATAACTGAAAATATTTTATTTAAGCCTGTGAAATAGAAACATAACAGTGACTTGTTGAGAATTTAAAGTTATATTATTACTCCTAGGTTTATTAGTATTATTAGTATCACTAGTATCAAAGCTCCAGGGGCCTGCCCATATTCTTTAGTTGCACCAGAAATGTATGGTATTGAATATTGTTAAGAACAATTTGTTTATGTGCTCAAATACTGCAATTCTCCTGCCATTCAAAATTATGTTTTAATGACACCTTTAACTCATGAACACTTGGGAGATCTTGATTTGAAATATAACCTTCTTGGGAATCATGTAGATATAGTTTATTTAATGAGAATTGTTTAACCTTGTTTCTCAGCAGAAGTCATGAAGATAGGTTTATGACACCTTCCACACCCATAATCAGCATCTAGCATCCCTCAAAACCTTGACAGCAGCCAGAGGATTTCTCTAGGTCTAACTCAGTAAGGACAAAGAACAATTTTCTAGGGTCTTCAAGTTCAGGAGGAGAATGGTAAGAATGTAAACATCTATCTCTACATGGCAGCTGTGACTATTTAATGAAAATGTAACTTCACCCTACTGAGAGTGACTTTTGCAGCTGTTCATTAAAAGAGCCAGAGAGGACTTCAAAACCATGCTGTTTATTTCACAGGGCCCACCTTCCCATACCTACAAGATTTTTCTGTGGCTCTGGGTGTTGATGTTTCAAACAAGTTCCTAACAGAATAGCTCTTCTCTATAGGCTGAGTTCCCCTTGATTTGATAAGCCCCACCTTTCCTCATGTTGTGAGTCTACGTGTAGCACAGCAATTTATTTGTCTTCCATGTGAATAGTAAAATGGGCCTCCTTTATGGAGGTTGGCCAAATTTCTATAGAAACATACTATTTGAAAGCATCTGAATTGAGAATTATATTTGGAGATGTTTCACCTTTCTTCTGAGACATTTCAATCTTGCTTCTGTTTTTACATGAATGGACTTCTTTTGCTGGGAAGGGATGACTAGACTATAGGTGTAAGGGTGAGGCTAAATCTAAAAGCAGCTTTTTACAGAATTTCATTAACATGGAATGGAGTAAGTGATGTCTGACCACAAAACAACATGTTGCAGACCCAATCCATATTTACCAAATTCCACTTTTTCTAAGATATTTTCCATATATACTAAATATTTTGTAATTCTAGGCAAGCCAATGGGTATATCTGAGCCCCAGTTTTCTCACCTAGAAGATAAAAGAAAATAGCACATATCTCACAAGGTTTGTTTTGTTTTGTTTGGTTTGCTTTGGTTAAGGATCAAAAGGGATAATGCATAAAAATGCTTTGAAAACCTTAAAATGAAAAATGTCATAAAATGTTTACATATTGTAGGTAATTTTCAAGTCCTCTAGATTGAAATATGCCACAGGCATATTTGTATAATATTTGGTACTTTGCTGGCATCTAAGGTGTACTATTCTATTATATAACATGGAAAGTACTGAGTCTCTTTAAAGATGGCATTCAAACTGTAATGACACAATTGTGGATGAGTAATAAGGAATTATAAATACCACCTCTTCTCCTCAAGTATATAAATAGGATAAACAAAGGATGGGACCATTACAGTAGCTACTTTACCAGCATCATAAAGAAATAATCTCAATAATGGTCTAACTTCAAATTTAGCCTGAAAAATAAAAGCATCTCTGAAAAAGCATTAAACATATCCAGATTTAACTTCATCAATCCAGATGTTCCCGATTAGCATTTTTCTAATTATGGGATTTCATGATGTGTTGTTTTATGAGAAATCTATGCAGCCAGTCAATAGCAATGTTCCATATAAAATAATTACATAATTCTATAACTATAAAAAGTATGCATTCTAACAAAGAGGGGAGAAAAAGAGCTAAAAATAGAGCACCTAGAATATTCTCTATGAAAAATCTTTACATCGTGACCGGTGTGGGTGCTGAAGTGGTCTCATACTTACTCTTCAGGCTTAACTGTTATTTCTACAAAACATCAAGGGAAAATTAATGATGAGGATACATTTCCCCTTACATCCATTTAGCATTTAATCATAAACAAGAATAATAAAAGAAGTAGTTAGCATATTGTGAATACCATCAAAGAAAATCTCATAATTGAACATTAATGGATATTGGGAAGATAGTGGAAAAGATTGCCTTTATATGATAAATTATTAAAACTTTTAAAATAGGCTAGATGGCATAGTGAGTAGAGCACTGGCCCTGGAGTCAGAAGGACCCGAGTTCAGATTTGACCTCAGACACCTAACACAAAAATTATCCGTGTGACCTTGGGCAAGTAGCTTAACACCAATTACCCTCCAAAAAGCAAAAAACAAACAAACAAACAAAACCTTTTAAAATAGGTAAAAGAGAAAGGCAGAAACAAAGTCCTAGAAATAAACTCAAGTTTCAGATGTGAAAGAATCTGAGAATTTAAAATTTACACTCATTCCTTTCTCCTCCCCCTATATTTTCTTTGTTTGTTTAGACTTTTCATAAGAAGGTTTTTGTTCATTTCTGAAAGGGGTCATTTCATATCATTTTTTAAAAATTTCATTAATTGGTTTTGCTGAAGTGTCTCTCTCTCTCTCTCTCTCTTTTTTTTTTTTAGCAGTATTTTACATGGGTTAACTCACTGGTAGGGAAATAGGGAATCATTTAAGGAGAAATTCAGTAAATGAACAACAAAAGACATGAATAAACATTTCTTTGAATATATATACAAATGCATATATGCATATATACATATATGTATGCATATACAGGTATGTCTATACCTATATACACATTTGTATATATGTGTGGGGCAGATAGAGAAATATGTTCTCTGATTATTTATAAGAGCATAAAATAGCAACAGTTGCTTGATGGAATGAATATAATAATAATTAATTATTTTATATTATTATGCATTATACTTTATTATGTATAACATTACATAAAATATTCAGCCATTTATGTCCTCATCATTAAATTTTAGAAGTGGTTAATCAGATTTATATTTTAATTGTACATTCTTATATTTAAATAAAAAAATAATTTTATTTTCGGGTATTTTTGAGAGTTGAAGGCAGTGAGTGAGAGTATGAGTTGTTATGAGATGTGAATCACAGAGTATAAGGAAAATAACATCCCCTCGCTCCCAAATGTTTTTAATCATGTTACTGGAATTTAGTGTAGGTAAGATTTTGATAAGTCAAAAAAATAAGTGAATTACTACTCCAACTTTGAAATAAAATTCTGAAGCTTTTTAGAATCAAAACTTGCAGTCCCTCCTTTCTCAGATAAGTTTTCATTGCCACCTTTATCCTCACAGTTTAAATTTTACTCTCATATCAGGTTGGCTCCTTGTGATCAATTACCTTCTAGAAGTTATCTGAATTGAATATAACAATAATGATAATAATAAAATGCTCTCATAGAATGGCATTTGAAGGTTGACCTACTGCTTCTCACTACAACCTTGTAAGATTGGGAGTCAATGTGATATTTAAAGAGTGCTGGATTCAGAGAACTAAGTTTAGGTTCTATCTCTTTAACTAATACATAACATGTGTGGTCATGGACAAGTCCCACCTTTGCTCTCTGAACCTCACTACCTTTATCTGGGAAATAGCAAAATAGGAAGGCTTGCCTGACCTATCCACTACAGGACTGTTGTAAGCCTCTAAGAAGATAATGTCTGTTTACCAATTTGTGAGTTATTTTTAGGGAGGCTTGCATAGTGATCAGAAAGATGCCCTAACCTTGCCTCTGTTTTTTTTCTGACTGGCCCTCTCAGTCTTTTAGGCAATTGTCTGAAACTAAAAGTTGTAAAAGAGTTGCCAAACTATGTCATTGGTTGAGGGAGATTGCTCACTCCATCAGTGAAATTAAGTTTTGATCAAATATTCATATAGATATCTTCCCCATTATATAGATGAGAGTCATATACCCAGTAATTGTGTATTAGAATTTAAATCTATTTCTGCTAATGACAGTCCTAATGTGTTTCCAGGATTTCATTTCTTATAATAAAGGTGTTTTGTTTTGTTTTTCATTTGAAATCACTAAGGCAGTAGACATCTCTTCCCTGCTACATGTCCTTTCCCTCAGAAGTGATCCAGTGATCCAGTAATTCTTCAGGCACAGATTTTAATTGTTTCCAGAGGACTGAATAATTAAAATAGATGAAAGGTCCCTCCAAGAACATAGAAAAGTTAGTATACCCTAGAAAGTCATTGGGGAAATGTACAATTTGGTGAAATTTATATGTATGTATACATGCATAAACATATATACAAATGTGCATATAGGTATAGACATACCTGTATATGCATACATATGTGTATATATGCATTTGTATATATATATTCAAAGAAATGTTTATTCATGTCTTTTGTTGTTCATTTACTGAATTTCTCCTTAAATGCTTCCCTATTTCCCTACCAGTGAGTTAACCCATGTAAAATACTGCTAAAAAAAAAAAGAGAGAGAGACACTTCAGCAAAACCAATTAATGAAATTTTTAAAAAATGATATGCAGTGTTCCAAACCCATGAACTCCTCTACCATCTCTGAAAAAGAATAGGGACAGGTGTCTTTTCATATCTCTTTGTCAGTCAATCAGCATGCATTTAGTAAGAATACACAAAAAGACAAAAGCCTATCCTTGATATCAAAGAGCGTTCAGTCTAAAGGGTAAGACAACATGAAAAGTATGCAAAATTAAGTTATGAATAGAGTATGCATTTTAGGTAATGTGCTGCCACAGGTTATGGGAGAAATATTTTCAGAACATTAGAGTGGAGAGTCTATTTCCTCATACCATTTCAGATAACTCCATTGGTCCATAAAACCTCTGTGTTTATATTTGTGTGTGGTTAAAAGATCTTCCCTACACACACACACACACACACACACACACACACACACACACACACACACTTTATTACTTGGACTTTGAACATTCTTGAGCATGGACTCCTTTCCATTGGATGTAAAACTAGCTTTTGAGTTATATAACTTTAACACAAACAACAAACTCATAAGGAAGGACTATTTTCATTTCTACAATCAAATAACAAATTTGAAACACCAACCTAAATAGGATTGTTTTGCTCTTACTCTGAAACTAAGAATAATGAAGCCTTTCAGAAAAATGGAATCTGAACAAGTGACCTGATTATTCAGGGCCATGATAAATTATATTAATGGAGGTATTAGTTTACTTTTTTAAAGAAAGGAAATGCTTAAGAGTAGGCATTTATGAAGTGTTTTCTAAAAATAAAAGATGTGTATTTGTGTAAAATGCCCTATATTTCCATTCTTCAGGTTTGTTTAAGTTTTAGCTAACTAATACGATGATTATGATTCATATATACACAAACTGTTTTGAAGTAGAAAGTATTTTCACATAGTCTTTCCAACTTCTCTTCCTTTCCCAAAAGCCAAATAATGGGAGGTTATTTGCAAACAGGTAGTGTCCATAAAAATAAAGTAAAATTTGGAGCACTGAAAGCAGACTATAGGAACAACAGTATGTATGGATGTATAGTGCTTAGATAGAAGTGGGGGGATAGGTCACTGAAATCAATAAAAATAGGAAAGAAATAATTCCAATTTTTTTTGTAGCTAAACAATATAATGTGACAGATGGTAACAAAAAAACATATAACATATGAGTATGGGTTATACATTGCCACTCATTTTACTTTATTCTGAATTTTGTTTTGATTCTCCTTTTTTTTAGCAGCATCAACACTGACCCTTCCTTTCCAAAAATCTCTACCCATCTCTGAATCAGTTGGTAGATCAGCACAAAGTGTAGAAGACTATAATGGTTAAAATGTAATTCTAGACCAAATTGGAATTCCAAGCCTTGGTTCATTTAGCTGCCTTGCAGTAAGGGTATGAGTCCCATTTCTGTTCATTCTTCCACTACATTATCCCGGCAAGCCAATGAAAATCTTGCCTTTGTTGCTTATAAATGGTCAATGCAAAGCAGTGGTGAAAAGTTTGTTCTTTGCTGTTTGGTTGTTTTCAGTAACGTCTGACTCTGTGTCCCCATTTGGGGTTTTCTTGTCAGAGATATTGAAGTGATTTCCCATTTTCTTCTCCAACTCATTTTACAACTGAAGAAACAGACAAATAGGGTTATGTGATTTGTCCATAATCACACAGCTAGATTTGAATTCAGGAAGAGGAGTCTCCCTGACTTCAGGCCTGGGACTTCATCCACTATTCTGCCTAGTTAAATAGAGTTTGATATATTGCAAATGTTCCCATGGGGCATCAGCAATGAAAGGATCAAGTAGGGACTGACATCATCTTGTCTTATTGCATAATGCTTTGCTCAGTGGCCTCTGAGTCCAAGATGATCCATTGATCAGTAAATTAAAAAAACAAAAAAGATTGTTCCCTCCAACCCATGTGGCAGTTGGAATATCAGTTGAAGAGGGAAGAGAAAAAAAAGTGAGGGAAAGCAAAATGAGTTGGTACAGTTCATTTTAACCTTCATTAATCACCTATTCTGAATATGACAGGGTAGAGGGAAACACATTGAACTTGGGAATGCTGAAGTTTGATTTAGGGTATCCAAGTTCAAGGCTTGTGCACTTTTAATCAAATCACTTGACTTTTGGGGTCTTAGTTTCTCCATTTGTGAAATGAAGGGATTAAACCAGAAGAACTCTAAACTCTAACACTATGATCTTATGATTTAAAATCCTATGTCAGACAGTGTGCTAGATGCTGGGAATAGGAAGGGGTTATATGATATTGTTTCCATCCTCAGATAACTTGGAGCTGCTTGGGGAGAAAGGTATAATATCTTTACAAACAAGTACAATATAAGGCAGAAAGTGAAAATTCTAGAATGCTGTGGGAAGAAAATGAGGAGAAAGATCACTTTCATCTGAAGTGGGGTTGTCCAGGAGTGATGACATCCCACGCATTTGCAAACAATTCTCATAAACCCTTCCGGAGCCTCATCATTTTAGGAGATTATGCATAGTAAACAAATATTGTTGGAATGGCTCTGTAGGGACAGAGTTGTGGACTATCCGAGAGAAAATCCTTTAATCAGCCTATCCATAACTTATCTAACATTTGGGGTTGGACACAAAGGCTTTTTACCTTTCATGGGTGAGCACATTTCTTCCCAGAGGGTATTTTACTCTTTATAGTCAGTCTATAAAATTTACATTTGAATTTCATACTCAGAAGTGCCTGTCTAATGACAAATTTTGCCAAATGTTGCAATAAAGAATGCTGTACTCTATTTTTCCTGAGAGCAAAGACCACCCCAAGATAATGGGAGCTTATAGTTATAGAATTTTCAGGGGAGAAATATAAAACTTAAATGTGTTATACCAGCGCTAAATAGCATTGCCTCCACTTTTAAGGGCATATTCAGCTTGAGGAATAAAATGGACTTCAGTTAAAAAGATTGTCACACAGGACTGCATAAAAATGTCTTTCAATGAGAACCAGGCTGTAAAGGGTGAGGAAAATAATATTTATCCTGGTAAAATGAAGCTTCCTGGAGGGTCGCCAAAGATTTGCATCCACAGTATGTTGAGCACCAGCTCAGGTTTTAGAAGGCTCATTTATTTACTTATCATAGATTCATTCACTCACCCATTCATATGTTTATCTGCCAATATTTTAGATGATATCAGTTCTCCCTTACTCCCTTACCATCAGAATAAAAAATAAACTCTTACATTTGACATTTAAAACTCTTCACCACCTGATTCCATCCTTTTCTTCCAGCCTATTTCATATTACTCCCTCCATGCATGTATTGTTTGTCCTAGCAAAACTGGTCATCTTGTTTTTCTTCATGAATAACCCTTCATTTCTTCCATTAATTCCTTTGTACTCACTACCTGTCCTCCTGATCTAGAATATCCCCACTCCTTATGCCCGCCTCTCAGAATATGATTTCCTTCAGTATTCAGCTCAGGAACAATTTTCTACATTTTTTCCTTCCAAGTTCCTTCAAGTTATCCTCCATGGGGGGAGTGTGTGTTTGTGTATAAGGTATGTCTATGTGTGCCTATGTATATACATTGTCTCTCTTTCCTACTTTTATATTTTCACATTCTTGAAGGCAATGGTGGTTTTACTTTTATAACTTTGTATCTTCAGCACCTAGCACAATACTTGGCAAACAGTATCACTTAATAAATGCGGACTGATTGACTGAGTCCCCCTACTATGCCACTTTGCTGCAGGAGATACAAAAAATGAAATTAGGAGTGCCTATTTTCATGGCCTAGGGAAGAAAGCTAGTAAAAAGAGATTCTCTAAAATAGTCACATGAGCAATCTCATAGAGACAGACCTGTCAAGATAGATTCACATATACCTTGTTCTGTCATTCAATTAATTGGCTAATACGTTCACATTTAGTCAGGAGTTAAGAAAACTATCTAATCCTCCTGGCTGTGAGCTGCATGCCAAAACCATTATGATCCCCAACATAATGAGGGAATTGCATTCACATCTGAACAATTCTTGTCTCAAGGATCCAATGTGAAATCAGAATACAGTCAAGTCAACTCTTCATGAGTAAGGAAGATGATACTGTTTTGTAAAGGAAGGGTGCTTTATATGTAAAACCAAAGGGAAAAGAAACCTTTTATTTCATCTGACTGGTACAATAATTTTCAAACTGGCTACTTCATGTAATCCTCCAATTCTCAGAAACTGAAGCACCCAAAAATTTAGGTAATTTTCCTGAGCTTGTGCAGTCATTTGGTGACAAAACTGAGAACAACTCTCAGAAATCAAATCTACTAATTCTTCTCACCATGTTACATCTCCATAGAACTCTAATTTCAATGCAGTAGTTTTAAAGGTCTTTCTTTGCCCATAAAATGTATTCTAAATTTTAAAGAAATGTTCCATTTTTAACCTCTCAACCATCAGAATAAAAAATAAACTCTTGCATTTGACATTTAAAACTCTTCACCACCTGACTCCATGCTTCTTTTTCTCCAACCTATTTCATATTACTCCCTCCATGTATGTATTGTTTGTCCTAGCAAAACTGCAAAGCAAAATAGAAGATACACAATAAATTATCAATTGATTGAATATGTAGAGTGAATAGCATTTTACTAGATGCCTATAATAAATTCTTCAATATTCTAAAAGCTTAAAATGTTAAAAATAAAAGCAATTTTATATGTTATTTTAAACTTCTATTTTTATGTAGACAAGAAATACATTGCTTATTCAAAGTAAAGAGAAAAAGGATTTCAAGATTGTTGTTTTCCCCTCTTTTGTGGTGATGGGTAATTCTAGTACATTTGTACTTCCTTGTTCCATCCTTGTGAATGGTGATGCTCATCTTCTCGGCTTATGAGTAGAGTTTGTATGTTACTGTAAAACCAGTTTTTTTTCCTTTGTATTAAGTTAACTGGCACAAGAGGGAAGCAGACTTTGGAACTTGACCTCATTAGCACTATGCTGTAGGGAAAATAAGATAATGCTTAGTACCCATAACATACTCATTAATATAAAACTCACCCTATATTTTAATTATTTCTGATTCCAACCAGAGGGGAAAAGTTGCAATAGACAATAGAGTTAGCAATGAGTGTTATTTTTCAGACACTTATCTCTTTTTAAAAGACACTACAGGTTTTAGTTGTGGTAAGATTTCAAAATAATGAATTTTCTCCCCACAGTCTTTTCTAGGCTTTATCTTTTTGTGGTTTTTAATACCTAGTATAGTGTACAAATTAGGCATTTGGTAACTTTTAGGAATAAATTAATGAGTGAATGAAATGGTAACTTCTCTTCCCTTTTACAATCATAATTGAGCAGAGAGAACCAAATTTCTCTTTTGACTTTTGATTTACAATATGGAAAGGGTAATCTTTAAGTAAACCAGATCATAAGGCCTTCAAAAAAGTTTATTGAGTACCTACTATAAGATTTTATGCTAGGTGCTATGGAGAAGATATAATATAAAAATTGTTCCTTATGTTCCTTTTATATATATCAATATGTCAATAGAGATGACATCTTCTTTATTTCTAATTCCACTTGAGAATTCTCTCTTTCTCTTTTAAGCTCTCTCTCTCTCTCTCGATATAGTCAGATATATATATATATATATATACATTTACCCACATATGCATATTTACACACATGTGTATATAAAAATCACATGTAATATATAAACAGGAATATGTGCATATATATATACAGTTAACCTAATTAGAGATGATAAATTAATGTATTTTATAATATATGCAAGCACACACAGACACTGATTTATAGTCATTAAAATGCTTTCTTTCTCTCATGCTCACAAAGATATACATGGAAATTTACACTATAGAAAATTAAAGAGTGATTGTTTATATTATAAAAGGAAGCTCTGCTTTATGAAAAAAACATCACTGCAGGATTTCTTTAAATAGGTAGCTTTCCTAGTGCATTTAAAATGAAATTTGATTTTTTTAAAAATTCAATTTATATACCACCTACTCACTTCTCAATCCCTTGCAAGCTGCCTTATGAACCCCTTGCTCTACTGAAACTGCTCTCTCATAGCTTGCCAATAATCTTGTAGTGACTAAATCTGTTGGCCTTTTCTCAGTTCCCTCTTTCTGACTTTTTTGCAGCTTTTGATCCTTTTCACCATATCCCTAGGCATGCTATCCTTCCCCCCCCCCTTTCTCTGGCATTGCACTCTTTTATCTTTATTACTTCTCTTTCTGACTTGTTTTTATTTGATAGATCCATATCCTGCATTCTTCAGGGTAATAAACCTCCCCTGGACACACACACACACACACACAGACACACACACACACACACACACACACACACCACAGTGATTTGTTCTTGGAACTTTTCTCTGAGGTTGTCTCAGGAGATCTCAATAATTTCTATATGCTCAAATATCAGTCATTTTCATTTCTATCTTTTTCCCCATTCTGTGTCTTGTATTTTTTAATGTACAACTCTCTTTCTTTTACGTCCCAAAATAATCTCAAAGTCGTAACGTCCAAAAGTAGCCATATTTTCTTATGTTTTCCAAATCTGCCACCCCTTTTCACCCTAATTCTTATTCCTGAGTATACCATCATATTCTTAATCAAACAAGTTCATGTTCTCAAAATCATTTTCCCAAGCAGTTTCCAAGTTCTATTGATTCTATAACTTCTCTTATGTCTACCCTCTTCTCTACAAACAGTGACCCTTCTAGTTCAGTCCTCCATAAAGTCTTGGCTATACTACAACATCTAGTCTCCTTACTTAGCCTGTCCTTTCATCATTCTATGGTTCACAACTCTGACAATATATTTTTACTATAGTAACATATCTTACTGTTATCTTTCCCATTAAAAAAAAAAAAACTTTCACTGATTTCACATAACCATTAGAATCAAATGAAAGTTTCTTAACATGTTATTTAAGGCATTTCACAATCTATCCAACTATATGTTACAATGTTCCTTTACACACTCTCTATGTTCCAGTCAAACCAAACTACCGACATTTCACAAAAGAGCACTCCATTTCGTATCTCGATATCCTTGGTCAAGCTATTTGCCTTATTGGGATATACTCCCTCTCTTCATGTTCTCTGCTTCTCAGATTCCTTGTATTCCTTCTAGGTTCAATTTAGGCTCCATGCAGGGTGTACTGGTGCCAACTCTAAACAGTTTGTATCAGTCCATTGTTAAATTTTCACTGTCAACATTTGCTTCTCAGAAATTAGCAAACATTATAAATCAGGGCTTGATTTATTGTTTTATTGATTTTCTACACTTAAGATCTTGTTAATACTGCAAATTAAACATAAAAATGTGTGCATAGTTTATTTTATTTTCCAGAAAGCCCAGTTATTAAACATTTATTAGCACTCTCCTGTATTGCTTTATAAACATTGATGGGATTCAGAAAAAGTGCAGTAGAATGATCAGGGAATAAAGTCATTACCAGACTGGTGGCTGAACATTTACACAGTGCTTTAAGTTTTGCAATATGCTTTACATCCGTTATTCATTTGGGGTGGTATATGTGTGTTGGTGTATGTGTGTCTGTGTCTCTGTGTGTATATACATGTATATGCACACATAGATACATAAATATACCTGCACACCCATTTGTGTCGGTTATATAAGAATTTATCTATCTATATACACACATATATGTACACATGTGTATATGTACATGTATTATATACATACACATATGTATATTTATATAAAATTTAAAACAGTACATATAAGCATATGCATACACACATATTACACTCCATATTGATATATATCCACAACTCTTCCATGCATGCATAGATGATCTTCTTCAGTTTCCTTGGAAATTAATTTTATTACTTGATAACTAGACCTTTAGTGACAAATGCTTCTAATCTTGATCTGTTAGGTCCTTAGATGACTGAAGCTTTGAGTCATAGATTCAGGCTTTGAATTCAGTTATCACTAAGTCCATAATCAAAGTCTTTCCAGTTCCCTGTAAGAGTGGCCTGAACATAGTCTTCAAGATAGTCATAAGAACAGTGTATTCATGGAGGATGATTTAAATATAAGTGGCAGAAAAGACACCATTAAGGATATGTACAAACAGAAAAAAGTAGGGTAAGCTTTTTTTAAGTATCAGAGGTTGTAAGTTGACTGACTGAGTACTGATATGGCATTTTTGGGCCATTAAATATATCAGATGAAGGTCCCCAGAGTGTATGAAGGGTTTTTTGAGAAAAAAAAAAAAAGAAAAGAATTGCCCAGAATAAAGAGGATAGGGCTAGGTTGCAAGTTATAGCAGTCCAAAAGGCATAAGATTATCATATCTATAGAGCTGGAAAAACCATTAGAGCTTATTGACTCTATCTCTTCATTTTACAAATGAGGACACTGAAACAGAAATTTTAAGTGATTTGTCCATGGTGAAATCAGTATTAAAATAAATAAAAAATGTTTATGACTATAGGCATGATCTTAAGTTGATTCTTTAAGATAATTTTGTTATACAAACCATTCCTATGTTGACACAAACATGTATATATGAGTGTTTGCTTGTATTTATCCATACAGTTATACTATTTATATATACTACAATTGGTTTATTTCTTAAGTTAACAAAATATATTTTTCTGGGTTTCTATATTTAAGTATTTTGTTTTTATTATTTTATTTGAGCCTAACAATAGTCCTGTAAGATGGATATTATAGGCATATTATCTCCATTCTTTTCATATAAGGAATCTGAAGCTCATAGATGTTAAACTATGCTGCTTAGAACCAAAGTCTTCTTGACTCTGTCTCACATTCTATTCATTATACCAAAATAAAATATAGAAAAACTTTGGAAGAGAGCTAAATTTCCAATCAGAAAGGATTTGGATTTCCATTTCACTTCAGGAAATAGCTTTGTAACCATGAACCAAGTATCTTAATTTCTCATTTGCTCAGTTTCTTCACCTAAAAAAATATGGGCCTGTAATGCTTATATAAGCTCATACAAGTTCATGTAGTTTAGGTTCTTTCCAAACTCTGAAATTCCATAAAAGTATTAGTCATTATTATAACATATTTATAATAATATTTCCAACTTAAGAACTCATCCTAAAATGAGTGAAAGTGGTTTCATTTTAGTATGTGAAAAATAATTTATTTAAATCAGTTTACCTTCTTTATGACTTGGTCAATAAGGGTTATATTTCATAATGTGATAATAATAATAATTTAATAATTTCATAATACTATACAGAACATCTTGAGAATTTTACACCATGTCTCTGTGATTTGTGTTCTTCATATAAATAAGTAAAGTACTTTTTCAGTTAGACAGGAGTTACTCTTTGAAATTTCCCATTAAAATCTTGCCTTTTCTATTACTGACATTAAGCCTTTTGAAAATTCATATTATTGGTTCAGACAAGGAACAATTAGAAGGGAGAATTAAAAAATAAGAAAGTGGGCCCTGAAGAATGTTGAGCATTTAGCAATGAAAATCCTACTGCAGTAGGTAAAGCACTGCTGTTTACTACTAGGAAAGGGGAAAATTTAAATGAAAATGCATATGGAAGTTGTGGTGAGGAGAGATGCTGGCAATGTAGTTATCAGTGTTATGGGCAACAGCTGTCAGGTTTTCAGCTAAATGGAACAGTTATGGGCTAGTTTTCCCAGAGGAACTTTTCTACATGTCATCTTAAGTAACAAGATAAAGAACCAAAGGGTAACTAGGCTCAGATTAGAATTGAGGTTAAGAAAGCATATTATGCTTAGGTTTAAAAGCCTGCCTTCTGTTTGACAGTAGCCAAAACAAAGTAGGCCAAGCAGAGTTCTTTAATGTTAAGCCACAAGGCAGAGTATCTATGGGATAAGGCTAGCACCTTCATTGATATAAAGTCCAAAAGAGTTCAGATTATTCAATGGGCAAATGTCAGATTTTCATCTAGGGTGGATTGGTTTCTCTGTTATCTTATTGTGATGGTGATTGTGAAGTGGTTTGCATATTTCATTTAAACCTCATAGCACTCCTAGAAGCAGTGGTGTCAAACTCAAATAGAAAAGGATCCCTATAGGCCATATATTGATTTAGAAAAAAACACAGACTAACATCTAGACAGTATAACATATTTTTGTTTTTTGTTTTTTTTGTTAAAACATTTTCTGACAACATTTTAATCTGGTTCTAACCTACTTGGGAGTTTTCCCAGTTGCATGCAGCCCTTTGATACCTCTGATATAATGTATTTTAGACATTACTATGCTTATTTTAGACATGAGGAAACTAAGGCTTATCATTTGAAAGAATTAAGTTTCTATGATAAACTTTTATTTTGTAGAGTATATTTCTAGCAAACTCTCACTTATATTGGTAATACAGCATTATAAAGGAAAAGATATCTTTTCAAATTGCAGGAATTCTTAAAATTCAAAATTAGGGTTTCTTAACCTGGGGTCAATGAACTGGTGTTTTAAAATACATTTTGATAACTATGATAAAATATTTCTCCTATGTATTTTACTGTGTAATATTTAAAAACATAATTCTTAGAAAAAATCTGTATGCCCCACTATGGCTAACAAATGGATCCATGACATAAAAAATTTTAAAAAGGTTAGGGAGCACTGTTCCAGATCTAGTTTAGGAAGGATTTAGAGTCCTAAGTTATGGTGAGAAGAGAGGGCTTGGTTTTGGTCACAATTGGTCCTGAAATTATCATTATTGGCCATATGTCAAGTCCAGGTGCAAGGATTTTTTGATGGCTGTTTTGGTGCAGGTCTTCTTTTTGGCTTAGTCTTAAAATCTCGTATTAGCCTAGGAAGAAAGTTATTAAAACAAAACAAAAACATGTTCCCTGGTGATAAGCAAGCATGCGACAACCTTTGTGCCCCATTTTGGTTCAAAATCACTCCATGCTTCTATCCTTAGTTCTTTTTATGTTTTATCTTAGGAGAGAGAGTTTAATGAGCATTTATATAGTACCTACTATGTTCAAGGCAACGTGCAAAGTATTTTAAATTTTATCTCATTTAATCCTCATAACAGATAAATGCTATTATTATCATCATTTTACAGTTGAGCAAACGGAATATCAACTGAAGGTGTGAGGTGGGTGCTGTTATTATCCTTTTATACTTGAGCAAGCTGAAGCAGAGTTTATGTCACTTATTCAGGGTCACATAGCTAAAACAAATTTGAGGAAAATTTAGAATTGAATCTTTTTCACTCCAGACTCAGTTTTCTATTCACTGCACCATCTAGCTGCCTCTTGTCTTTTGATGTACTTCTATTCTTTTTGTGCTATGACTATGATGAAACATAGGAGCTTAATGAATGATTGTAACTTCATTTGAGAAAGAAAATAAAATATTGGGCTATTTAACAACTAACTCATGCCTTTTTCTGGTCACCTTTTATTGCTTCTTTACATAACAACAGAAGCATAGGCATGAGTACATGGAAACATCGAATGCTAGCAATGTTTAAATATAATAGAAACCACACTATACAAGTAAATATTCATATAGACAGTGATGGGGTGGTAGGGAATGAATTTGGAATAGTCTAACTTCAGCAATTACCTTGTCTAACAAGAAACTTAGATACAGCAGAACCAAGACCCTTCTATAAGACTTTATGTCAAAAATACATTATGGACTAATTATTTGCCAAATATTGATCTGTTTCCCAGCTGTTTCAAATTTATATATGCAAAATCAAAGGGGAAAATAGCCAACATTTCAGATCTATTAATATTTTATTTAGTCTCTGATGGCCTAAAAAGTTACCAGCTTAATCTCTTAGAAAATTTATATAAATACTAATTGAAATCTGAACCTAGATCTTGTTGAGATTTTTGCCCAAAGTAGTATATTTTATGATTTTGCTGTTAAGCAGCACCTAAAATTTTTATAGTAGAAATACTGATTCAACTTATATGAACTAATGCTACTAGACTCCAGTAAATACTTCCTGATGCTATTATTTCCACTCCTGGCCTTCACTATCAACACTGCCTTTGTATAGAAAATCAGCAGATGTATTATGATTCTACCCTGTCCTTTAAGGTCTTTGTTGTTGTTTTGTATTTATTTAGCACTTAATTTTTCCCCAGTTATATGCAAAAACAATCTTTAACATTTGTTTTTTAAATTTAGTTCCATATTCTCTCCCCTCTCTTCTTCTCACTCCCCCAGCCCACATTGAGAATACAAGCAGTTTAGATATAGGTTATACATGTGTAGTCATGCAAAACATATCCATAATAGTTCAAGGTCTTTCTTAAATGTCATATTCCTCAAAGCCTTCCATGATCTCTTCAGCCAGAAGTGATATTTCCAACCTCTGTACCCCTGTAACTTTTTGTGTCACCTAGATGAAAATCTTTCCATATAATACTCAAAATTGTAAGCATTTGCTCACATATATTATTCCTTTTTTAAGTTGTAAAATATTTAATGGCAGAGATAACATTTTATGCATTTGTTTGTTTTCATAGCATAAAACACTATGACTTATAAATCCTCCATACATGGATATTATATTTATACTTGGTCTTCCAAAATATGAAATGTATATAATAGATGACTTTGCTTTACTTTGCATAGTATTTTTTTTCACTTTTATGTCCATTCATCTATTTCTTTTCCCAGTTTTTCTCCATGGAGTCTACAGGATGAACTAATCTTGTTGCTCTTATCCAATATTGTTTATTCCTCCCATACAAAAAGATCTCCAATTTTACTGCCAATCTTTTCCCTTTTTTCTTGGTCTTCCATTGACAACTTAATTTATTCCATCCATTCTTATGTCCTTTTCCTTTTCTCTATCTCTTGCATTTCTCTTGTGTTCATTCCTTATGTTTGTATAGTTGCCTATTTGAAGCATGTTTTCTGCCTTCCTTGGTCACACAAGGATGCCATACCATGGCAGTCTTTACATCACCAGATCATAACTTGGGAGCAGCAATCAACCTTAGTGATGAACTCGTACAACCACTTCAATTATAGAAAAGAAAATTGAAAAACAGAGTTTAAGTGACTTGCCAGGACTTTTAAGTGACTTGCACTTAGCTAATTCAAATATAGAATTTAAATTTATGTCTTCCTGATTCCAAGGCCCTCTTCTCTTCCCCTCACATTATCTTCTTTACTGAATAAGTTATTGTTTGTGCTACCCATTTATGTGAGATAAATTTCCCCGTTCTTTCTCTTTCTTCTTGCAATTCAGAGTCTACCTCTTTCTCACCCTTCTATTGTTCTTCCAAGGTCATTTCAACATAATAGAATCACACCCATGCCCTCTAAGTAGACACTCTTTAACAGTCCTAGCAAGGTTAAGATTTTGAGGGAATACATGTATCATCTTCTTATGTATGAACATTCAAACTTTTTAGACACAAATGATTTCTCATTTATGTTTAGTGTCTTAGCTTCTCTTGAGTTTTGTATTTGAATATCATATTTTCTACTCAACATAGACTTTTTCATCAGGAATGTTTGAAAGTCCACCATTTCCATACCCCAATTGCTAAATTGCCAAAGGATATGGACATGCAATTTTCTTTGGACAAAAATAAAAATTGTCAATAGTCATATGAAAAATGCTCAAAATCATTAATAGAGAAATATCAATTTTTAAAAAAAAACCCTCTAAAGTACTACTTTATACCTATAAGATTGGTTAAGATGACAGAAAAAAAATGACATGGAAGGGATGTCAGAAAATTGTTCTGTTACTGGAGCTGCAAAATAGTCCATCTATTCTGGAGAATAGTTTGGAACTTTGCCTGAAGAGATATAAAACTGTGTAAACCCTTTGACCATTCATTATAATTACAATGTCTGTACCCAAAAGGGAGAAATAAAAAGGAAAAATTCACATGTACAAAAATATTTGTAGTTATTTTTTCATTATGGTAAAAAATGTTGAAAGCTTAAGGCATACATATCAATTGGAGAATGGCTGAAGAAGTTACAATACATAGATATGATGAAGTACTGTTGTGTTTTAAGAAATGGTTAAGAAGGGTTAAAAAGAATTAAGAAGACATATAAACTGCAAAGTTAAGTAAGCAGAACCAGAAAAAAACAAGCTACACAGAAAATAGCAATATTATAGAGATAATCCAATATGAAAGACTTATGAATTCTAAGCAATATAATAATACACCACAAGTCCAAAGGACTCATCTTATATGCTATCTATTTCCAGTTAGAGAACTGGTGGAACTCAGAATTCAGATTCAAGCATATTTTTTCCCTTATATTCTTGCTGGTTTTTTTGAAACACGTCTAAAATAGAAATGTTTTTCCTAATGTCACATGAGTAATGAAATCACATTTTTTCCCTTCTCAATGGGTGGAAGAGGTGGTAAAGGAAGGAAAAGATACCTGGACAGTTTTTCTTTACATTTTCGTGAAATGAAGAGATGATGTGTATGATCTTTTGCTGTTCATGTTATTCATGGCTTTTAAAATGTCTCTCCTTGATCTACTTTGCAGGTCAGTTGTTTTTCCTCTGAGATATTTCACATTTTTCCCTTTTTAAAAAAATCTGACTTTGTTTTATTTTTCATAATGCCTTTTGCTATTAGCTTTTACTTGGCCAATTCTAACTTTTAAATAGTTCTCCCTTTTCTCTTTTCTTCAGTGAGGATTTATGCCACTTTTAAAATTGTGTCAATTTTGTCTTTTAAGGAATTATTTTCTCCAGTATTTTGAACCTCTTTTATCAAGCTGTTAATTTTTCTTTTCAAATTTTTTCTTGCATAGATCTCATTTATTTTCTTCTAACACTTTTTTTCTTTTTTTAATTTTGCTCTTTTTATTTCTTTCTTTAACTCTTCTGGGTTTTTGTTTTTGTTCTGCTTTTAGGCAATTGGGGTTAAGAGACTTGCCCAAGGTCACGTGGCTAGTTTTTTGTGTTAAGAGTCTGAGGCTGGACTTGAACCCAGGTCCTCCTAACTCCAGGGCTGGTGCTCTATTTACTGTGCCACCTAGCCACCCCTCTTCTGGGTATTTTTGAGGGACTTCTGTCTAATATGCATTTTTCTTTAAGAATTTGCTTGCAGATGTTTTCAAGTCATTGTGTTCTGAGTTTGTGTCTTGAACTTCCCTGCCACCATAGTTGGTACCATTATGGTCAGGGTTATTTTTTATTTTTTGTTCTTTTGATTGCTCTTTTTGCAGTCAACTTTTAGACATTAGACTTATATTACTCTTGGACTCTGCTCACTTGTGGATGACAGTCTGGGCTGAACTCTCATTTATGCCTTTCTGTTGTTTTCATAACTCAGTCTGGGAACCTGTATGATTTCTGTGCTTCCAAAGTAGTTTGATATAATGAGAGGTATGTTCACTACTCTTCTGGTCTACACTTTGCAAATATTTTTATCTGGTTTGGGACTATTGCCTTATGTATGATTGAGTTTTGATACACTTGCTTGCCTTGGACTCAGCTTACTGGGAGGTTCTTTAGGTTTATAGTGGCTGAACATCTGGGTCTCCTTTGGTTGTGGTCTTCTGCCCCAGTTTATTCCACTGCAGGCTTATGTACTGAACTAAGTTTAGATTTGGGTTTGCTCTATGCTTTTAGGCTCAGAGCCCCATAGCTATCTTTCTGGAACTTCTTCATTGTTCCTTACATAGGTAGGGTCTCTTGACCCCAATAGCCATGACCCCTCCCTTGCCATGGAATTTTGACCTGAAATGGGGTAATGCGTGACAAAGCTGTTGGATGGTACCCACCTCCTACTCCTGACATTACTACACAGGTCGACTGGAATATGTCTGCCAAAATGTACAGTCCCTTTACCATCCCTTGGCACCGGGCTGCTACACACTGCCATTGCTTCTACAGATCACTTCCACTTCTTTGTGCTTCTGTACTGCTGCTGCTGCTGCTTAGCATATCTCCTGGACACCCCCATCCCACCCAGGTATAAGAAGAATTCTCTGACTATATTTTCTTCCTAAACTGCTCTGGACTAGAAACATGACTCACGGTGACTTTCTTGGCTTTCCTTTTCCAAAGTTGGATGGGTATTCTTTGTTATTGTGGAGAAGGTTTTTGGGGAACTAAGGCTAAATTGTGACCTTTAACTCTAACATTTTGACTCACATCCCCTCCCTTAATTTTTCTTACCTCCCTTATCAGATCTTATGCTTGCAAAAATCCAATTCATCATATACATATTTTATGCTCAAAATGTTGTGGTAGGCAGGAAGGCTGAAAACACAGTCTACTCTAATAAATATTTTAAATTGTAGAATATATACCACATGCCCAATCTTATGTAGTATAATCATTCCATTTTTCTGGTGGTTTCAAATTATTATGATCAGGAAGAAAAGTTTATTAATAGAAATATTATATAGTACTACAAAGTAAAGATATAAGAGAAAGAAAACTTTGGCTTCAAATAATCTAGATCATAAAGAAATTTTTTCATCCATAATAATGTATTTTTTCAATATACTAAGTGCATTTTCCAACAGGCCATTCCTACAGAAAAAATGAAAATGGCAATGATTATACATTGTATAGAAAACTGTCATTGTAATGATAAAAATTAATGAAAGGAGAATATTGGTGACAAATATACTCTCTTTTGGGAGAGAAATGTGAAAATTCAGATTTATAGTGAATGATTTTTCAAATTAAAATATTTTATAATAATTTTTCTTGAAATGTTGTTTCTAAAATTCTGCTACTTCACCTTGGACCTTAGGAATACAGAAACACATTATGGATGCTCTTATTTCAGTAATGACATGTTTGGCCTTTAGACACAGCTCTAAAAAGACTTCAGTATATTTAAATAGTGGTAGGATATTACTTTTTATTCCAGTAAAAATGTGTTAAGGTATAATAACTATTTTTTTCTTCTTAAAGTTATTGATGAAATCCGTTGTCATTTGAAAGCAGATGGTCTTTTAAAAGAATAGGAAATCAATGGGTGTTTTTTTTAAGCCAGAGTTGTGATTTAAGACAAGTGTTTAGAGGTTTCATGAAGCATGCAATATGAAGTCAGCAAAAGGACACAACTCTGATTAGAGAATAACAAAATTATAATGAGTTTTGCACAAAGTATAATGTGGAGTCATGAAAAGTGAAATAAAACTTGATGTAACCAAGTCAACTAAAATGTAAATTAGCCTTTTTAACCAAGGTAACAGATATTCAACATGGCAGTCAAGGGACTTGGGATGGGAGTTTATTTAAACACTTAGGTATGTTCTTAAGTGTAAGTGGATTTCTATTTTTAAAAAAGTATACCATGTAAGCATAAAGCTAGTTCCTTTATACAAGTGAATTTTTTTTTTTTTGCTTTTTGAGTTACTTCTTATATTTAAAAGGTTAAGTGCAAATCAATTAACTAATGTTTCACTTGAACTTTGTAAATGTTGTTGCTGCTGCTACCACTGCCTTTGTTTTTTAGGATGAATTTTTATTATATTTTATTTGTTATTTTTAAGTAACACATTTTGAAATTAATCTGTCCTCTCACTTAACTCCCCCCCCCCGCATTGAGCACATTTTAAAAAACGAAAAAAGAAATCACCTCAATATATATTTACATTGTCAAAACAAATTTCTACATAGAAATATATGAGCTCTTTTGAATTTTAAAATATCATTTCTTTGTAAGGGGTAAAGGTTTCTTTATTTAAAAAATCTGATTTCTAAAGTCTTTCACAATTAATTTTCTGTATAATAGTGTTATTCTCTAAATTGTTCTACTATTTCTGCTTACTTTGCTTTGGATCACTTCATGAAGGTTTTACAAGATTCCTCTGAAATTGTTTATTTTGTGGTATTTATAACACAATAACATTCTATTATACCACAATTTGTTTAGCAATCATCTAATAATTTCTAATTTTTTGAATAGCTTAAAAAACAATTTTATAAAGATAGGTCTAGATACTTTCTCTCTTTTTCTGATTTGTCTAGTAAATTAAACCTAATCTTAAATTTGTCCAAAATCAAGTGATGATTATACACATAATTCAAATTTGTATCTGTGATCCAGTGATAGCAAATTAGTGTATAGAAAAAAGGAGACTTATTATGATATGACTAGAACCCAAAATTCAAGTGAATAGCTATTTACCAATATTTAAGTTTATTTATTGTTGTATTCTGGCCTCACCAGCTTTAAGGAGAATGTATTCATGATTACTGGAAAATTAATAGTGAAATTTGCAAATTATATAAGATTCTACAATATCAGGATATAATATTTCTACAAGCATTTTCATAAGGATTTCAGTGCATTGGTCTAAAGAAGCATTTCCATTATTGGCTGCTGAGCTGGATGTGTTGATGCCTCAATGCTTTATTAAGGTGTGTATATTATGTATGTATGTATACATATTATTATTATTAATAAATCCCAAAGAGTTATACTAGAATGACCCCTATAGTCCCTTTTATCTATAAATTTATGGATTAATCCATGCTTACTGATATTGTGTGGCTCATGCCAGGCCCTTATATAAGTTCCCAACTGGGATAAGATCTATCTAAAGTGCCTTTCTTTTTCCCCCTGATATCAGAATTATTGTAGTGGTGCAACTCACAAAACAAAACAAAAAAATGATATCCAGGTATAAATAAAAATCATGTAGAGTTGAAAATAGTGCCACAGGATAAACTCACGTACCACATTTCCTGACTTATCTTCCTTGAGCCTTGTAGTCACTGACTACACTATGAAAGGTCTTCCAAGAATCAATATCTGTTTTGTTTTTAGCATCTCATCTCCCTCCTTATTTCTTTCTTCCATGTATAATTTGTTCTGAACCACCAGAAAAAGTGTTTTTGGTAAAACCTCAGTGCTAGACATAGCATCTTCTCCCTAGGGATACTTTCCCCCTAAACTGGCTTCCATCAACTTCATTCTTTATAAGTACACTAATACTAGAAAATCAGTACTTAAGAATATTTGACAAAGCATTGACAGAATAGAGATCCCTTTCCCCAAAGGAAAAAGACTTCAGGCTCCCAAGATGAAGGACAATGTTAAAAAAGACATATAATTAATGCCTTAGGGTATTATTAAGGTCCAACAATACAATGTAAATTCTTATATATCTTTTACCCCTCATATTTAATCAATCTAAGCAGCCTTAGTCATTGAATCAAAATCGTGATATTGTCCCAGTTGATGATTATGTTTGCTTGAGCTGCTGCTCTCCCAGTTTTAGGAAATATGCCATTGATGCTTTCCCATTTTCCTGGTTCATATGTCTTTTATATACATTTTTGGGAATTCAGTTCTCTTTCAAATATGCTTTCCTGGATGCAGTAAACTAGCTTTTTAATTTTTTAATCTTAAACTTAAATACAAATTGAGAAAAGCAAAACAAAGATCATTATTATATACAGAACAGAGCATAAGAGAGGATTAAATAAAAAACAAAATAAACATTTCCATTTTGAGAAAACCTATATAATAAATGCTATATACATTGTTTTCAAAGGTGCCCAGCTTCTCTTTGCTTCCTTATTGATTTTCTTTTGTTCTCTGCTGTGTCCCTTTTACATTTTTTCCCTTCCCTCCCACCCTAGACAAGGCTACAATTAAGCATGGATACACACACACACACATACATATATACACACACATATATGTATATACATATACATAGATTATCTCTGGACCTACACATATACACTCATGCATAAACTAACATTTAATGGTTACTCAGAGGCATGGTCTTTCTTCATGCATATGGAAGCCACTTCCTTTTTAGTTCACTCAAAGGATGTTTATACCTCATGAAGTGACTGGCTATGTGCTTCAGTTAGATTAAAAGTCTTGTTTTTGGCCTTTTTTGTGATTAGGTCATGGAATTTCAAGGACCATTCTTTTTCACTTGTCTTCTTATGTCTTTAAAATCTATCCTTTATACTTATTTTCTTAAAATCCAGATATAGGAAAGCCATACTTTGAAACTAGTGGCTATGAATTCAGTGATCATGAAAGAAGGATTCCAATAGTATGGAGATTTGGTGTCATAGCAGTTTCTAAAAAATGATCAGTCAGGAGTACACATAGTAAATGAAGCAGAATGCTAAGACAATTAATACGTATCAAAATTTATTTAATCAACAAGCTAACTTATTTTAAAGTTAGCATTTAGATTTGAAACATAGAAAATATTTTTCCTATCTCATAAAAATTCCTGTACTTGAACTTAGGAAATATGAATTTTTTTTGCCACCTCTGAGATTCATTAACTCTGTGCCTTAGATAAGTCACTCAATTTCTCTGACCATCAATTTCTTAATATATAAAGTAAAGGATTTAGACTAGGAGATAATTAATATTCCTACTACTTCTTCAGTTCTGGTTTTTTCTGTGATGTGGATAATTGTCCTAATTTCCTTGCTTCTTTCTTCATTTTGTGGCATGTAGTCTTGACCTTTGTACAGTCAAGGCATCGATTTGAAAGAGTTAAGAAAGAGGTGATGTGGGGCAGGTAGGTGGCACAGTGAGTAAGAGTGCTGGCCCGGGAGTTGGGAGGACCCAGGATCGGTTCTGGCCTCAGAAAATTAGCACCCACATATAAATAATAACTAGCTGTGTAACCTTGAGCAAGTTACTTAACCCCAATTGCTTTTTTTAAAAAAGAAAGAGATGATGTATTTCAAATTCAGTGTGAATTTTGACTCCACCAAACAAGTGAATTTAAGATATGGTGGTTTTTGTTTTGTTTTGTTTTTGTTTGTTTTTTTAACAAGTGGTTGATATTTCTTTATAAAGATTTTGGAGTGGGGTAGAGGGGTGATGGCTAGGCATGGAGGGGGAGGGGAGGAAGGAGGGTGCTATACAGGGGGCATCATATAAAAATTTCTGATAGGAAGCAAGGCCAAGGTTCAGGACCCTGGCCGGGTCCGGGAAGACGGCCAGCTGCTGTGGGTCCCTCTACAAACCGGTAACTTCATCCAGGTCTTCCTCGGAGCCGAAGTCCGGCTGGGAGGTGAGCAGCCTACTGTTGGGGGCACTCGGGGCAGCTCCTGCGTCTGCCAGGGCCCCCCGATCCATCACCCCAGCACCTCCTCTAGGAGGGAGGGCCCCAGATCCAGGTGAAAGGACAGAAAAGGGTCCCCAGGGGCTGACTGGGACTCGGACTGGCTTTCGGAGGGCCGTGGGGGCTGAGGAGCAGTGGGGGGTGGCAGGGCTGGACGTGCTGGGGAAGGGGCAGCAGAGGGGGCTGGGGAAAGGCCTGGGGAAGGGCCAGGGGACGGGCTGGTTCCCCCACCCCCGCCGCCGTGGCGGCTCAGGAAGGACGTGTCCCCAAAGGCATCGCCCCCACGTCCCACATGCATGGTGTGCCGGAAATCACCCAGGGGAGCTGAGATGGCATCTCGGTCCAAACGGCTTTTTGGGCAGGGCTGGGCCCACCTGTTTCAGGATGGGCATTCTTTAGGGGGATCCGGGGAGGGTTCTCAGTCCTGGCCAGCTCCACTCTGCTGGGGCTGGGCCCCTTTGAGTTCGACACCAATTCCTCCTCAAGCACCCCCTCCTCTCACCTGGCCAGGCCCAGCAGGTCAGCCCCAGTTTGAGGGAGCCATGCTGGGAAGGGAAGCAGAAGCGGGAGCCCGAGGATCAGGAGCCGACGCCCAGTCTAGATATGGTGTTTTCTAAAACTGTGGTGGGAGGTCAGGATTGGTTGTATGTCATGTTAACATGGCTTGGATAAAAATCAATGATTTAATGTATTTGAAAATTGTTGATATAATAATATGTGCAAGCAATATTTTTTAAAATCTATAGTGTTTTTAGTAGTGTTCCTGTTCCCTAAAAACAGGGTCACTGGTTGGGCAATGTAAGGGAATAAGCATTTATATAACACATAGCCTGGGTCAAGTACTTGCTAATTTTTTTCAAATAATATCTCTTTGGATTTTCTCAATAATCCTGCAAAGTAGGTTCTAAGAGCTTCTTTTCACAGTTTAGGAAACAGAAATAAACAGAGATTAAATGATTTGCCAAGGATTTTGCACCTAATAAATGTTTAAGGCTTCATTTGAGATAGATAGATAATGTATATATGTATTCATAGTGTGTATTTGTATATACACTTATACACACATAATATACACACATATAGTGTGTATATATCCACAATATATGTATATGTGCATGTATATAAATAAATGTATATATGCAGGTGCAAATATTTATAAATATATATGTTAATTTTCAATGAATATAATTATATAATGGAGACTGACTAAAATAAATTTTATTCTTGTTAGAATATATTTAAAAGTTCTATGAGTCGACTTTCATGCTTTCCTTAACACTAGTGTTTCCCTTCTATTGATTATCTCCAGTTGCTCATTTATATATTGAACTTGTTACAGTTGTTTTCAGATTATATCCCCAATTAGACTCTGAGATCCTGGAGAATAGAAAATATATTTTGCCTTTAGTTGTATTCCTATTACTTAGTATACAATAGGTCTAGGTCACTAATCACTGAATATTTGTTGACTATTGTACTTTATGGTTTCTTAATTAGGTTAGTTGGTCATAGATGTATTTCATAAAGGCAAGTAACTATCACATTGTTATATATTTGCACACTTGGTTATTACACATATGCACACATAGGAATATGTATCTATGGACTCATTATATATGTGATTTTCGTTAATATTTTTAATTTTAGCAGTTCTAATAAATTTTGGTGTCCAGTGCTTTATTTATACCCCTATTGTAGAGGCTCTATTATTATAGATACTGGGAGTTTATATAACTTTTATATCCAATGTTGCAAGTTGCAAGACCACTTAAGTGTGAAATTAAATTCTGGAAAGAGACAAAATGGCTAAAATAGCTAAAACATTACCTAAAAAAATCAAACAGTACAATTGATCCTACTTAATTACATGCTTAATAATTTTATACCAGTGTAAAGGACTTTGACAGTACACTAATCCATTTCATATTCATTGTCACCATATACCTATTCTTTCTTGTTTGCTTTATATCTCATTACCATGCACAAGTATCGTTGGAATTTTTATTATATTATTTCCATATAAAATGAGTAAAATTCTAATATGTGAATGCTAAGCAGCTCGTTAGCGTGGTTTGTAACATATCTATTCGTGATAAAAAGCAGCTAAGAAAAGGTGATATAAAATAGCACTTTCTATAGTACATCTAAGATGAGGGGAATCATGTTTAGGATAATAAATACTTTAGGGACATCAGCAAACCTGAAATACGAATAAAATAATGGCTAATACTTTGTGTGTTTAATTCAATTCATTAACAGAATACATTTATTTTAATTAAATGATTGACTTCTTCCTGGTGTTTTTCATGAGTTTTTCATGATTAAACTTTCACAAACATAAGTAGAGTTTATATTCAAAGATGATCTATACTATTAGAGGTAGGGTTTCAAATTGTTAGGGTCAAAGCTATTAATACTTGAAAAATGAGCAACTATGTATACAATTAGTGCAGTCATTGAATACCTGTAGCTGAACAACTTTCCTGAAACCATTTGTTTCCATAATTTTTCTTTTTTACTTTAGTTGCTTTTATGTTTCAAATTTTATTCATTCTGCTTCAAATACGGGACAATTATATGTGCTTCGGTTTTAGATCCCAAAAGAAGGATCCCACTTCTCTTTCTGACATCAAGTTAAGGGCATGTCTTTTAAAAGTACAAAGGTGGACATTGTGTGGATGGGGTATCCCATTAATTTGAATTACAATAATTGGAGCAGTAAAAATGCCACTGTCTTTGGAAACAAAGGACTCAATTACTACTTTGGCTGCTTACTATCTTATTTACTACCTTATATTTTGTGAGAAACTTAACCTCCTTAGGTGTCAGTAACTTTTTTTTTTTACATATAAATGACTTCTTGGGTCCTTTTCAACTCTAGATATTGGTTCCTATGAATTAAAGAGAGTCAGGCCTTTTACACAGTCTTAGAAACAATTAAAAAGTATGGGTGCCCAAATTAAATTTGATTGGCACAAATATTATCTCTGCTCATATTTATGTATGCCATGCTTACTGCTATATTCTCTTCCTTTACCTTGTTTTCATGCCACGGATTTGGGATGGCCCAAATATCTTTCTAGTTAATCCAATTATATTTTGTCATATAAACTATCCAGTGGAAGTTTATCAAAAGAGTGATTAAAAATTGAGGCAGTATACGGGATATGTAATGGTAAATGTTTAGCCATCTGTTCCTATGGGAGGAGTGTTACATTCATCATTCTTTTAATTTGCATTATTAACATCTCAAAATATGTATTATTAACATTTTCTCCATCTCTTTCTTAAGTCTACATAATCAATAAACAAAAAATCAAAATTTGATTGATATCACTTGCCAATTTCTGAGGCGTGAATTTTAACACCCAAAATTTAACATCAGCTGCCATTATCGAAAATGTCATTTTACTATTTAGTTTATATTTTGTTCTATTAAAAACATATGACTTATTTTAATTTTATTGTTGGTTATTGTCAACTTTATCCTTCTAAAAAGTGATTGGACTAATTCATATTTACTTTATACTTCACTCTTAAAGATTTAACAAATCAATTGGCAAAAGGTATATTTACTTTTTTATTTTTTTTTTCTACTGGAGTTCCCAATCATGGCTTGCAAAACTTTTTTTTTTTCCTAAGAGGAGAAATAAGACAGAAAAACATGCTATCAGACAGTACCTTATGATTGGTATTCATTTCTTCAAACAACCTAGATTATGAGACTCATGCAGGAGGAAATAATGGAATAATTCACAGACTTGTCAAGTTGAGGATTATCATATCCAACTAAGGGGAACTAGCAGCTGGATCTCAGGGATTACGAGGATTTTTCTACAAAATGAAGGCAGTTGCTTTATTATATCCTGGGCATCCTTTGAACGCTCTTCCGCAGAATGGAATGGTTATGTGTTTTGTTTTTCTGTGAACAATTATAAATGTGAATCAATCAAAAAATTATCCAGCTACAACTGTGATACATTTAGAAATATTTGGAAGAGAATAGGAAAGATTATTTCTGATAAAAACAGGCTTTTGTTATGATTTATGAAAAAATATTTGAACATGAGTCTTAAAAATTATAAGAATGTCAATGAACTAGGACTTTGTTATTTGAGAAAAAAGATTCCAACCTAAAACCTGCCCTGGTTATGTCCATTTCAAACAAAATTCAATAATAACAGTGACTAGAATGGTAGCTCTAGAAAATCTAAATCCAAAACAAAAAGTCATATAACCTGAAGGTGATATCCATTGGTCTTATATCTGATATAGTATTTAATTAGTCATTCAAAAAACATCATTTACTTATACATCCACAGAAATAAGGAACAACATCTATCAAATCTATCTTACATGATTATATACGTATATGACTATACAAACACACATATAGTGGTTATGGTTTTATGTCTCATCATTCTACTATACAATATTTAGAGACAGATACTTTTTTTCTTATTTCCTCTACCTCCTAGCACAATGCTTTCCATGTATTAATTATTTTTTAAAAAATTTTCATATTCATGTCAAAACTCTTAAGTTCTTCCCATTATTTCCATAACAGGTTATTGCAGCTTCTATTTTACTTATAGGCTGAAAGAACTAAATCAGTTTCTTTAGACCCAACCTGGTTCCACATTTCCTTTGATCTTCCTTTCCCTCCATCTCACATACCCCTTGCTAACCATTCTCATTCTCTCTCTGTCTCTGTCTTTCTGTCTCTCTCTGTTTTTCTATCTCTGTCTCTCTTTGTGTCTCTGTCTCTCTGTCTCTCTGTCTCTCTGTCTCTCTCTCTCTGTCTGTATCCCTCTCTCTCTCTGTCTCTCTCCAAGTTAGAGAAAGGAAGTACTATTAAGTGAATCACCATATACTATTCAATTTTGAAAGATTGCCCCATTTCCCAAGCTCACCAGTATAACCCTGTTACATCCTCCACCAGTGACTCTTAGTGTGAATACATACATGCTTTGCTTCAAATGTAGCTGTAATAATAAAGGTTCAGGAAATTTTTTTAAAATGTTTTTTTATGAAAAAGTTAAATTTTATACTTAATCAGTCTCTTTCATTTCCCTGAAGCAGAAGAAAGATAGCAAAGCAGTCTTACTAGGGATGATAGCCATTTTAAATGACCAGAGGATTCTCTTTATACATGACCATTTTTCTTCTTTTTCTTTCTCCTATTCAGATTCATTGGTTTTACTACATATAAGCAAGCTCCCACCTCTACCCTTTCACCTTATATGCACCACCTTATTCACCCTGGATTGATAGCCACTCATGCTACTGTTCCCTCTTCCTTCTTATTCACACTGAGGCTCTCCTCACTGACTTAATCATAGTGACTTCTGCAATACCTTCCAGTCTTAACTTTTCCCTGCACTGTCCTCAGAGATTGATTTCTGCCATATCAAGATCAGGATCTGGAGTGCATATGCATACAGATTAAATAAGATGAAGTCATATTTGAGAGCTTTAAACTTCTATATGAAACCCTTTGCTGGACTTCACAGTATCTATGTTATGAAACCATCAAAACAGAAAAAGAAAAGAAATTTCTATTTCTTGTCCAACCTCTCAACTTTTTAAAAAAAGAGGTGTTAAAGAAAGGCAATGTGAAAACTTATATGTGAAATATGAGAAAATTATTGAGGCACAAGTTCACATAAAAGTACAAGCTGAGTTAAAAGTAGAAAATAGAAAGTAAATCCTGGGAGGAGTATTAAATAAATTACAGAGGAATAAACAGGAATATTCTAGAATCAGAACTTTAGAGCCACCATGACTTAAGAGAGCATCTGTTCTTAATCCCTATCCCTTTTTATACAATGAAACTAATGCTTCTCTTGATTAAATATTTTAGTGTTGGGTTTAGGGGATAAATAGTTTGTAGTAGGTCAAGTGGAATACAATTCATACAATGATAAATAAAATTACAAAATTGTAACTGAAGGAAATATACAAAGTAATTATATTAAAGATTAGCATTTAAGGGCATACATATGAAGTCAAAGAGACTCATTACCACATAAGGAAGATTGCTGATAGACTAGCCATTTATACTTGCAGGGATATTTCCCATAGTCACAATAAATCTGACCATAATAAATTTTGCATCAGGGAGCAATATTTAGGGGAGAAATTTAATGAGTTCTTCCAATAAACCCCCTGGTAATAATTACAGGTCCTGCTTTCAGAACATTGTCAGCAATTCTCCATTTCATGTATAGATAAACCATTAACATGGAAGATTAGAGAGGCAGGTTAACCTAGCTTCAGACCTGACTATATTCAAGATGATTTATTGAGCAGCTAGGAGAACAAGTTAATAAGGAGTCTAAAGCATAGTTCATAGGAGTTAGGTGGAAACCATGGAAATGTAGAAAATGACATTATTTCCATATTTGTCTTCAAAGAACTGATTAAAATAGTCTGTCAATCTGACTCATTCAGTTTATTTTAGAAGACCTTGGTCTAGAAAACTCCCCATGTGACTGTCCTGAATGCTGGAAATGAAAAATTAGGAACTTGGAAACAAAGAACTCCAAAGATGAAGAAGGAATTAAGGCATCAATACATTGCCCCTGCAGTGATTTGGATGGTTCTAACCCACAGAATGTACAATACCTGTTTGCCAGTAAAAAATACAGTATAATAAAAGCAGATTGTGATTTTGGATATCTAATCAATGACTGTACTCCCTCCAAAAGTACATATGGAAGTTCATCCATGCCTGCTTACCCCATATAATTCTTGCCTATATTGTCTCATAAATCCTTTACAACAGATCAGAGGCCTTCCTTGGGACTGCTTAATTTTACATATTAGTATAGTATTCTAACTATCCATTAATGATCCCTTACTCTTTTTGCATCAGCATCCTACCTCCATTCCCAGGTAGATATCTCTTCAACACTACTTTATGCCTATTCTGCTCTTTAGTTATTCATCAACAAAATGGAATTGGCTATTCATATCCACCATATTTTTCTCTGTTGTCCTTGACTGATCTGCAAATTTATTTCTTCGGAGTCTATAATATTTTATGATTTACAGTCCTATACAGTTACCTGCAAAAAATAGAACTAAAAAGATGAGATTCACTTAAGGTCATTAAAAACATTTCAGAATTACCCCAAAGCAGTATAATCTACTCACCTATTTAATTCTGGATCCAGTTAGTTGTCCAAATTTAGTATCTGTTCATGGTACAAACTCATTGATTCTCTGGACTATCTGCCTTCATGAAATTAACTGAACAATATACATTCTTCATCTACTTTTTGTTATTTTTCTATGTAGAAAATTAGACTTAGTTATTTTGAACAATTATGGATCATATTTAGAATGTTTTGTAATATCCTATTATGTTATATGTTTGTTTTATATCATCTGCAAGAAAAAAAGTAAAAGAAATCTGGAAAACCTCATCATTTATAGTGAATTGTCTTCCAACTGAAAGGGAGAAAACAGAATCAGCATTTATATCACACTTATAATGTTCCAGCCACAATGCTGAACACTTTTTACTGATGTTAACTCATGTCATCCTCACAACAACCCTGTGAAGTAGATGCTATAATTAATCACCATTTTACATTTGAGGAAGCTGAGATAAACAGAAGTTGAGTGATCTGCCCAGGATGACAAAACTAGTAAGTTTCTGAAGCTAACTTTGAACTCAGACTTGACTGATTTACAGACCCAGGGATCTTTCCACTATGTCAACAGCTACCTAATTTGGTCTCTGCTTATATTCTCTACAGCACTGACAAACACTTTTTAAAAAAATCATGCATCTTTCTGTTTTAAGACTTACTATTAATAATGAGGTGATTAATAAAGTAATAGTTGTTACATATCCCCAGGAAGTCTTATTATTTTAACATTTACAGAAGAAATATCATGATGGAGAAGAACATCTAAATGGAGTATTTTATTTTACAAAGTCAAAAACCAATAATCTCAGTGGAGTTATATTATCTACAATATTCTGTCAATTTTATGTGTAAAATTGTGATCAGGTATGGAATTTCTGAAAGCCTCTCTATTCCCTACTAATACTTTCCTCAAGGATGCCTGTTGCCTATGTAATTGTTCTCATAAAAGTTTATGCCTGTACGTTCTAAATTCTGAAATTGATTCTGGCTTATACACATTTTCTCTTATTTGTATCATGTTCTTTGAGTGACCCCAATGAACTTTGGGGAAGTCAAGGAAATAATTAAACAAAGAACTGTTAACTCCTATCATTTACTAAAAGTTATTGAGAAGATACATACACATACACACATACATATACACACACAAAATTTCACTATGTTGGAAGACAAAGGATAACTTTCCACCAATGGCCTTGTAATGGGAATCTGTAGATCTTTCCTGCCCCTTGGCCCCTTGATAGGCTTAAGTGAATCTGAGAACCTTCCCTAATTTGAAAGTATACTCGGCCCCCCTAATAGGCTGAAATGTGGTCATATGGAGCCTGTGGTAGGAGGCTTATTTTTCAGGAATGCCCACACCTTGTTACTTTGTGATTGGGCAGGGATCAAGAGGATTATGACATTCTCTGACCCAGGAGAAGGCTATATATACGCTGATGTGAGGTTTTGCTTTGGGGATCACTTTTGGAAGAGTTGTGTGATTTGCCCAGATGAGACTCTGAGAAGCCATTGAGCCCCCCGGCTTTGAAAACCCAGATGTTGGTGCTTCCTTTTCTGGTAACTAACTAGGCATGGACGTAATGGTCAGACAGCTGGAAGCCCTGTCTGCTGAATTGTGTTATTTTCTGTTGGAACTTCTGTTTGTGTTCTCTGAAGTTCAGGGTGCTGACTTTTTCCCCTGAACTAGGTAAATGATATATGTTTGATAAATTAAAATAAGATTGTTGACCCATTTTGAGTTGCTTTCCTTTAGAAAAGCAGATCTAAGAACCTGTGCTAGCATCCATCCTGGGTATGCTAGGGTATTTGCTGCTACAGGCCTCTGTTTGGAGGCCCAGAAATTCTTTGTGGAATCTTAAAGCAGTTATTGTAAGAATTCTGAATAGTTACCTAGCCCTCAGATTCCCTGCTGAGTGCATGGAAACCAAAGAAACACAGTTTATAAGTGTAGGTTTCTAAGGATAACAATGGTCTATTGAATTTAGATTTTGAATAATGTACAAATGGCCTGCTAGGTGATGCAATGAGACTGAAGTCAGGAAGCTCTGGGTTCAAATTCAGTTGCAGAAACTTACTAGCTGTGTGAGCCTGAGCAAGTCACATAGCCATATTTGCCTTAATTCCTAATTTGTAAAATGAACCAGAGAAGGAAATGGCAAATCACTCAAGTGATTTTGCCAAGAAAACCCCATATTTTTTTCATGGATGCTGTTGGCCAAAAAAATAAAATTACTTAATGTCCAACTTCTTTGTTCTTTGAGACTTATGAAGTTGACATGCTTCCAGTTCTGTACTCAGATACTTTCCAGATGGTAGAATCTGCCAATGTTTGCAATCTGACCTCAAGAATAAAAGGTCATCTCCACAGAGGAAACATAGTACGATTTTTTCGTGTATAAAATTATTGAAATAACTGTATAATAACAATGAAATAAAAATATTATAAATGAAAATTTTAAAATATTTAAAACAGATTTCATTTTAAAAGGAAATCATATATCAAGGTGAATGAATGAAAAAGCATTTATTCCATGATTTTTTTGGTGCCAGATACTATGCTAGGGATACAAATGTAAGAGTAATAGTTCCTGTTCTTAAGAAGCTTACTTAATAGGGGTGACAATACACATAATTTTTATGTAGCTTCATATATATGTATTTACATATGTGTATATGAGAGTTGTGACAAGTGAAGGGAGAATCTAGGGAAACAAAATGATGTTGAATTGATTTCTAGAACATTCGGTTGGCATACCCTTTTACCCTTTTCGGAATCAGTGATATTTTGGTAGTATGGATGGGATTACTAAACCCATCTCAGAAAGGAGAAAGAGTTGGGAAAATTCGGAATAAAGCTGAATGTTAAGTGAGGTATGACATATTTTCTCCCCAAACCCTTCCCTGTAAATATCTACCTTTATCTTGTTTTCTGTGTCCATTATGGTGTCTAATAGTCTCCTAGGTGCTATAGTTTTAATTATCAGCATAGATTCATAGTGTAGTTGCACACTTATTTCAACTTTGTTTAACAAATGTGTTAAGAGAGGCATAAGCAATTGAGGGAGTCAGGAAAAGCTTCCTGTAGATCAAGAAGTTACCAAATCCAATGGGCAGATAAAAAAACAATGAAGGTGTTCAGATTCTCTAAGCACAGAACAACAAAAAAAAATTTGAATGAATGCATTAATGTCTAAACAATAGACACTTAACAGAACTTTATCAATACCTTTAAAAGTAATCCCTTTGATAGTTATTTTTATCAATCTTTTTGGCAGCAGCACCAATAGCAGAATTTTCCAACTATAGGTATAAATCAAATTTCAACTGTTTGCAATTTCTCAGTACTATATTTTTCATTAGGTAAGTGAATTTGGTTTCTAAAGCTTACTGTATTCATAACTTGACAATGTAAGAAAAAATAGTTAGTCTATCCTGAATAATCTACAGCTGAATAAGTATAGTGATTTGAATAAAGCAGCTGAACTGACTGTATATTAGAGCTATCTGTAATCATGTTTTCAGAAGACTGGCTTATTTGAATAATTTCACTAATGATAGAAAAGAGGAGTTCACTGACATCAGAGAATCAGATGAAAGTCCATCTTATAGACAAATGATAATAAAAAATCTTATTTCCTTGTGAAAAAATGTTGACATCTTTTGAAATAACACCATTATAAAAGGCTATGTAAAATCAAATATTTTACTCTCATTTATCAAGTCATTTCAATGAGTTGTCCTGAACATATGTAATCTAATCTATCAGGAACAATATATGCTAGATATATTTTGTTTAGTGTCCTACTGTTTATTTTGTTCTATTTTCTTTATTAAAATGCATTGAATGAGCTACATTAAAAAAATTCTAATTCACAGATTGGGGAAATAGGGAAAGTATATCAACACTATTGATAGACCTAGGAAGAAAGTGAAAAATAGAATTTTCTTTTTGCAAATAAAATTAACTTTCTCAAAAATTTGAACACACATATACAAAAATTAAAGCATGCCAACCTGAAGTATTATTTCATAACACAAGTAGAAGTTTGAAAAGAACTGAGCTGTCAAATCAAGGGACTATAGTAGAGAGTAATAGCTAATCATTTTCTCTAGGTAATTTCATATTATTTTATCTACATGTTTCTTATAATTGAGTCTAGAAGAGAGTCACAAACCCATTTACCCAAGTAGTATATTTTTGTTCTAATGCCTTCTAAAGTTTGTACTTGCCCATCATTTCAGGTGATCAGCAAGCTTGGGTTGCAGTCCAAGGTTTGAAAAAATTGGTATTTGTGCAGGCAATTGATCAGGCCTAGTCTACCCATGAAGTCAAATGTTAACATAATCATTCATGAATCATAACTAGTAGGGTCATAGACTCAGATCAGACCTTAGATGTCACCTAGACCCCTCTTTTTACAGATGGAAAGAAAGATTTAATTTTTTCATAGATATGTGAATTTTCCTCAGGGAGAAATCTGGGCTTTGAACCTAGGTCTTTTCAGTTCACCAGCAAACATTTATTAAATACTGTTGTAGACAGTGGTAGTATAAATACAATGCATGAAACAACCCCTACTAGGGAGTTTCCACTCTAATGGGAGATAATTTTATATAGAAAATATAATTATATGTAAAATACATTACATAATTATACGTAAATTACACTGAAGGGAAATATGTTTCAAGTAGTCAAATACAAAGTAGTTTGTAAGGAAGGATATAAGCAATTGAGGGTTTCCCAAAAAAGCTTCCTATAGAAGACCATGCTACCCTTTTTAAAAAATAATATTCCCCATCACTTTTTAGTAAATTATCAATTTTGTGGCTAGGCAAATACACATAAGCACACAAACACAAAATATGTTCAAAGTAGTAGGCATATAACAATAACAAAAACAACAACAACCACAACAACAGGAAAAGAAGGTGTCTACCTGAAATAGGGCTAGGAAAATGAGGAAGAGAAAAGCAAAGGAAAAAGTCACTTTGTGGAAGTTTCATCCTAGCCTAAACTCATCCCCCCATTCCATATCCACACACACACACACACACACACACACACACACACACACACACACACACGAGGAGGAAGTAAATAGGAGGAAGTAAAGGCTATCTTTAGGAAAGGTAAAATCTTTTTATTTTATTTTTATTTTTTTATTTAAATTTCATGTTTATTTTTAGTGTACATCATTCATTTCACCCTATCTTTCCCCTACCCACCAGCCCAAAACAGCGATTCCACTATATACCCCCTCCCCCAATCTGCTCACTCCTATGTCCTTGCCCATTCTTCCTCCCACTTTCCGGTAGGGCAAGATGGATCTCCATACCCTAGTGCCTGTATATCTTATTTCCCAGTTGCATGTAAAATAATAATAATAATATATTTTTAAAATTTGATTTTAAAACTTTGCATTCCAGATTCTTTCTCTTCCTCCCTCATCACCCACCCTTACTGGAAATATAAGCAATTCAATATAGGTTGTATATGTGTAGCTATGCAAAACATTTCCATAGTGGATGTATTGTGAAAGACTGACTATATTTCTGTCCATCCTATCCCACCCCCCCACTTGTTCTATTTTCTACTTTGACCCTGTCCCTTTTCAAAAGTGTGTGCTTCTAACTACCCTCCCCCAAACCTGCCCTCCCCTCCATCATCCCCTGTCTCTTCCCCTTCCCCCCCACTCTCCTGTAGGGTAAGATACCCTTTTTAGTGTGTATGTCATTCCCTCCATAAGCCAAATTCAATGAGAGTAAGGTTGACCCATTCCCTTTTGCCTTCCTGTTCTTCCCCTGCATTGTAACAGTTTTCCCCTGCCTCTTCTAAATGAGATAATTTTCCCCATTCTATCTCTCCCCATCTTCTCTCATTATATTCCTCTCTCACCTCTCAATTTCACTTTTCAAGTATCATCCCTTCCTATTCAATTGATCTTATGCCCTGTCTATGTATACCTGTACACACATATACACACACTCTTATATGTATTCATATGCCCATATATCCTCCTATATTGACATATATATGTATGTGTATATGTATGCATGTATGTATATATATTATATATACACACACACATTTGTATTCTCCTCAACTATCCTCATACTGAGAAACATTTCATAAGTTACAATTATTGTTTTTTTTCATGTAGGAATGTAAGTTGTTGAACTTTGATAATTTCCTTATGATTTCTTTTCCCTGTTTACCTTCTCATGCTTCCCTTGCTTCTTGTATCTGAATGTCAAATTTTCTATTCAGCTATGGTTTTTTTCATCAAGAATGCTTGAAAGTTTTCTATTGCACTGAATGATTATATTTTCCCCTGAAACGTGATACTCAGTTGTGCTCCTCATTGTGTTTTTGAGCCTCTTTTGCCATTTGAGTTAGTCTATTTTTAAGGTGTTATTTTCTTCAGTCAGGTTGCTGCCTCACTTATCATGATTTTCTTGCATCATTCTCATTTCTCTTCCCAATTTTTCCTCCACTTCTCTTACTTGGTTTTCAAAATCCTTCTTAAGTACCTCTATGGTCTCTAAGCAGTTCATATTTTTCTTGGAAGCTTTTGGTGCAGGAGTTCTGACTTCATTGTCTTCCTGCCATTCCATGCTTTGATCCCTTTTGTGCCCCAAAAAGGAATCTAAAGTTGGATTGCTGTGCTTGCTTTGCTTCCTTTGCTTGCTCATATTGCCACTCAATTACTTGACCTTTGAGCTTTTTGCCACAGTAGAACTCTACTTCCAGAGAGGAGAGCTTTGTCCCAAATTGCTGGGCTTTTCATAGCTCTGGGAGCTATTAGTTGGGTGCCCTCTCTGAAACCTCCACAGGCTCTGGCAGCCGGTCACACACCCCAAGACCTCCACCAAAGACAGTGATCCAGATCCAAGTAGGTTAAAGCAAGAGCAATTACCCCTCAGAATGGTCAGTTGGTCCACCTACAATTTACAGACCAGGAGCTCTGAAGCAGCCACAGGGTGTCACCTCTACCACTTCTAGCTCTGGGGCAAAGACTAGATAGCACTCTCGGACCCCCTGTTCCCAAAGTCCACACTGACCTTTTACTTTGTCTTTGGCATTTATGGGTTGATAATTCTGGAAACCACCACACCTGCTGGTGATCCACTCTCCTGAAGTCCCTCCAGCTGCTGCTGGTTGGGGCCACCCTGGGGCTAAAACTGTGGATTCACTTGGAGCTGTGCTCTGCTCCCAGTGTTCTATGCTGGATCCTTCCTGCCCACCTGCCAGGCTGTCTTCAGTGGGAAATTTGTTTTCCTCTGTCACTTTGTGGGTTCTGTGGCTCTGAAGTTTCTTTAGAGTCATAGTTTATACGTATTTCAGGTAATTATGGGGGGAGCTCAGTGAGTTTTTCTATTTCTACACCACCATCTTGGCTCTGCCAAAAAGGTAAAATCTTTAAATACACAAGTTCACATACAAACTCATACATCCATAAGTATGCACAAACATGAAAGGTGTTTTGATGTAGGTTTGGAAACAAAAGGAGAGAAAAGCCTGCCTTTTCTCCCCTTCCCATATGTTTTCTAAGTCTTTAATAAAAGTGTGATCAAACCATTATTAATTGTATAATATATGCCAAACTTCCAAGAAAACTGAGGTTTTTTAGCTGTCTTCAAATATTTGAAGATCTATTGTTCAGGAGAGGTATGAGAGTTATTTTGTGTAATTTTAAACCTGCAGAACTAGCACAGGTAGAACAAATTACAGAATCTGATAGTTGGGAGGGACTTTAAGACTTTTATAGTCCACCCACTACCCAAAACAAACCCCCATTATTACATATCTAACAAGTGGTCATCTAATCATCATGCCTTTTCTTAAAGACAATAAAGAAAAACACAGCTCTGTGAGCAGCACATTCCAGACTTTTGTTTGTTTTTTACAGATGCCCACATACATTTGAAGGCTTTGCAGGTCCTGCTAGAGCTTCTGCTTTTACTGGTATAACCTTCAAGAACCCATATTCTTCTCTTATTTCATGATGAGGTATCAAAGAAGAACTTTAGTATAGTCATCATATTTTATATAACTTAAGCCAAAATCAATAGTATTAACATTTCTTTTCCCAAATAGATCTAGAAAATAGTTTGTTGTTTTAAACTGTTATAACTAACAGCTTTTGACAGTAGAACAAAGATCATTGGACTATTTCACCCCGCCTTAGAATATCTATTGCTTTAAGTGATCATTGCAAACCTGAAGAGAAAACTGTGGCATTTAAGATTATGTCACTAAAAAGAATAAAACAGAAAGAACTAATAATATACAGCAATATCAAGCACATTTTAGAATGATTTTTTCCCTCACTACCCCTGCCTCCCACTCCAACCAAAAAAAAAAAGATACTTCCTATATACCACAGGAAAAAAAAAAACCAATGTAAAGAATCCTTACTAAAAGCGATTTACTTGCTTGAGAAGCAAGGAGAAAGTCTTATTCTCTTCCAGACAGTATTTAGAATCTTGCAGCTGTTAGACTATAAATCTTTGATCTAGAGCTGGGTTCTGAATAAAGAAGTTCCTAGTTTCTGAATAAAGAAAAGTTTCTATTAGGACTTGGCAAGTAGCCAGTATTAAATTAGGATATTTAGTAAAACTTTCTCATTTACCTCTTTTTTATACTCTCCAAATTAAATATTCCTTTCCATTTAATACTAGGTTTTTAATGTATAAAGTCAAAACCTAATAATGAGATTAAATAGGACTCTTTGGTAAGAAGGAAACACAATCCTCCATGTATTCTTCCACCTCATTACAAAAGAATTTGCTAGCTGGCATCATTCAGTTCTGAACTTTAATGACAGTGGACATATCCTCATTACAGCCTGGAGAGGGTCCCTGGAAATATAGTTGGCTGAGTAAACAGCAGCAGTTCATAGCTAGGTAAACAGCAGGTAGTGGCATTGAAAGAGATTTCATATTTCCTTGACTTTGTTCATCACAGCAGTAGGGTATAGTATAGTTCTGACATCATGATATCTATGGTATGAATTCACAGAGTGTTTTCTATTCCATTGTAGCTACTCTACATGCAGCCTAAAGGTGTTTTATGAGAGACAATATTGTCTTGTGCAGAGATTGGCAACCTACTGTGCATATGCCAAAAGTTGCATGAGACATTTTTTTTAATATTGTACCAACCAATAGTAAAATTGTAAAGTTTTTTTTTAGCACTGTCTGCATCCATTTTTAACTTTTTGTTTACCAATCTCCTATATCATTTAAGTTCCTATTTCACTCATACAATCATTCTTCAGTTATCCAATTCCTACTGGTGTTACACTCCCATATGGTCTTGGTCTACCATGTGTGTGATTTCTTTTCCACTTCATTCCTCTCCTTCCCTGCTCCTTTCCAATGGCAAAATTCCTGTTTTCTTGATATCATCCATTTATATGTTGACAGTATTCTTTCATGTGCCCAGATTTCTTCCCTTCCCCCAAACATCAGAATACCATGGCTCTTCAGTTCTGAAAGAATGAACAAAAAAGTCAAGTGGTTGGATTATACTTTAAGGTTTCTGAAAATCCATGATTTGATTCTGCTTTTTCCAAAAGATCTGTGTAACCTTAAAGGGCTCTATATTTCAATATCCAGTCTATAAAATGGGGGTTCTCTGTTCCCCTACATAACTCATAGAGATTAAATGAAAAAATATAAAAGTTCATGCTTTGAAAGATTAGTGCATTGCCATTCTATGGCACTCCTATGGTTTATTCTTTGTTCATTCACATGTTTTCTGATTTCTTATCTACTTAATGATTATCTACAAAGAGGAGTGCATTAGAACACCAGATTAATTTCCTTTGTTTTACAAAGGGTTTCCAAGTTACCACAGAAAATTGAGTATGGGGGGGGGGGGATAGAGAAAATACACAAAAATATGTTTGCATGAAGATAATTAAGTTATTATCCTCTACAGAATATTTGATTACATATAGCTATCACATCTGAGCACTAGCATTATTTCTGGTGGGAGTGGTTGTGGTAGTTGTGGTGCAAGAGATTACGAACTTTTGATTTCATTCTCAGTAAGGAAATGCCTTCTAATAATGCAAATCAGCAAGTGTTCTGCAAATTAAAGACTTAGAGGCTGCCTAGGGGACTAAAAGGTTAATTGATTTATCCAGAGTTGTACAGCCAGTGTCAGAGATGGAATTTTAACCTAGACATTTCTGACTCTGAAATAACTCTCTGATATCTAAGTTAAAATACTATGTTTGGAGAGCAAAGAGCAAAGTAAATTATTTTTTTCAGGTTGAGGTCTAGGATAGTAACTCAACAAAACCATACAGGGCAAATTCAGTGTATTCTATATACAGACCTAACATGGCTCAAAAGTAGGTATTAACAACAATAATGATAACTGACATCTTTGTAGCACTTTTAAATCTGTATTTCACTGAATCAAGAGACATTTATTGAGTTCTTCTGATGTGCCAGCTGATCCAGTTACAAATGTTATCAACCTAGTCATATTACAGATGACTTACTTGAATGATATTGTTGTCCAAGATCAGACAGCAAGTAGATGTTGGAGCAGTCATTTGGACTCAGGTCTTCTATCAAATACAGTGATACTTCCACTGTAAGATGTGCTTAGCACAATTCAATCAATTAAGTCATCTAGGGGCATTAACCACCATCTGTAACTCATAAAGGAAGGGGAAAAATGTGGGTTTAAATGTTCTCACCCTTAACATTTTGTAATACTTGGCGCTACTTTAAATTTACTAATGTATATATTATACAGCACATGAAAGAAGAGTCTATTTTTTGTTGTTTCAAGATATGGAATGTTCTAAACATTAAACACCATAGATAGTCACTTTCTATTTATTCTGTGAAGAACTCCTCCCATTGATAAAGCTACTTTCTGACTATCTTTGAGCTGCAGTCTCAGAGAGGAAGAAAGCTGCTTTTATTCTACCTTGGAGTTACAGTCTTTGTGGGTAGGTCTGTGATGAAAATCTAGTTCATCAGGTGACTGGCTGCTGAGTCTCTAAGATGACAGATACTTTTGAGGAACTTTGTAGTTTGAGAAAACTCATACATAAGCTGTATGATTTGCAAATTACACCAGAATTGTGTATGCTGGTAAAAAATATTTGTAAAGGTAATAGGCCTGAATTAATCAACTTTTACAATCCAAATATAATTTCCTAGAGACACTATGACAATTTCTCCTTACCCTTATTCAATTGCAAATACTTCTTTTACACTAGAACTTTCAAAGCATATTTTATAAGATAGAACTCTTGCCCACTTTTTGGTGACATTTGGTTACCCCTAAAATAATGATTCAGCAACATCCAATTTTCCCTGAGCTGATATCATTATACATAACTGCCTAGCTAAATTTGTTATTCTATGTCAATGCAAATGGAAAATGTCCATTTGTGAATTTTTAATTTGTAATGCCTATTATTCTGTTATTAAATTGTAGAAAGCCTAATCATAATTTTCAAATATTTACTTAAGAGAAACAATGAAATTATTACAAAACAAAAAAACTGCCATCATGAATCAGGCCCATGGTTTATCCAGCATAATATTCAGTTGACAACAGTGGTCCCAAAGGATGTTCTCCAGGAGCATATGCTTGCCCTCCCTCATAACAACTTTAACTTCTTTCATTAGTCATTTCTTCTCCTGTCATTCATAAATTTGCTTAAGCCTTTTAAAAATTCCATTTATATTTCCTGACTATATCATTAGTTGGCATAAGCAATTCTATATATTTTTTTTTGCCTTTTGTCCCCAAGTTATTTTAATGAAGTTTCAAGTTTTAATATTTCACGATTTGGTGAACATTTGATTTGCTTATCTAGACCATTCATTGATGTGAAAATTTGAGTCTGCTTTCACTCAGGTTAGGCCTGTTAATTTGAAGCTTCCCAATCTTTAGAAATTTACTCTAAATGTGACAGAAAGTCCGTGGGAATTTTTGAGAATATAAATGAGATAACCAGGTTGATGTGTAAGAAAAATTAGCTTAGCAGATGTATGAAAGATAGATTAAAGTGGGGAGATTGCAGAGGTTTGAAGTTTTATTTGGCAGAAGATACTAACAAGGGCCTCTATTAGAGTAATAGTAGTTGGAATAGAGAGGCACCAACCATAGCAAGATATGAAAAATGTGTCAAAGTAAAATTGACAGGGCTTGGTAAATGATTGGGTGTAAAGAAAGGTCACAAAGAAAAAAAAATAAAGCTGTATTTTGAACCTGTGACCATTGATGATAACAGTGAGATAAAGGATCATTTAAAGACATGATGTGTGAACATATTTACAATTTAAACTTGATATGTCTAACGCTGAGTTTTCAGCGCCATTGCAACATCCATGCTGATATGTTCTCTCAGTTTTGAATTAAAGATTCTGAAACTCATTAGGGAAAATAAGAGAGATAGAAGCTAGGAGTGCTGGAAGTCAAATTTAAATTTATGGTAGGTGGAATCTGGAAAATGTAGGAAATTGCCAAGGGAGAGTGTGATAAAAGCAGAGAAGCAGAACCAGCACAAACCTCAAGAGATAGTCATGTTAAGGCATGGAAGAGAACAGACGACAAAGGAAGATGATTAGAAAGGTCTGGGCAATGAAAGGGAATTTAATGTATCTTAAGCCAAGGGAAGTTGAGTAGGACATAGTGATCAACAGTGAGATGCTATAAAAAAGTCAAGTAGAATTAATACTGAAAGAAAAAAAAAGAGAAATTAATCCAGTCATTGATTCAGAGACAAGGTAGAGAGAGCAATGGAATTCTAAAGACAAAAGTCAGATTGCTGCTAAGTTGAGGAGTGAAGAGGTGATAAAATAAGAGCACCCAATATAAATAATTTATTTTCCTAGAAGTTTGCCATAAAATAGGAAAGGAAGAGATGAATAGTTGGGTGAGAAGAGAAGGTTTTTTTAAAAAAGAAAACAAACCAATTTTGTAAACTTTGTTGTGTTTGTACACTGATAGTAGAAAGTCAGTGGAAAGAGAAAGATTGAAAGTTTATATGTATGTTCAATTTCAATCAATATATATATATATATATATATATATATATATATATATATATATATATATCAGATATCCCAGTAAAAAGGTTGAGTCTTACTGAGAAATGTTGACTTTTTAAACCAAAATTTATAGGATGACCCTGGGTGATAGTCCTATAGAGATTTTAGTAGAATAAGGAAGCTGAGTAAATCTTCTCAGTACAATGGAAGATTAGTTATTTGGCATGAATAAGGGAAGGGTGTGACTTGGGATTTGAGAAAAGAGGAAATGGTTTAGAACAGTTGCTGTGGGAGGAATGAGATAGGGAAGTGAGATGAGTAGAGTAAGTTAGTTAATCAGCAGTGAGAACCCAACTGTGTTTATGCACCACAGACTTAGAGTTGTTGAAATCAGTTCCATTTTGTGATTTTCTCTAGTTCTGCTCAGCAGTTTGGGATGAGGAATGGAGAGAGATAGATGGTGGATATTATCTGAGGGTAAAAATGAGCAGGTCAGCCATGATGGAGGGTGTTGGAAAAGGCATGCTAAGATAGTAGCTATTGAGACGTAAGCATGTCCATTAAGGCTGTATAAGGGAGCAAGTAAAGCCTAGGTAAGGAAGACTGGTGGGGCAGGGGTTGGGGGAGCAGCAGAGAGAGATGGGTGAAGAGATTACATTAGTCATGGAGAATAAGTTTAATGTGAATGAATTAATGTGTAGTATGGAAAATTTTTGAATCCTGGCTCAGATAATCACTAAGGTGCATTGAACTGTCAGAATCTCTGTTTCTTCATAATCAAAAAGAGAGGATTAGAATACACGATCTTTAAGGCCTTTTACAGATCTAATTCCACTAATCCCATTGTTCTATAATAGAAACTTACTTGGAGAGTTGACTTCAAAGGAGAGGTACAAGTTGAAATAGTGATGGAGGGAAGTAGTATAAGTGGTAGGAAGCAAGGAGTATGCCAACCCTTCCTCTTGACACTCTGACTCAGGGGAATGGAAGAAGGAATGCTTCCAAAGAGAAAGATCAAGGGATATGATTCCGCAGGATAACATATACTTAAGGTAATGAGACAGAAGTAGAACTGATTGAAAAAAATCAAGAATATAATACATAACATTTAAGAGTAGAGTTCCATTGGCCACAATGAAATAGTTTAAGAGATGGATGAAAAAGGTAGGAATGTTTTGGTGGAGGAATTAATTAGGTCTAATTAAAACATGAATATGGATTTGGGAGGAGGTAGTATAAGTATATAGCTTGTATTAAAACAGTAAAACTAGATGACTATTATTAGAAACCCAGAACAAAATAGCTCCAGTAATAAGTTGCAAAGGGTAGCAAATTAACGCAATGAATACCTTGCAAATAAAGGTTGTAAAGAATTAAGAGAAACTATGTTTTTAAAGATAAATAAAATATCTTGATTTTTAGGTTCTTAAGGGAAAAAAAATTCTAAGAAGTAATTGAGGACAATTGTAAGGATAAGTTAAGGGAAATAAAATATTAAGACAAGTTCCTGAATTAACTAAATATCCCTAGTATTCTTTAATCCTAATAGTAAGTGGATGATTGGCATTTTCAAATTAAGAAGAAAATTTACCACATATTGCTCTGCAAGTTTCTTTCTTCCCAATACAAATGTCTTCCTCCATTATATACTGCCATAGCATGTCTTTATCATTCACTAAGACTTTGATTTTTTTTTTTTGCCATAGATGACTTCATAAAAAAAAAAATAGTGGGGATTCTCTATATTGGACATAGTCTCCATTAGAGGCTGGTGATTAGTGGGGGGATTTCAACAAGGATTGTAGGTAGACTGGAGAAAATCAGTCTTTATCATCTTTCATATGTACTTCTATCTATCTATCTACCTATCTATCTATCTATCTATCTACCTATCATCAATCTATCTATCTTAATATATGTCTATAGAGATTGATAGATTTATATCGATAGTCCACATTCTATATAGACATATATCCTTATAGTCACACATATGTATATGCACATAAATATATGCGGTTTTTAAAAAGGACTAAGTGTAAAGTCTCTTTCTCTGCTCCTTTCACTGCCTCTCTATCTTTAAATAGAGTAGAGATAGGGATATCTCTATCAGTGTTATTGTTGTAATGCTTCTGTGGAGACAACTATTTCTGACAGCTACTGAGTGTATAATGATGCCATTAATAAACCTCAATATACTTCAGCTGGAGTTTGCATGGTCATTTTTCAGAATCCTACACTGTATTTATCCACACATAAGTTTGTGTATTAAATGTATGTATGTGTATGTTTGTATATGTTTGTGTCTATCACTGTATGCTGTGTGTATACATACACTATATATATATATATATATATAAACATATGTATATACATACATGCTGACAGAATGAGAGACAGAAACAGAGAGAGAGACAGAGACAGAGACAGAGAAAGAAAGAGAGAGAGAGAGAGAGAGAGAGAGAGAGAGAGAGAGAGAGAGCTTCCCAGATCCAAATGGAGAAGTGAATGGCATTCCTATATCAACTGTGGTTCTGACTAACCCAGAGCACCTCTAGTTCCCATGGGTAAGGAAACTTATTAGGCTCTCTCTATCTAACAATGTGGCACTAATTTCCATTTCAGTCAAAGTGAGGTGGGAGTGAAATAGTTTCTCAAAACATGGGAATGTCTGCTGAAACTGAAATGATAACACCTAACCTGACCTTACCATGGTTTCTGACTACTCTGTCCTTCAGAACATTTTGTGAACAGCAGGAGTATTAGGGCCTCAGGCACAGACACTGATGCCTTTTAGCCACTGGATACTTGAACTGATATTTTCCTTTTTTTATTTAATGTAGCAAAGCTTACAGTACTTCAGCTTTTCCTTGCTCTGTTTTCCCTATCCTCTCTATTCCTGCTTCATTGAACACTAATAACCCACTGGCATTCCTTTGTATTCAATCTAAACAGAGACAAAGTTTCTCCCATATGGATCTTGTTTCTTTAGAATTTAATCAAAGTCATGTATTTAGAATCATCCTTAAATGATGGACAATTAAATACTCTCTGGGTGAGAACTGCTAGATTTTGGATATTCAACAAAAGCAGAAACTAGAAGCCCACAATAATAAATTAACAAGCATTTATTAAACACCTACTAAATGCCAGCCACTGATAAGTGCTAAAGATGCAAAGACAAAAGTGAAACAGTCTTTTCTCACATTCTGAGGAGACAACCACACCTAGTCAGTCAGTCAAGAAACATTTATGGATTATTAAGTGCCTACTATATACCAGAGACTGTTCTAAACACTGGAGATAAAAAGACAGTTTCAGATCTTAAGGAGCTCACTGTCTAATAGGGGAAGCAACATGCCAAGACACATTCAGGATAAATTAGAGGGAAGGATTTGGGGTACCATAGAGGGTAAAGCACTAACAGCTAAGTAACCAGCAGGATGAAGGTGGGCAATAAAACACTTAAGAAGGTGGCATGAGAACTACATCTAGACTAGAGCAAAATAAAGATTAAATAAGGACAAGGGATAGATTAGATAGCTAAGACATGGTGATAGGAGATGTAGCATGATGTGTGGGGAACGGCAAGTCATCAGTAAGATTGGAATTTAAAGCACACAGAGCAGAGTAATGTATAAAAAGCTACAAATTTAGACCAAACAAATTACAAGGAGTCAAACACAGGAGCTTTCATTTGAATTTAGAAGTAATAGGGAATCACTAGACTTTAAATCTGGGAGTGTAGAAGAAACATATTTAAATACATAGAAAAAAATTAAGGGCCATGAACTTTGTCCTTAGTGAATCTCCTATATTTCAACCAGAACCCTCTAGGGGCCCATTGCCTTAGCTTCCTTATGAATTTTTATATCTGATTCATATACCACAAATTGAACCCAAAACCAAATAATCTGAGATATATATATTCATGATGCAATAAGTTGATATATGGGGTAGTAAAGGAGCTCATTCCAGCAAACTATCTATTAGCTTCCCAGTTTTACTAGCTATTCTTTATTACAAGGTTCTGAAGACAGTTGTATAGGAAGACATATATGAGTAGGAAGAGCCTCTGACTTTCATAACATCATAACATATAGGCAGTTACATTCAGGATGACCACATTACTTTGATTATATGAAGATGACTTCCACTAGTATCAACTTTAATGCTTGCATTGTACATGATACTATTGTAATATAGATGGGAGTGAAAACACTATTAACAAAAGGCAAACTTTGAAGAGGGTAGTATAAAAAAGAAGGCATGGGATACAATAGAGTCATAATTATAAATACATAGGAATACAGATATAGGTATACACATAAAGTTAGTTAAGGACAAATATGAATATTCACTTGAAGATTGAAATACATGTAAATACTTTCTGCATAATTAACTACAGAATCATAAAATTTTAAAAATCATGTTTTATCTCTTCATTTTATAAAAGAAGAAATATATGTAGTTTAAAATGAAGAATGCTAACAGGAATAATATCCAATTACTATAACAGATCTCATAATCCCATGTAACCCTATTCTTCACTACTGACTATGTTTCTAGGTTGCTTCTGGATCTAATGGCATGTGTGCATTTAAATCATTTTCTGATATCTCTGATTTCAGGTTGTTCATTGATGTAATTTTTTTAAAATTAGTTTAATGGTATTTTATTTTTTCACCAGTTACATATCAAGAAAATTTATAACATTCATTTTTACAAGATTTTGAGTTCCAATTAATTATTCCTCCATCCTTCCCATCCCCTCTTCTGAAAATGGTAGGCAGTTTGATAAAGTTTATATATGGGATATCATTTACAAATATTTCCATATCAATTACAACTGTGAAAGAAGGAGAAAAAACATGTGAAAGAATAAAGTAAGTGAAAAAAATATGCTTCAATCTACATTCAGACTCAATCAGTTCTTTATCTGCACATGGATAGCATTTCCTTTCATGAGTTCTTCATATTTGCCTTAGATCAATTTGTTGCTGAGAAGAGCTGAGTCATTCATAATTGATTAACACACTATGTTGCTATTACTGTGTACAATGTTTCCATAGTTCTACTCATTTCACTTTGCATCAGTTCACACAAGTCTTTCCAGGTTTTTATGAAATCATCCTGTTCATCATTTCTTATTGCACAGTAGTATTCAATCACATTTATATACCACAGCCTTTTTAGCCATTCCTCAATTGATGGGCATCCCCTTCATCCATTGATTTAAGAATAAGATTTAGTGCATGATTATAGTCACCACTGGAAAAGATTAATAGAGTAGTTAAATGATTGACTTCATTAGATTTAACACATGTAAAATATAGGTTTGTCTCAAATTTCTGGAAAGCCATCCTCCCTGTGCCACTTTACCCAGTAAGTTTCCTACAGGATGTTGAAAAGATCGGGACCCACCACAGCACTGACTATGTCCAATAGTTGTGTGTGTGTGTGTGTGTGTGTGTGTGTGTGTGTGTGTGTGTTTTACCTAGTTAAGGAATAATAAATAAAGCATGGAGGAGGGGAGAGCTTAATTTACTCAGAGTTAATGACCAGTGGGAGGAGCTCATGTCTTCCCTCACCAGTTGGTTAACATGTCTTAGAAAATCTAGTAACAATTGACAAAACATAATAATTAGTGAGGAATCAAGGAATGCTTTTTGCCAGGGTTTTTATAAATTGGCTTTCTTTTTGCACTAGGTATTTTGGAGCAATGATATGTAGGTGTATATTATCACATCTGCTGACTCAAAGCATTGTTCTATATTCTGTATATAATTAGGCAATAGTGACACACAGGTCACACTTGCCTTTATTCTTGACAATCAGCTAGAGTTGTTGAGGCCTGTTTCTGCAGTTATGACCTCTGGGGCAAAGGGAAAAATAAGACAAATAAAATGTCTATATTATTAATAAACAACATATTTCAACATATGATATGCACAATGCCAAGAGTCCAACGCTTATTCTCCTACATTGACCTTTCCCTACCTTTTTAAAATAGACTATTGGAAAGTCACACTCTGCTGAAATTTTTACTTTTTTCCATGATAGTTAAGAAGACAGAAACACATCTAGTATTGAAAAACTTACAAACTACTTTAAAATTTCAATTTATATTTAAAGTAATCCAAAGTACTTTCCTGGCAGAAATTCATATTACTTCTATAAGGTTTTATACCTTAAATGGTTGATTAGGGTGGTAAATGAATTTTCTGAGGTCTGAATATTATTATATGGATTTAGCCCATGTCATTGTCTATATCTATGTCATTGTTTAGGGTGATTCAAAATTAGTTCATGCTCACTAAGTACTTTCAAAGGAACATACCATTTGTAAGATCCCGAAGATCCTCCCAAGTTCTTACTCTCAAGTAGCTTTTAGTTCAATCTTTTTGCGTTGCCACCAATGAAATAGAAATAACAATATTTACTATTTTATTCTCCAGGAATTATTAGTGTCTTGGCTTGAAGGCAATGTAACCATCAGAGTGAAGAAGCATGGGGTCTAGATCTATATGGAAGGAGGAAAGGATAGGAGGCTAGTGACCTAAAAAAATTTCTCATTTCAAAAGGAAAAAAAGAAGAGTAGACAAATCACTAAAAGAAAGGATAGATAATAATGTAAGCACTATAGAGCTTATTAAACAAATTACTTTATTCCAATAACCTCCTTCAAATATCAGTATTTCTATTTTACAGATAAGGAAACTGAGATCCAGAGGAGTTTAGTGACCAACCCAAGATAACACACTTAGTAAGCATCCCAGCTTTTATACATAGGGTTGGTAGATAGGCATCAGAGATAGACAATGTGATTCCCTTGCCTCTCAATAAGCCCTGCACCTGAAAAAGCTAAAACAAAAACAAAGAGACATAAAACAAATTTAAGAAACAAAAGCAAATTCTGAAATTGAGAAATACCATGCTGTTAGATGGTGATACAAAACCAGAAAGATAATGTATTTCTGTCCTTTATATAAATTAGCATTTTACAACTAAAATATGCAGAATTTTTGTTCCAGACCTACAATAGCATTTGTGCAGGAAATATGGAAAATCCCTCCACTTATGGAGTACTAAAACTTCTTTATAACTTGTCTTGGAGAAGTGTCATTAGCAGTGAGAGGTTACTTGATTTATCCATGGCCACAAATTTAATATGTGTCAGAATTGTACCAAAGTTTTCTGACTCCAAATACTATTCTCTCTATAATAGTGTGTCCCCAAAGACTCATGGCAAATCATGTCTAACACATATACTTATGAAAGTCTTTATTCTTCTATAAATGCCCTTTGACTTTTCTTCTTTACCTTCCACCAATGGTTTTCATGAGGTTCAAATGAGTTATTGTTATATTGAGCTTTGTTGTATTTTTTTCTTTTATTATTCCCCTGGAAACGAGTTGAAACTTCAGAACATTTGGGAAGACTTTCATGCAGGTGTAAGAATACATTTAGAAGGGATAATCCTTCCTGTTTCATGCCTCATTTGACCATTGATCATCAACACATCATTGAACAAAGTTACTTCTGTGGAACATCCATTAAAAAAATCCTGTATTACTTAACATGATGTGAGACATCTTATAGAAGTAAAGCTTTTAAGACCATCTTTTACTATACAAAGTAATAAAAAATACAAATATTTTGTATTCACTTTCAAACACTTGTGTAATAGTAAAGATGTAGTAGATTGTGGAAAATCATCTGGGAAAATCTCACTATTCCCTTGTATTATTAATAAGAATTCAATAGGAGAAAGAAAGTGGACTTTCCTTTCAAAGATCCCACATGACTTCCTGGAACAAAACCTCATATTGTATTCTCCTGATGGTAAAGGGCTGTAAATCATGGGTCATAACAATTGCCAAAGAATCAAAATTGCTGGAATGCAAAGGGTAATTATAGGTACATTAACAACAACTCAAAAAAGCTAGTACAAGGGAACTCTAGGAAATACATGGCTGCAAGAGAGGAAGAATGATCATTCATCACAAGCAAGGAATAAGAGATAACCAGGGAAAATGCTTTTCACTTTGGAAGGTGCAAGGGTGCAGGACCTAAAATAAGACTTTTAGCATATTGAGTAAACCCTCCTTGAAGAGGTTTATGGGAGGCCGTTATTCAATTCAATTCAAACAGAATTAAAAGATGTGCTACCTAAATAATTAAATCATTAATCTATTAAAACATTGAAGTATTTTATATTTGAAAACTTTTTGAAATAGAAAATAGTTTATCTTCCCTAATCTAAAATAGAAAACCTAGCAGAAAGTACAGCTTTCCAAAGGCCTATCTTTAATTGTAAAACAAAATTCAGGATGAGAGTCTAACCTCGGTAAACTTTAGCAATATGTCTATAAGAGGTGAAATAAAAGTCACTGAAGTGGGAATCAAAGCATCTTTCTTTTTTTTAAAGTAATGGTCTGCCAATAGCTACAAGTGTGACCTTGGACAAGGTTATTTATTCTCCCTGGGACTCAGTTTCATCCATCTGTCAAATTAAGATATTGGAACATATAAACTCTAAGGTCTCTTCTTATTCCAAAATCCTATAAGCCTACCTGGATGTCATATTATTGAGGAATCGTGTTTGCTCCTTTATAGTGGGACAGGGTCAATTCCTTCCATCATGATTGATTAATAGGAGACAGTGAATCTGTGAGAGTAACATATAGCCCTTTCTCAAAAGGCCTTTTGGGAAGCTTCCTACTACATAGTCATATGAAAGGGTTTACAGTGTAGTTACTTGTTGCAGGGATTAGGTTCTAAAAGGATATAAGATAAATATAACATATAATCAATTTTGTCATCAAAATCATTTTTGTTATCCATAGATTACTGTTTAGTTTCTTTAAATACTTGTAGCTGGAAAGGGAAGAGGGTCCTCAAAAACTGTATCAGAAAGTAGGTGATTTAATTGTGATCACTATGGAAACAAATGAATGTAATGTTTTTTTAGCTCACCCATCTAAGATATTGATAGGGAAGGGTAATGGAGGTGGAAGATACTAGGACTTAAAAGAACTTTAGATACTAGGAGTCAGAAAATTAAAAGAAAATCAATGAAGAATTAGGTGACATAATCATCATGTAAAACTGCCCCTGAAAGAGTTTAATTCCTATATCATTATAGAGTGTGATCAAAATACCATACAACATTTTCTTCCTGTTTCATGATGAGGCAAGACTAGACCAAAAACAAAACAAAATGGACAAACAAACACAAAGCACGAAAGGGAACAGATGTCCTCTAGTTGACTAGAACATCTAAGAAGCCCAAATAAAATTATACATTTTATTAGCTTTAACACTTTAATAGAATGAATAGATTGTTTGTGGATATGAGGATGAAGAATTCTAGAATCACAGCTAGCATGACAAGATGTTTACACCATGTTAGAGGCAAATGGGAATTAAAGACTGATTGAGGGGAGAAGAGGAAAAGAGAGGGAGCTTAATAAGGATAGATTCTGTAGCTTTATTTAAATTATTTATCACTCTCTTATTTCATCATGTAAAATGTGTGTGACCTGATATTATAATATGATAAACTATATAGAATGATTATTCATGAGCTTTCCTTTGGATGATGCTCACATTGTTCTTAAAAGGAAAAAATATTTGGAATTCTCACAGCCCCATTTTTAGTACTCTGTTCCCTTCAGCAATAACATGTCATCATCCCTTCCTTATGTAACTGTCCAAGTTATCTTCCCATTGCACTGGGTGTGGTCTTGCCCTTCTCAGGCAGCAAACTCAGGCCTCTCACTTCACTATATTCCCTCTACTAAAGGAAATTCACATCTTCTATGCTGTTTCCCTGTTTTGTCTCTTGCTAGGTAGAAGCAAGGTAATTTCAAATACTAAACCTTGCTAATCTATTTACAGAACTACTCCATATGTTCATAATGGTAGAAATTTTGGTAACTATAGCAGGTCACTGCAATAGAGTTTTGGATAAGTGTAAGACCTTGTAGTACCTTCTGAATGTACTATTCTTATCTATTCTTCCCATGACATTCATAGCAGAGCTAACAATAATCAAACATTAAATTTGTGATCTCCATTTATAAATAAAATTAATGTAATTAGAACCTTGGAACAGTATTTAAAACATGAAGATATTCTGTTTAAGTCTACTCCCTCAAAAACTATGAGGTATCAAGCAAAAAAGTAAACAATTCGAGATAGCATTTTGTTGCCTCCTCATTCACTCCAACCCCACAAAATGTACCCTGGAGAGATCTGATGTGAAAGCATTTAAATTTCTATGGAAACTAATGGAGATTTTAAACAGAATCTAAGCTCTTTGAAGGGAGCATATGTGATAGTTTTCATCTTTAATTCCCAAATCTAATCGAGTGCCTTCCACAAAGTAGGTTGTTATTGATAGTAGCAATGATTTAAATTGTCCTTACTCTGAAAACCTGTGGAGTAATTATACAAAAATATGCCAGATTTTATTACAGTGAAACAGGAAAGCACACTTCTTTTAAATAAAGTAATGTAAAGGAAACTCTGGACAAAAGTAAACACATTGTGTGAGTAATTTTTAAGAGATAATAATAATAAACATTTAAAAATAGGTATAACTGACATTTAGATATTTTTTAAAGTTTGCAAAGGACTTTGAAAATATCATTCTGGAGGTGGCTAGGTGGCATAGTGAATAGAGCACCGGCCCTGAATGCCATTAGGACCTGAGTTCAAATATGGCCTCAGACACAACATACATACATACAAAACATACAAAATAATATACACATACACATACAAATACATACAAAACAAAATAACAGACACACACACAAAAAATCCTAGCCATGTGACCTTGGGCAAGTCACTTAACCCCAATTGCCCTACCTTCCTCTCTCAATAAAAATAAGAAAAAGAAAATATCATTTCATTTATCCCCTGTGACAATGCTGGGAAATAAATAGAAGAAACAACTTGATCTCAAATTGTTTTTGTTTGTTTGTTTGGCTGGTTTTGAGGGATGGAGGTAAATTTCTTGCATACATAGATTTAAAAAAAACTTTAATATGAACATGTTCATTAAAAAGTATTACAGAATTACAGTTATTCAATTTGGTCTAAATATTTATAATTTTCCTCATTAACATGCTTGATAAGCAATTCAAGTAGAGTCAAGAGCTTTATTTTCCCATGATTCTCTTCTAATGTTTGCTGGCTAGTAGGTGGTCTATGGTTTCTTTTCATTTCACAAAGATAAACTATCAGTTTTAATAAGTATTGAGAATAGACTGGTCAGGAAAGAAAATGGGATCATGGTGAATATTGATTGAATCTCACAGTCATATGTAAATCTTAGGGAGACAGAATAAGTTTGACTCAAAAGGAATACTTGCATACACACATACATGCATGCATACATGCATATGTGCATGCATGCATATGTGTGTGAACACATGCCTCTTCTATACAGTTTATCTAAGAAATTGTTTTCTGTTACCCACAAAAGAAGTGATCACAACTTCAGCAATGGGTTTTCGAGAAGAGAAAAACAATAGATGAACATTTTCTTAAAAAAAAAAAAAATTAGCAGTGTCTAATGACACTATTCTTTAAAACATTACATTGCTTCCTCAGTGAGGGAAATATAGTTTCCTTTTGCTATCTAGTGTGGCTTTGAAAAATGAAGAGAGATCTCCAAATTCTTTTTCTCGAATAAACCTCTCTCTTTAGCCATATACATTTTTTTTATTATTTATTTATATATATATATATTTTTGCCATTCTCTACTTCTTCTGTCAAGCCTTTTAGTATCATGACTTCATTGTTCTTTTAGTTTAAGTGGTTCCTCAGTCCATTGTTTTCCCTTAGATGAAGTTCAACATAGAATAATAAAAATTGTTCTGTTTTGGGGCGGCTAGGTGGTGCAGTGAATAGAACACTGGCCCTGGAGTCAGGAGGACCTGAGTTCAAATCTGACCTCAAACACTTAACACAAAAACTAGCCATGTGACCTTTAGGCAAGTCACTTAACCCCAATTGCCCTAGCTTCCCCCCTCCAAAAAGCAAAAACAAAACAAAAATTGTTCTGTTTTCCCTTTTTCTCTAAGATTTGTCTAAAGAAGTAAATAAACAATCAAATGGCATTTGAGGTTTTGTTTTTTTTTTCCCTATGCACTCTATCAGGTTCAAACAAGTAGAATAGATTTGATAGGGAGGCAAAAACAAAGCATATGCATAGGACTATGGGGTTCATTGTCATCATAAGAGTTGGTGTGTGATAATAAAGAAAATGTATCAGAAAAGGAGATAATGGCTTTACAACTACTTGGGGGACAAATACAGACATAAATTTGAAAGGAATTCACATAGAGCTGGAAAGATTTTCTGTACCATGATTGAAACATCCAGTAAGTATTCAAGTGGACCCTTGTTGAGATACTTTTCTCTGCCCCATTGTACGTTATTTTTGATTTCCTAACTCCCTTTTCTGATTAAGGGGAAAGAAGCATTTCTGTTTTTGATGACTCTTGAAGAGAAAAAGAAAGACACTATCATTGTTGCCTGAATAGAGTCCTAGATGAAGCCTTTTAGTAAAGTAGATCCTTCTTTCTTCTATGTTGCTCCTAAGGTAACCACATCAGATGATTTTGTTCAGTAATGAGAACATTACTAGAAACACAATGCTAGGGTTATAAGAACACCTGTCCCCATAATGGATAAGTTTGTCAAAAGAAAAAAAGTCTAAATGAATTTCACATCATGCTGCAGCACAAGTTGAAGATACTTGTATTGAGTCTTTTTAGAGACAGCTGTAACAGAAATTATTGCTAGTAAATGACAGAAGCATACTAGAACTCAGGTCTTCTGACTTCCTGTTCAGTGGTCTTTCCATTGGATATCATTGTCTCTTTTTGAGAGCTAATTCTAGCAATTTGAGGTATATGTATATATATGTATATATGTATATATATACATATATATACATATATATATATACACACACACACACACACACACACACATTTTTTTCATTTTCTTGGAACCTTTTCTGTTCTCTCTTGACTCGCTCTTCACCAGCTATTATTTTTTTCTTTTTCTTGACCTATTCTGTATCTTGGATCAGCAGAAAAGAAAATCCATGCTCAGTGGTGGACAATTTCTGAGAGCCTAAGGGGAAGACCTAGAGAATCATAGCCTGCTGAGAACAGGGTAGATTTTTTTTTGTTTTGTTTTTATCTTTAATTTGTCCTCTCCCAGTTTTTGATTCAATACCACCCACTCAATGGACATGCAATAACTTTTAATTAATGAAGAGACAAATCCATATTTAAATGCTAAGAATGACTCAAAGGTATGTTGAGAAACTACTTAGCATTGATGTATTCAATTGTATTTGATATCAGATTATAAAGAATGCTGATATGTTGCTATTAAAAAAAAGAAGCCTGACTCTTGGACCACAGAGGCCATGGTCTCTGTAACAAAGCTATTCCCCATACATATTATTATAGTTCAATGACATTCTATCTTTTTCTTCTAACCCTACCTGGTAAGATTAGAGAGAGGACTATACTTGGAGTGCTGATCTCTTTTTGATTTAATTTTAGTTTTCAACATTAATCTCCACAAGATTTTGAGTTACAATTTTTTCTTTATTTCCATCTTTCCCCTACCCCTCACCCTAAAATAGAAAGTCTACTGAATACCCCTTCCCCAAATCTCTTCTTTCTTATATCCTCCCCCTTCACCTCGCTAACTTTCTGGAAGGGAAAGACGGGTCTCTATACCCCAGTACCTGTATATCCTATCTCCCAGTTGCATGGAAAAAAACAATTTTTAAACATTTGTTTTTAAAACTTTGAGTTCCAGATTTTTTCCCTTCTTCCCTCCTTAGCCACCCCCACTGGGAAGACAAACAATCAAACATAGGTGGTATATGTGTAGTTACACAAATCACCTCCATAGTTATATTGTGAAACACCAACTATACTTCCCTCCATCCCATCCCACCCTCCCACCCACTCCACCTTCTCCCCCACCAACATCCCCCTTTAAAGATGCTTGCTTCTAACTATGCTCTCCTCCAATATGCCCTCTCCTCTATCCTACCCCCTCCTATACCCTATCCCCTTATTATCTATCCTATAGGATAAGATACTCAATTGAGTGTGTATATTATTTCCTCCTTAGGCCAAATTCAATGAGAATCAGATTGCCACATTCCCTTTCACCTCTCTGCTCTTCGTCTCCATTGTATCAGTTTTCTCTTGCCTCTTTGATATGAGATAATTTACCCTAATCTATTGCTCCCTTTCTTCTTCTCCCAATAAATTCCTCTTTCACCTCTTAATTTTACTTTTTAGATATCATCCCTTTGTATTCCACTCATCCTGTACCCTCTATGTCCCCTCTATGAACATAGAAATACCCACACCCACATATATATTTATATACAAATGCATCCTCCTATACATACATATATATGCATGTATATATGTATGTATACATATATTTTATACATATATGTGTATATACATATATTTATATACATATGTATGCATATATATGTTTATATACATATATGTATGCATACATATATGTATATACATATATATTCCCTTCAGCTATCCTCATACTGAGAAAAGTGTTATGAGTTATAGTTATCATTTTTCCAAGTAGGAATATAGTTTAATTTTAATAAGTTCCTTATGATTTCTTTTTTCCTGTTTACCTTCTCATACTTCTATTTGAAAGTCAAATTTTCTGTTCAGCTCAGGGTTTTTTTTTTTCAAGAATGCTTGAAAGTCCTCTATTTTATTGAATCACCATATTTTTCCCTGTAGCATTATACTCAGTTTTGCTGGGTAATTAATTCTTGGGTTTAGTCCTAGCTCCTTTGACCTCCTGAATATCATATTCCAGGCTCTTCTATTCCTTAAGGTGGAACCTGCTAGGTCTTGTGTTATCCTGATTGTGTTTCCACAATACTCAAATTGTTTCTTCCTGACTGCTTGCAGTATTTTGTCCTTGACCTGGGAAATCTTGAATTTGGCTATAATATTCCTAGGAGTTTTCTTTTTGGGATCTATTTCAAGAGGTGATCAGTGAAGTCTTTTAGTTTCTCTTTTGCCCTCTGGTTTTAGAATATCAGGGCAATTTTACTTGATAATTTCTTGAAAGATAGTATCTAGACTCTTTTTTTTTGATCATGGCTTTCAGTATACCAATAATTTTTAAATTATCTCTCCTGGGGGCAGCTAGGTGGTGCAGTGAGTAGAGTGTTGACCCTCAAGTCAGAAGGACCTGAGTTTGGATCCAGCCTCAGACACTTAATGCACACACAAACAAAAACCTAGCCATGTGACCTTGAGCAAGTTACTTAAATACAATTGCCCTCCAAAAAGCAAAAAAAAAAAAAATTATCTCTCCTGGATCTATTTTCCAGGTCAGTGGTTTTTCCAATGAGATATTTCACATTGCCTTCTATTTTTTCATTTGTTTGGATCTGTCGTATAGTATCTTTGTTTCTCATAAAGTCATTAGCTTCCATTTGCTCCAATCTAATTTTAAAGGAGTTAATTCTTTTCAGTGACTTTTTGAAATCCTTTTTCCATCTGGCAAATTCAACTTTTTAAATCATTCTCCTCCTCATTAGCTTTTTGGGCCTCTTTTGCCATTTGAGTTAGTCTATTTTTTAAGGTGTTATCTTTTTTTCAGTATATTTTTGGGTCTCCTTTAGCAAACTGTTGACTAGCTTTTCATGATTTTCTTGAATCATTCTCATTTCTCTTCCCAATTTTTCCTCCACTTCTCTTACTTGATTTTCAAAATCCTTCTTGAGCTTCTGCATGGCCTGTAACCAATTCATATTTTTTGGAGGCTTTTGATGCAGGAATTCTGACTTCACTGTCTTCCTCCCACTCCATGCCTTGATCCTTTTTGTCCCCAAAAAAGAATTCTCTCATCAGTTTGTGCTTTCATTGCTTGCTCATTTTGGCAGCCAATTACTTGGCTTTTGAGCTGTTTGCCACAGTAGAACTCTGCTTCCAGAATGGAGAAATCCCTAATTGCTGGGGTTTCTGCAGCTGTCAGAGTTATTTGATGGGTGCCCTCTCAACAACCCCCCACATGTTCTGGTTCACTGGTCATACACCACAGGACCAACACCCAAGCTTGTGATCCAAATCCAAGCAGGTCAAAGAAAGAGTGCTTAGCCTCTGAATGGTTGTTTGGCCCCCCTAAAATCTGCAGGCCAGGTGTTCCTGAGGAAGCCACATGGCAGTGGCAGTAGCCACCGTGTCTCCACTGCTTCTCACTCTGGAAATAGCAGCCAGACTGCACTCTTCCATGCCCATCTGGACCAACCAAGTTCCACCCTGACATTTTACTTTGTCTTTTGGTATTTTTGAATTGAGAAGTCTGGAAACTGCTACAGCTGCTCAAGTGCTGATTTTATAGATCTGGAAAATGAGCTTGAATACTGATTCCCCCCCCCACTATTAGCTGCTTGACTTTGGACATTTTTAAAATCTCTATGGGCCTCAATTTCTTCATCTATAAAATTAAGGAGTCAGAATAGATGACATCTAATATTCCAAACTGCTCTCACAAGGCTTTACCCCAGATGCTCTTCTAGGTACTGTGGATACAAAAACAAAAAAAGCAGTAGTCTCTGACTTCAGGACATCTCTAGTGTGTGTGGGTACTCACATACATGGATACACATATATAGTAATACATAATGGTAGTGTGGGATTGATACACCTATATTTCTATGGATTTATGTTAATGTCCAGTGAAGTGAAGAGGGCTATCATATACTGAGAGTAATAGGCAACTACTTTGATCATGAGGTCTTGTTTCTAAGTACGTGTTTGCATCTGAGACACACATATGTATATATGTGTGTCAGATCTAGTGATCACTCCAGCTATCAATTTAATGTTTTCAGTAGACTGAAATGGTGAGAGAATAGTAGCAAGAGAAAACAGATAAAGAAGTAAATTAATCCACCCCCAAATTCAACCAACTTGAAATTCTTTAGGATAATCAAAAGGTGTTTGTGTCACAAGAAAAGTTGACAGACTGGTTATTTGCTGAATGCCAGATAATTGCTTTCTTCTCCTATCTCAACTGAAACATACAGCGTATGAGGGCATGAGATCATAATTTTTATTACAACAATTTATATGACCTACCTCAACCATCCAAAATAGTGTTTTCATTTTAAGTTTTGTGTACTCTCTATTATACTGTTTTACTTGGAGTTTTGATTCTCTTGATAATATTATAATTTCCATATAAACAGAGATAGCTACATAGTTTTAAAAAGATGAATAAAGAGAAAAAATGAAGAGAAACCTTCTGAGTGACCAGAAGGTTCATAAAAATCCTAAAATAAATTATCTATCATTAATGTTCTCTATATGTCTTTATTATTCTATTTTTCCTCCTTTAATACTTTAACAAATCACTATTTGTAAATCAGATGTTAATAGCTCAAGAGAAAAATGAAGGTATGATATAAATATTAATTTTTACATGTAAAATGAAAACTAATCAGTAACAGTTATTGAATCAATCAGTGGGAAAAGGAAGGGGAAGGCAGCCAAATTGTTTGTGGAGAACTATTAAAAATACTTCAATTTTCTATTGTTAATTAGGTAGTAGAGTCCCACACTTTTTAACATTCTGAGGGACTGGAAAATGATATTTATCTTATATAAAACTATAGGAATTACCTAAATTTCTCTTTATAAGAATCACCATTTTCAGGTGTTAGAAGGTAGAGAGATTTACCAGGATATGGTGGTCAGCACTCACTTCAACATTTTGCCTGGCATAAACCTTCCATCTTCTGTAGTATATGACAGCAAAAAGTGGAAGATGTTTTCCAATCGTAGTAATTTGGCTGCCATCTGTAGATATGAATGAGTTAATATAATCATCTATGACCTTTAAACATCTGACAGTTTAGTTATGATATTCAAGTAAAGGTGCTTATCAAAATGTATGTAAGTGTGTGAGCTAGAAGACTTAAAAGGTTTCTTACAGTATTTTTACTTTCTTATTCCCCAGAGTTGTATAATATCCAATTTCTTTGTTTTTCCTAGAAAAAAAATGGGTATCATTTAAATTCTTAATTTTTTACATTGATTCTTCACCATAATTGCGTACATATTTTATAAACATTATTAACCATTGTTTTTCAGTTGCTTGGTGAAGAGAATAGAATGAATAGTTATGTGTCTAGAGAATCACTGTTTGCCCACAAACCCACAAGATTAGTAAAAGCAAAGATCAGTGGTTGGATCCCAACTTTCCTGTGAAGAAAATTTTCCCTATTGTGAATGATATAAGAGGGGTAGGAGAAATTGGAACCAAAGGGGTGAAAGGAGCATGGGTAAATCAGTAAATTTTCTAAGGACCATTGAAAGACAGTTACATAGTATTGTGGATACAAGGTGGAGAATGGACTCAAGCAGACCTGATTTCAAAACCTGACTGCAAGACTTAAATTACTTGATCCTGGGCAGGACAATTTAAACTTTCTTATTGTCAATTTTCCCATCTATAAAATGAGGATAATAATAATGTCTACCTCAAAGAGTTTTTGTGAGATTCAAAGGAGATAATTTGTAATAGGTAACATATTTTGCAAACCCCAAAATGCAATATAAATGTTAATTATTAATATTTAAAATAACAATAAGAATATTGCACATACATAATAAGCATTCCGTGGTAATTTATTAATGTATAAGGATTAATTTAGGTATGGATGAAAACAGTAGATTTAGTTAAAAATGTAAATGGTAAAAGAAATCCTCATGCTCCACCCCCTATCAGTTTGTACTAATTCTAACCTAACCTCTTCATTTTACAGACAAAGTGACTGAGACTCAAAAAGGATAAATGATTTGTCCAAAGGCACAGAGCAATTGTTTTATAGATTCAGATCTGGAACCTATATCTCTTAAATATTAAGTTGAGTATTCTTTTTCAATATACCATGCTGCCTCGCCTGTGTGTGGTGGGGTGATGTGCCCAGCTAGTAAGTGTCAAAGGTCAGTCTAGAACCCAGACCTTATTTTTTCTTTCTTGTTGAAGGTGGACTTTTTTTGTAAGTAGTATTTTATTTTGTTAAATTATATACAGAGATAGTTTTCAACATTATAAGATTTAGAGTTCTACTTTTTTCTCCCTTCCTTCCCACCCTCCTTCCCAAGGCAACAAGCAATCTGATATAGGTTATACATGTGTAATCATCTAAACATATTTCTATATTACTCATATAGTGAAAGAAGAAATAGAACAAAAGACAAAAGTCATAAGAAATGAAAAATATTGCTTTATTTCATATTCAGACTCCATAGTTCATTTTCTGGATGTGGTTAGCATTTTCTGTCATGAATCTTTTGGAATTGTCTTGGATTATTGTATCACTGAGAAGAGCTAAGTTAATCATAATTGATCATCATAAAATGCTGTTACTGTGTACAATTTTCTCATGGTTGGGCTTACTTACTTCACTTAACATCAGTTCAAGTAAGTCCTTTTAGGTTTTTCTGAAATCTGCCTGTTCATCATTTCCTATAGCACAATAATATTCCATTACATTCATAAACCACAACTTATTTAACCATTCGCCAATTGATGGACATTCCCTCAATTTCTAATTTTGTCACCACAAAAAGAACTTCTGTAAGCACTTTTGTACATATAGAGCCTTTTTATGATCTCCTTGGGATACAGACCTAGTAGTGTTGTTGTTGGATCAAAGTAATTTTAAGGGTAAGAGGGTTCAAATAACTATCCAGTTACCCTTAAAATTACTTTGCATATATTTTGCTTTTGCATTCTTATATATAGAACAATATTAATAGTAACCAGCATTTTTATAGAACCTTGCAAATATTATTCCATTTGACCCTTACAACAATGCTGTGAGGTAGGTGCTGTTATAATCCCCATATTATAATTTGGGAAACTGAGATTTTAAAAGGTTAAGTGTTTAGGGCCAGACTTGAATACTTACTGGTCTTTCTGATTCCTTTGAGCCTGTAGATGTGTACTGTCCTACATTTCCTCCTACCATTAGAAGAAATAAAATCCTTATAGGTATGAGCTTCCATTTATTTCTTTGTTCTCAAAACTTTGAACAATGTTTTGTGTGTAGTAGGGACTTAAATCTTTTAAATGAATTGAATGAATCATTATCTTCACTATACAGTATTATATAATTTTCAGGTACCTATTATTAGTAATAACCTAAAAGCTATCATTGGTTTATTTTTCTCTTCTCTGTGCCTTTTGAACAATTCATTATTAGTAGTCTTCATTAAAAACAATGATGTGACATGTAGAAGGGAAAGAAGTGATAAAGGTCACCAGGAACCTTTGAGAAAAATATTGAATTTGCAGTTCTCAACTATTACTCTTTGTCTAATTATCTCCACTTTACAAAGTGGATTTGTTGTTTCAGTCAGTCGAAAAGCTGTAGGAAGTTGATGTTGACCTTGAACTGTTGTTTTTTTTCTCAGTTGATACTCAAGGGCACTGAAGCTAAAAGCATTTTGAGGGCAGATACAAAGGTTTTATTTTTTCTTTATCTCCTATGACACCTAACATACGTCCTAGCATATATAGGTACACCATATATATTTGTGGATTAGATGTTTGCAGAAACTTACTTTTATAAAATTATTAAGATTTTGTGACTGGTTATTAAGACTTCTTTTTCATTATTGTATACATTAATATGAGATTTATTGTAACATAAGAAATCATTTCATAAACCTAAGCATTTTATTATGGCAAAAATGAAAGCAAATGTTCCACGCTGACTACAACAACACATCTCTTACCCTAAATATATCAGAAAAATAAACAGTTTTCTCAAAATAGAAAATCCTTTGTTTTGTGAGTCTGAGAGACTGACTCATCATACATTTGGTGTTTAATTTTCATTTAACCTTAACTCTGTCTCATTTCAAATATGATTCAACTAAGCCAACTGGAAGACCCATATACAATTGAATACAATACAGTTCAATATAATTAGCCATGGATTAATATTTTTGGGAGATTGGATTGAATTCACCAGTAGGATTCATCATTTTTTTCTATCCTATTACTATTTGACTGGTCATGTCAGTGTATCTGAACTTAGCAATAGCTAAGGTTGCCTTTATATGGAAAAGAAAAGGTTATTTAAGTGTCTAAGTGAAAAGTATGTATTCAAATATCCATTCTATAATAAATCAACTAAACTGTTATTCTGAAAGGTTTGTCATATATCTGCAGACTAAAACATTTGTTACTTACTAAGGTATGCCATCATCTAAAAGGTGGTGGAGGAGCAGAAAGAAAATTTGGTTATTAAATTGTTGTTGTATAGCCATGTCCAACTCTGGGTGACCCCATTTTTTTGGTTTCCTTAACAAAGATATTAGAGAGGTTTCCCATTTCCTTCTCCAGCTAATTTTACTGAGGAGGAAACTGAAGCACACAGGGTTAAGTGATTTACCCAGGATCACACAACTGTTAAGTGTCTGAGACCTGATTTGAACTCATGAAGATGAGTCTCTATAATTCCAAGCCCAGTACTCTACCCACTGTACCACCTAGTTGCCCTAATCATTAAATTAGAGGAGCTGAAATTCAACAAACATTTATTAAATGTCAACTGTGTTTTTGAAAAAAAAAACATGCTACATGATAGGAGAATTGCAAGCACAGGTAATATAATCCCTATCTTTCAAAGTTCTTTGAAATTAAGCTGAGGAAAGAAAGAAGATATAGATATAACTACAAAACAAAAGTGAAGTATGATAACTTCATAAGAGATGCACAAATCTTCATGAAAATTTTAAGGAAGAAGATCTCAATTCTGAACAGTGGATGCATTAGGGAAGAGGGAAGAAATTAAGGAGGATAAGATTATATATTACTACATGGAAATAAAGCTTAAAAGACAAAGATACAAGGTATGACTTTTCTAATAGCAGAGTAACTATCTTATGTTGATCCTGAAATATCACACGTAACCAAGCCATACTCAGGAAATGCATAATTAGTTGCATGTAAATAGAAGAATTGACTTTTAAACTCATTGATTTTGACCTGCATGCATTCATTTACTTATTAAATATTCCTTATATAATGGAAATTGTGATAGCACCTACCTCCCAGGGTTCTTGTCAGTATAAAATGTGATAATATTTATAAGGTGCTTAGCACAGTGCATAGCACATAGTAGGTTCTAAATAAATGGTAGTTAATATTAGTTTATTTTTATTACATGCAGTATGTCGAACTAAGCTATATCATGTTACCAAGGATGATGAGTTTTTGAGAAGTGATATAAAACATTATAATCAGATGTGTATGATAGAGTAGAAAAGGAGATTTCCAGGTGTTCCCAGTAGTGAGCAAGAGATAACAGATGGACAGCCCAAATGCTATCCTGATATTCACATAGCATTAAAGAAACTAGGGAAGGCTCCTAGTACATGGCACAGATGCTCTATATATGAAAATATAGACAAAAATTGCATAAAGTGACCTATAAAGTGATTTTACCCTGGACTATTTGAAAGAGTACTAATACCAATGAAATCCACCCATGTATTGAAATATATGCTATGTGTTGTGCTAAGCTATGAGGAGAAATACAGATGAATATGATATTATCCCCACTGGAAAGAAGCTTATGGTGTACTATAATTTCATGAGACACCAAGCAGATACACCATTGGACCTGTAGTCAGGAAGACCTGAGTTCAATTCAGAACCAGATAATGACTAACACTTAACCTCTGACTATTTTCTCATCTGTAAAATGGGGATAATTGCAAACCTTGAAGAGCTAAATCAATGTTATTGTCATTGTTATATCACTATATATATATATATATATATGTATATATATATATATATACTAAAATAATAGCATTGATTTAGTTCTTTAAAGTTTTTTTTTTTTTTTTTTTGCTTTTTGGGGGGCAATTGGGGTTAAGTAACTTGCCCAAGGTCACAAGGCTAGGTTTTTTCTTTGTGTATTAAGTGTCTGAGGCCGGATCCGAACTCAGCTCCTTCTGACTCCAGGGCTGTCACTCTACTCACTGCGCCACCTAGCCGCCCCAAGTTCTTTAAAGTTTACAATCTGCTTTACAAATATTATATCATTTTATCTTGAACACCTATGAATTAACTACTATTATCCCTATATTACTGATGGTGTCAAAGCTTCCTGCATGACTCAAAAACCTAGCTAAAGTTTGGGGTGGGTTATACATGTGTCTTTCTAGTTTTTTACTCTACCCAGGGAAAGAATCGTGACTTTAGGATTTGTCTCATTTTCCTTTCTGAAAAGGATGTTTATCTTCCCTATAAACCCTCAGGTTAAGATAATTAAACATAGAAAGGGTTCTTTTTATACAACTAAAGGATTGAAAGAAATCATTTATAAACCCATAGACAGTCTAGAGATACATCAGGATTCCTTATAGATTTTTAAGTAATCCTCCAGATTTTGAGTACTACACTATGTGGTTCAGAGTTGCAAAAGAGGTAATATTACTCACTTGCTCAGATATTGATATATTCCATAGAACTGACAGTAGAAGTGAAAGGCAGGGTAGAGGTCCTGAGTCTGTGCCCAGTTTTGCCTCATATTTAGCTCCTTCCTTTTGCTTTGATGCTGTACTTCACTGTTGTGACGAGTCTTTTCATGGTGAAGGGTATTTCCTTTCATGAAACATCTAGATAGGGACAGACTTAAGTACACAAACCTCTTCTCAAGTCTGTGAGAAATTTCAAATGATCATAGTTTTGGAATTGACTCTAGATACAATTACATATTCATAACAAGATTACCCATTTAACTAATGTCAAATCAGTGTAAGCATGGATGAATAGGTTAAACAAGGCAACATTTGGTTCTGTTTTGTTGGCTGAGAGTAAATATTACGATCATGATTATTTTGCCATGCATATTTAGAATTGAGGTATTCTGTATGTTGATTTGTATGTAAAGACTCCATTATGAATCAGACTTGCCGGTTATCTGAAAACTCTTCCAATTAATCAATATTTCTATATAAGCCACGGATCTATGGTCTTTTGTAACATTGAGTGATTTTTCATTTCCCCCCCAAAGCTTTGAGATCATCCAAGGAGGAATATATTGTTAGTACTAACATGAAACACCTGAGATATAGTATTTTTTTTGTTCTTGCTCCCTTACCCAATGCTAATTTCAGAAAATAGGATATTAGGAAGTGATAGAAATGACATGGGAAAACAGAAACCACCTTGACTTACTTTTATTTTGCAGTCTCCTGGTTAGGGACTCATGTTATAGAGACAGTTTAGAAAGAATAATTTATAAACAGTCAAATAATGAATGTGATTCTTCCTAACAGTAGCAATTGGTAATAATTTGAGAATTTTAGAGTGTATGTGGAGTTCTTTTGGGCATTTTGGCAAAAGTCAAAAAAGCTAATTTACTAAGCTATCTACTGATGGTAAAAAAAAATAATGCATTTTCCTGTGTCATATGATTTCAACTATTATGAAAGAATATCTTACCTGTAAAAATTGTGTTAACTATTATGACAATAATGCCTTATCCATATGCAATTATTCAAGTTAGTGGAAGATATTTGCCAAGAGTTTTCTTGGCATCCAAAACAGAGGTCAAACAGTGAGCAACACAAGCATGTTTAGAAAATTCAGTCTTAAGGAATAAAAATGATAAATTGAATTTGTTATTTTTTCTTCATTTTGCTAATTTGATGGTTTTGTTGTCTCACCTATATGTATCCTTCTTCCAGGGATCCTTACTACAATCCATCCATCCATCCATACCTATACATTTTATTGAACTCTTGTTCATATTCTTTTGTGAATAGGTCTCTAGATTTCACCTGACATCCTAAGAGATTTCTTTTAGATTCTTTTCTCTTATCATTTGGAAACAAGATCATGAAAACTATGTAATCATGTCTAAAGATTTCATTACCAACAATGGAAGGGAATGAGAAAGAAGGAAACTGAAAGTTGGATTCTATAGGAGTGAAGTTGGAAGTTACTATAAACCAAATTGACTCACATATAGAGAGGCCACATAAGACTGGAAGGAAGGCAAGAAAGGGGTTAGACCATAAAGATCAGAAAAATCAGTAAGGGATATACTATGGATCTTGGCAGGTAAGGTTCAGAGTCTGGGAAGTGAGCCAGTAGGAATAAAAAACTGAGGATAGGTGACAGAGGAATAAAAGTTCAGGGAATCAAGTGAAAGAGTTCATAAAGAGACCAGAACCAAAGCAAGGTATCTGAGGAACATCCTGTAAAGATGGAGTCATAAATGTGTTCTTCACCTTCAAATTTCACAAGAGATAGGGAGAGGACAGTTTAATTGGGATAACTGGTATATGTGTGTGTGTATGTACACACATACATGCACATATACATTTTATATATGTATATGTGTGTGTATACACACACACACACACACGCACACACACCCATACAGACATACATGTGGGGAGAAAGTTCTCTTCCATAATGTTGATGTTTCATATTACTAAAAATGGCAGAAGTGTCCCATCCAGCATATTACTTCTGGGTTCCTTCTGCTCCATTGAATAGCCCTAAGAACTCTACCTTAATGCTATAGTATTGGGACATGTTTCAAAGTGTCTAATTACAAAAGAAAAAAATTTAATATGCCCAGAAATAGTGATTTGCAATCAAATTCTCTGTTTTTACTAAACTTTTTCACCTTGCTCTTTGAATTCTTGAATTTATGTTAAAAAAAGATAAAAGAAAGAAAGAGGCACCTTTAAAGCCCCTTTTGACCTTTTAAAACTTTGCTAGTACTTAAAAATGCATTTGTAACTATAGCTTCAGAAATTAAACTGCCTACATTAAAGCATTTATGTATGCCATTAAATATAGAATTAGTATTGATTTGTAAATACTTAAGTCAAGGCAAGTGCTAATATAAAAACAAATTATACCCTCCATTACATATAAAATAACCACTTTATTTAATTTCTACACAATTTAATGCATATTGGAAAAAAGTCATAATCTGTAACTATTTTCAAAATTTATGAAACTACCTTTAATCAGTTAAATAGAATATTTGTGTATATTATAGAGAATTTGAAAGTTCTGAAAAAAGCACTCATGCTAAACATGAGTTAATTGGAAATAAGTTAAAACTGAATATAAGTTATTGTTGCTAAATAAAAAAGTCATAATGTTAAAATTAAAAAATATTACATTCTTTATGTCTAAGGCCATACAACTACAATATTCATATATTTGCTGGGAAACATTTCAGACATTTCTCTTTAAGTTATTTTTGCAGAGAATACAATTGAGTGAACATTAAATGAATAAATTGATGATCATTCCTTTTGTTTCATTGGTTCAGGAGAAGATGATCAAGATGATTTTTTTTTAAATTACAGTATTTCATATAGCTATGACACTAGAATCTTTCATCTAGACTCCCCCCATCCTATTTATGAGTCTTCACAGAAAACTTCCCATTAACACATCAGTCATACACAACCTTTAATCCCTGGAGACAATATGTACTTTTCATTCAGAGCACATTTATCTAAGTATTCAAAGCATTGCAATAAATCCAATGATCCACAAATTCTGAGATCAAGAGTCATTCTCTAAGTATATTGTGTGTGGGACAGTTATTTTTCTTTATTTTTCACAACTGACTTACTTCAACATTTTAAAAATATTTCTGATATGAACAGCTCTTATAACTGACAAAATTCCAAGAGAAAGACAAATTCAACTCTTGTGACATCTAACTACTTTGTGCCAGTTTATGTTCCATCCCAACAAAAAGACACAGAAAAGAAATTATTTCTTTAAGACATATAATTTAATCCAGATCATTGATGGATATATTTTGGGGTTTTACCTAAAGGCAAATCAAAAAGAATTGTAAAATAACTGGAGAAATATTTGGTTAACATTGATGATTACATTTTATTCCAATAATTATTTTTTAAAAAGCTAAAATGAAATGAATTTCTTAAAAAATCCCCCCAAAATACTTACTGGGCTAGCTACTTAATTTGGTGAATTTATTTTCAGTCAAAAAATGCTAGATAATGTTTTTGTTTTTAATTTCTACAACCATGGTGGGTGGTGGGTTTTGCAGGGATACCATTTTTTAAATTTGTGGAAAATAGAAGATAAAGAGAAAATGAAAATCAGATAGTAGAAAACTAATTTTGTGTGAAATAAGACAATAGATTTTGAGTTTTTCCATCATTTAATGATATATATCCATATATGTGTATGTGTAAATATATAGGTGTATTTTACCTGTGTATATGCATATATATGTGTGTATATATATATATATATATATACACACACTCAAATCACTCAATTTCATGTGAGTGTATGTATGTGTGTGTACACATATGTAATTGAGTGTTTTTAGTATATATACACAGGTACACATATATACTTATACATACATACATATATACACAAACATGGAATTGAGTGCCTTGTTGTACTTGTCACAACCAAAAGAAACATGACAAATTTCAAAGTGTTCATATATTAAAGATTTTGGATTCTGAGAGTTGTTGTTGTTTGTTTCTTTGAACTATCTTTTCTTTAAAGTGTTGATGCTATATAGTAAAAAAACAATAAAACAAAAAACAAACCGATTTCCTCTTTCAAAGACTTTAAGAAAGGAATAGCTTTGGGACTCCCAAGCCAAGAAGAGAAACATTTGTGTTTTCAAAGAGAAGGAAATATTTGGAAAGAGATTTGAAGAGAAATATCTAACTTCAATTTCAGAAAGTTGGAAATAACTTGAAAGAGTTGAGGCCTGAGATGATCTTGCTTTCTCAGAAAGTTTTATTGATAATAGATGTAATAAAAGGGCCCAAGCAAAAGAATAGTAGCTGTCATCATAGTAGGTAATAAAGCAGTAAAGGCCACTTACTTCTTAGTTGGATTATATGGGTTATCTGGAAGAATACCCCTCTATTATACTATACTCAGTGAAGTTAAATGGATTTCAACTCTAATTTGGAGATATGTAGTGAATAATAATGAATTTTATTATGTATGCATATATAATTACATATACAGGGAAAGAGAACACTATTTAGAGATTTATAAAATGCTTGATTTTTTCCAATTAAGAAGCATTTTTTCTCCCTCTCATCTCTGAGCAACTGTGGGCATAGGGATTGAAGCAGGTAAAAACTTTGTAACAAATATGCATAGTCGAGCAAAACCAATTTACAGTGGCCATATAAAAATATGTCTCATTTTGCATATTTAATCAATTCTGTAAAGAAGTGGGAAATACTCATCAAAGTTCAGTGCATTGAACTGAATTATTTTCTTTTACTTTCCTCACAACAACTGTTAGGTAGCATGAATATTATTCTAATATTCCAGTCAAACTATTATGTCATTAATGTCAATATATCCTTCAACAATGCAGACTGCCACCCACCCATGTCTCCCTGCTCCATGCAACAGTTGTCAATTTTCTTTCTTTCTTTGCTACATGTGTTCTAGCTAACATTCTAGAATTCTTCCTCACAATTGCCTGTATGGATAGTAGTTGAATAAGCAGTCTGTTTATTCATTGATTTTACTGTGCCATAGGCCTTTTCTCTTTTCTTCAGTTATCTATTTCTTTGATAACTTCCTTTATTATGCATTTCTTGAGGAATTCCTTGTTGGCCTCATGTTATAGCCTACTCTCTCCAACCATCTGCCTCCCCCTTTCTAGTTGGGTTATCTTTTCCTTTAATTCTTCAAATCTGTTTTTCATGAATATAATTTTTCCCATTCTAAAGCTAAAGAAACTAAGGTGCAGGACAGTTATGTGACTTCCCAAAAGGTCTGAAAATTAGAGTCAGAGTTGGGACTTAGATGCAGATCTCTTGAATCCAAGTTTAACCATTTTTCTTATTCATCTCCTAGAATCTCTATCATAAACCAACTTGAAGAAATGCAAAATGCTATAAAATGTTAGCTCTAGTTTAGCTCTGTGCTGTGAATGATGTCAGATTCTTAGAACTGTCACCTAGCAACACACAAGGTCAATTAAAAAAACAAGCAAATCCCTCACTAGATAATTATTTGACAATTTAAGTTTTCACTCCTTTACCTGGCTCTTTGCTTTTTTATCAGTTTCCTAGTCTCAGACCATTAGATTTGTGCTATCATTGTCATTGGTAAGTCTTGCCAGGCTTAAAAACCTACCATTTCACTTTCATAATAAAGATAATAAGGATAGCCTCATCACTAACCTATAAGTGACTTTTCGGCATGCTTGGATCAGATAGTTATTCTTCTTGAACACGTTTCTCAGGCATCTAGGGATTGACAATGCTAATGTCACTGTAATTATTGTCATGCTTCAATTTCAAAGAGTAAATGGCCTCCTTACTGATGTAACCATATAAGCCTCACTTCTAGTTCTGCCTCCTAACTCAGTGCTATTGATTTTCTTTTATTTTTTTTTTAATTTTTAAGCAATTGGGGTTAAGTAACTTGCTCAAGGTTACACGGCTAGTCATTATTTATGCGTGGGTGCTCATTTTCTGAGGCCGAATCTGATCTCGGGTCATCCCAACTCCGAGGCCGGCGCTCTTACTCACTGCGCCACCTAGCCGCCCCTCTAGGGCAATTGGGGTTAAGTAACTTGCCCAAGGTTACACGGCTAGGTTTTTTTGTTTGTGTGGATTAAGTGTTGGAGGCCGGCTCCGAACTCAGGTCCTTCTGATTCCAGGGCTGGCGCCACCTAGCCACCCCCTTATTGATTTTCTTAAAACAAAAAAATATATCCAGGGTGATTTCTACTTTTGCTTTTTTTTCAAGCCAATTCAATGGAAATTCATTAAATATAGAAAATCAACATGGAATAAGCCCTGACCTGGGGTTTGGATTACATGGGTTCTAGACCCAGTGACACCACTAAATATCTAGGTGATTTTAGGCAAACTGCTTTAACTCTATGTCAGAGTTCTCATTTATAAAATGAGAAGGTTGAACTAATATATCTCTAAAGTCCTTTCTGTCTCTAACATTCAATAATTCAATAATATATAGGGAGCTAGACCTAACAATTGCAATGCTATCTTGCAGTGAATTGTTATTAAAAGAAATGATAAAACATGTAGGCATCCTTAGCACTGGCACACATGGTCACTACATTAATAATAGCCATAAGAAGGGGGTATAGAACTGTTCCAGAAAACTTGTTTATTTGTTTTTTAAGTATACCAATAATGCCTAATAACTATTCATTTTTACCCAAGTACTGAAAATTCAAATATGATGCAAGTATTGCCAGCCACATGTTCACACAATCCTTTTCATGATGAATAAACATACTGACAGTTTGTCCTGTTGTATATGACTGTATATATTGTTTGTATGAACTTGAAAATATATCATTAAACCTCTCTGTACTTGAGCCATTTTCTCCTCAAAATGGAGGTATAATAGTCGCTCTCTTCAAGGAACAAAGAACTTGACATTCATCGCCTTATTTATTATAGCAAATGTTTATTTTAAAATAGCTCCTTAGGTACACAGTGTTAGAGCATTAGAAAATGCTGCTGAGCAGAACTGCAGGATGAGAAAGAGAGGAAGTGCAGCTGCTCTACCTGGAATCCTCCCTGCATTGGGGATCTTTCAGGTCTCAGGTCTGTTGTTTAACACTGTACTTAAGTAATGAGGCACAAAGGGGATTTTGTTGGCTTTTCTATTTAAACAGTTGTCTTTATTGTTCTGCTCCTGTAGAGTGAAAGAGAAGAAAGAGAAAGAAAGAACCAGCATAGAATCTTCCCCTACAGTAGTTAGTATGAGCAGAATGATGTAGGATTCACACTAACTTCTCTTCCAGGTACAACTTTATGTTTAACTGTTATATGTCCCTTTTCTCAGGTATGGATGTCCCATATGTGTTACCTGGATATGTCTCCATTTATACTCTAGATTTCACAGTTGCTACAGCCATTCCCTGAACTCAGGACATCCTTATGTCAAAAGCCCATGTCTTTAGTGAGATACTTTCTCAAAAACACCTATAATAACTACCATCATCTTGCTCTTTTTTGCTGATACAGGAGAACTTTGTGCAGTCTACAATTTACAAAAATTAGTCAAAGTTAGATCCTAATCATTGTAGTATACTGTCAAATTCAGTAAATATTTCTGACATTTCTCAGTGCAGCATTATGTATTTGTGTATATAGATACAGACAATGTAGAATATAGGTATGTAATCCTATATGTAATGCATATATACTACTTGCTATGTATGGTATACTGAGAATTATGTCATCCGTGTGTATATATATATATATATGCATGCATGCATGCATACATTTATGTACATATGATAGGCCAGTCCATATGTGTATACAGAGAGAGAGAGAGAGAAAGTGAGTGAGAGAGAGAGAGAGAGAGAGAGAGAGAGAGATTGAGTTTATAATTTGATTAATATAGAGAACTCCCATATGAAGAAACTTCCTCTACAAATGTAGCTGGGTACCTAATACTACACAGTTGTCTAAGGTTATACACATTAGAAACTGCTTAAACCCAGACCTCCCTGGTTCTGAGTTCAATTCTTTATTCTTTACCCTGCACTGCATTTCATATACCTATACACACGTGTATGCACACATGAATGAAAGCTCAATACATATACATGCATGTATATAATAAAATATGTATAATTGATATATGTTTACATTGGATAATACACACTCATATACACATATGTGCATACATACACACATATATGTATATACACACACATACACACATATGTGTATGTATACACACATGCATACACACATATATTCCTTTCTTCAAATAAGATATTTGTAAAGTACTTATTAAAGTCCCTGGCACATAGGTTCCTAATGAATTCATGTCTCATTCCCCATATTTCTAGGTATATGACCTATTATTTTTAAATGGTCACTTCTATTTTATATTAATTCATTCATTTGAATAAATACAATTGAAATGCTTCCAAGGGATTCTAGGAGTTTAAAAATTCAATAGAAATAGAATAGAATAGAAATTTTATATCTTTTATATGATTTATAACAGGGATTTTTAAATCTTATTTGTGTCAGGGACCCCCTTGGTAAGCTTGTAAAGCCTTTGGATACTTTCTCAGAATAATGTTTTTAGTGCATACAAGAAAATACAAAGGTTTCTGAAGAAAACTAGTTATATTGAAATACAAATCTCAATTAATGAAACATTGAAACACCTCAGATTAGAACCCCTGGTTTAGAACATATTTCAGGTGCAAATACCAAAGCATAGCAGGGTTCAAATATTTCATAATCATTTACAACTCATTTCTCTACTTGCCTGTAAAAAAAGCAATATTTTTTTTTAATTTCACTGAAAGATCAGGAGAACCAATGTAAAAGGCCAAATTATGAATAATAACTCATAAAAATGAAAGACATGATTTTTAGTACTTTCCTTAGAAAGGATATAGGAGCAGTCAAATCTAATATTGATTTAGCCTCTGTTTATTATAATTCAGAAGGCTCCTAAAACATCTTTAAAGTCAAGGTGGAAGAATCTAGTATAGGGAGATGAGTAATGGTATCCTCATTGGGAACATTCTTCTTTGCATAAGTAGCACAGCAGGCCCTTAGCAGATTGCAGAAGATTCTGGATGCAGAAAAGAATAAATTGTTAGGTCAAAACAACAGTTACTTCACCATTTTGTTTGACTCCCAGAAGAAATTTTCCTGAAAATGTCATTTGGTTTATTTCTATTTGGGGGGTCAAGAACCTGAGCCATGATCCTGTCCTGGCAGATGAATACATTTCCTACTCTTCAGGATTAGGTACCACATATGGAATAAAACTGTTTCATTGATCCATATGACAGAGATTCCTGAATCATATTCATCATTCAACCTCATTTCTGTGACATCTGGAAGATTAGAAAGCACAGAACTAAACTTAGTAGAGTTCTTGTCAGATGTCTGGTTGGAGTAAAAGTTTAAAAGCATGTTATGTTGATAACTATTTCTGTATGGTTTACTATTGTAGTGTTCTGACAGGTGATAGCAATCAAACATATTCAGGTCTATCTAGGTATTACTCTCTTGATTATTGGTGAGAGAACAGGAAACATAATAATAAAAGTGTGTACTTACTAAGATGTCTTATATTATTCTAGAAACTTGTTAAGAAAGATAATGAAATTTGAATGAGAGAAAACTGCAATAAATCTATCGTGTTTTTAGAGGGAACAACTTGGAAATTTGAATTCCCCTGGACAAGTATTATTCAAATGAAATAGCATAAAATCTCTGATTTTTAAATAAACAATGGACTAAAGATAATTTATCAGTCATTCTTTTTAAAGTGACTACTGTATAACCATTGTGAGAAAGGAGTAATAATAGATTGGATGATATTGTCCTCACTGGGAGCTTATTATCTAATCAGAGATCTAGAAAAACACTTTTAAAAATAAAATCAATTATGTATAAATATTTCCATTGAGTATATAAGTATTTACATAATCACAATTACATACAGAATTCTTATGATTTAGAATTAGAAAAAAAGTCTTAAATAAGATTTAACTTGTGCAGGTGTCCTCCAACTCTCCATAATCTAGCACTTCCAATAATCGGGGAAACTCATAAACCTATTATGTTTGGGAACAGATCTGATTATTAGAATATTCTCAATATAGAGCTAAAGTCTACCTTCATGGAACTTCTATCCATTTGTCTTAATTCTATCCTCTGGAGCCATTCAAGATAAGTACATTCTCTCTTCCAAAGGACAGCTCTTCACTTATCCAAAGAAAGCCATCATGTCTCTGTTAAGTCTTTACTAGGATAGATGTGCTCAAACCTTCACCAAATTCTAAAGGATGTAGTTTTCAGAACCTTTACCTTCCTATTTTCCCTCAGCTTTTAGAATAGTGCCTACACATAGTGGGAGCTTAATAAACATTTGTTAACTTCATTCTTTCAATTGTCGTTTTCATTTCCATTTCACTTTTTAGACCTAAAATGTAGGATCCTATAAACCTGTTCATCTCTCTTTAAAATGTATCCATAGTTGACAACCCTCCAGGCATAGTTTTATTAGTTTGGCCCTTTTTAATGCATTTGTTAGTGACGGCTAGGTGATATAGAAGATAGAGCACTGGGGAGTTCAAATTCAACCTCAGACACTTCCTAGCTGTTATGCTATATACCCCTAGGCAAGTCACTTAACCCCAATTGCCTCCAAAACTTCCTTTGTTAGATGCAATCATAGTTTACATTATGTGTTTATCTTTGTAAGCTACTCTTCTTTCTTGTTGAACTTAGAATAAAAAAAAACCTAGTAAGCTGATATTAGGTCTTTCTCATCCCATTTGTATAGGTGCTTTTTAATGAAAATTAAACAATAATGAGATGTTAGATGTCTTTCTACTGAATAATCTTTAATAACTTGGTCTGTTGTTCCAATCTGATGGGTACTTTTTTGAAGTCTGATTCTGTCATCTATACTTTTCATTATTCCTTCCCTGTATCATCTATAAATTCAGTAACTATGCCTTCAAGGTCTGATATGAGGTATTAACAATAATATTTAAAAGGATAGTGCTATACATAAAGTCCTTTAGAGTATTAAAAGGCTTGGTCCAGATTAACATTGAACCAATAATCTATCATGTTTAAGTTTAACTCTTCAAGCAGTGGAAAAGTCCAACTATCCATATTGTCATCTAGATTACATTTTGCTCTCTTTTCTATGAAAATATCTTCAGGGAATTCACTAAATGCCTTGCTGTAATCTTGGTACCTTGATAGCACTTCATTGATCTACTACCAGGGAAATGTTCTAATAATAGGTCATAGATTTCTTATAGCTGAAAGAGATCTTAAAAATTACTTATTTTACCCTCCCCTCATGATTTTACACATCACTTTATGGTGAGAAATGAAAACACAAAGACATTATATAATTTACCAAAAATTATGCTACTTCTTAGTGGTAGATATAGGAATGAAACATTTTCCCTAGACTCCCAAAGAAACAACTGTTTAGAACTTGTTTCTGTTTTTGTTTTATTTTTGGTGAACTCACAATGCCTTTTGAGATATAATACTTTCTTTTCTAAATGCTTAATGAAGGGTGGCTAGGTGGCATAGTTAATAGAGCACCAGCCCTGGAGTCAGGAGTACCTGAGTTCAAATATGGCCTCAGACACTTGACACAAAACCAAGCTGTGTGACCTTGAGCAATTCACTCAACCCCAAATACCCTCCAAAAAAAAGTAAATGCTCAATCAACATTCTTAAAATTTGATTACTACAAAGGGTATTGGAGGGTACTTCAATATGCTTCTAGAAAGGATGTGATTTTCAAATAGTGATTAGGAGGGAGGGAAAGGGATATTTTGACTTAAGAAATAAAGTAAGAAAACTGAAAAATGAAAGTTAAATGAAGTTCAGGAGTTAGATAACTTCTTATAGCAATAGCAAGCATATAATCAGGAAGTGTATCTTTAATTACTTTACAAATAACTTCATTTTGTTGCCACTTGCTCTATTATAATTTTCTACAAAATGTTACTAGAATTACCAAGGAGATGTAACTGTCACAAAAGGAACTGTGATCATAAGTTCATTTAAAAATCGTTCATTTAAAAACTGTGACTATAAGTTCATTTAAAAATCATATTTTGTTTCCAAACATTTAGAGTGATATATACATATATATATATATATATACATATGTATATGCATACATACAGTAACAATTGTTATTCCTACTTTTGTTTCCTTTTGAATTGAATTTATTCACTAGCATATTCATTACTTGTAAACTTTGAACAAAAAAATATTTTGGTATCCGTGGATCAGGACAAAAAAGTTTATGAAAGAAGTATTTTGCTTCAAGTTATTTATCTTCTAAGAAAAAAATAAAATACCATCTTTTTCCTTTTTGAGATCTTTCTGTTATAGTTTTTGATAATAGTATTTGGAACTTCCTGGGTCAGTGTTGTATTGTGTTATTGTATGCCAATCAAGACAGGATAAACATGAACAGTCAACCCCCTTCTAGACCATGTCAGTAGGATTGGTGTTCTAGGACTGAATTTGTGATCTATGTGGTTTTCTTTTGCCCACAGAAACCAGTTAAATTTTGTAAGTTCATGCAACTCTTTTTGGAGTTGTCTCAGTTCTGAACCAAATGCTAATAATGAAACTTGGATTTCTTTTAGCCTTTTTTAAAAGATGTAGATAGAGTTTGTTTTGGCATTTTTTATTATTTTTTTTCTTTTTCTAACTGTAGAGATTGTGTTATGAGGTGACTAATTGCTGGTTGATAAAATATTAAAATGCAGAACCTTTCACCTTTATTCCCTGTTAGATTGGGGTATATCATAATCATAGTCAATTTGGGAGAATGCAATCTTCTTTTCAGTTTGTTTATTAAAAATAGTTCTAGTATTTAGTTGCTTTATACTTCTTTATAAGAGACTGATATAGTCATATAGACTTTTTATACAGGGATAGATTTTCTCATATAATTTGTCAAAATAATATAGTTGATTGCCTTCCATCTTTTTTCTCAATTACATGTAAAATATTTTGACAATCTTTTTTTAAATTTGAGTTCCAAATTCTCTCTCTCTCTCTTTCTCTCTCTCTCTCTCTCTATTGCAAGAATGTGCAGTCTTACAAAACTTTTCCATGTCTTTTCCATTTTAACCATGTTACAAAAGAAAATACAGACAATAAAAAAGAAAAAAAAGATAAAGTTTTAAGAGTATGCTTCAATGTGCATTCAGATTCTTTCAGTTTTCACCAGAGGTTGATAACATTTTTCATCATAATTCCTTCAGAATAGGCTGGGGTCATTGTATTGCTAAGAATACACAAATCATTCACAGTTGTTCACTGTATAAGATTGCTGTTACTATGAACAATATCATCCTGGTTCTACTTGCTTTGCTTTGCATCAGTTCTTATAATTCTTCCCAGGATTTTCTGAAATTATGCTACTCTTCATTTCGTATAGAACAGTAGTATTTCTTCATCATCATTTACCACAACATATTTAACCATTCCTCAACTGATTGGCACCCATTCAATTTCCATGTCTTTTCCACCAAAAAAAAAGATCTATAAATGTGTCTCTGTGTGTGTCCTTTTCCTTTTTCTTAGATCTCTTTGGGAACACAGACAGTAGTGATATTACTAGGGCAAATGGTATGCACAATTTTATTGGCATTTAGGAATATTTCCAATTTTTTCTCAAGAAGGATTGGATCAATTCAAAAATCCACCATCACCTTCAACACTTGTCCTTTTCTTTTTTTTTAATATTAGACAATCTGATAGGTGTGAGGAGTTACCTCAAAACTGTTTAATTTACATTTCTCTAACGATATTTAGATTTTTTTTTCATGTGACTATAGATTGCTTTGAATTTTTCTTCTGAAAACTACTTGGTCATATGCTTTGACCTTTTATCTATTGGGCAAGTACATATTCTTATATATTTGACCCATTTCCCTTTATATTTGAGAAATGAAGCCTTTTTCAGAGAAATATACTGTAAATTTTTTTCCCACCAGTCTTCTGCTTTCCTTCTAATCTTGGTTGCATTGGTTTTATTTGTACAAACTCTTTTTAAAAAATTTCATGTAATCAAAATTATCCATTGTATAGCTTCATAAGACCAACACTCATTTGGTCCTAAATTCTTTACTTATGGATAGATATGACAGGCCAAATTTTCCATACTCCATTAATTTGTTTATGATATCAGCCTTATTCTAAATCATGAACCCATTTTGATCTCATCTTGGTAAACAGTGTGAGGTTTTCATCTATGCCTACTTTTTGTTTTCCCAGAAATTTCCATTTAATATTGATTTCTTGTCCCAGAAGCTTGGATCTATCTTTTGGTTTGTCATGCAAGTTTACTATGATCATTTACTACTGTTCATTGTATACCTACTTTATCACACTGATCCACCTCTTTATTTATTATCCAATACCAAATTATTTTGGATAATTACTACTTGTTTTGTTTTGTTTTCAGCCAAAGTAAAACAAAGTTGTTGTTGTTCTTTTTTTTTTTAACGATTCATCATATTGGGTAGACTCTTAAGGAACCTCAGTATTTGTGACACTTGTATTGACAAATGGGCCAGAGCAATTTGACACAGACTGATTCTGGGGTAGACTGAATCTGAGCCTGATTAGCACTTCTTAATACAATTTGAGATCTGATACTGATAGACCACCTTCTTCATATTTTCTTATTGATTCCCTTTAATATTCTTCACCTTTTGTTCTTCTAATTGAATTTTGTTATCCTTTTTTTCTAGCTCTCTAAAGCATTCTTTTTGTAATTTAATTAGTATGACAGAGAATAAGCAAACTAATTTAGATAGAAATATAATTATTATTATATTGGCTCAACCAACCCATGAATAAATAATATTTCTCCATTTGTTTAGATCTGACTTATTTGTGACAAAACTTTTATAATTCCTTTCAGGTAGTTCCTAGGTTTGTCTTGGCAGGTAGATCCCCAAATATTTTATATTATCTGCAATAATTTTAAAAGGTATGTCGCTTTCTGTCTCTTCTTACTGGATTTGAAATATGCAGAAATGCTGATGATTTATGGGGGTTTATTAAATGTCTAGCAATTTTGCTGAAATTTTTAATCATTTCTAATAGTTGTTTTTTTAGGTGATTCCCTAGGATTCTTTAAGTGTGTGATCATATCATCTGCCAAGAGTGATGATAACTTGTTTCCTCATTGCCTATTCTAATTTCTTCAGTTTCTCTTCTTGTTATTGTTTTATTTCCCTTGTTATACCTAGCATTTGTATTACTGATTTTCTAGTATTCAATGATAGTGGTACTAATGGACATTCTTGCTTCACTCCTTATCTTATTGGGAAGGCTTTTGGCTTATACACATTACAGACAACACTTGTTCTACTTTCTACTGTTTTTTTTTTTAATAAGAATGAATGTTAGACTTTGTCAGAAGATTTTTCTGCATCAATAATATGATTTTTGTTGTTTTTGTTATTGTCATGGTCAATTATGATGATAGTTTTCCTAATATTCAACCAGCCCTGTATCCCTGGTATAAATCCCATCTAGTCATAGTATATGATTTTGGGGATATATTGCTGTAATCTCCTTAATAGTATTTTTTTTTAATTATGATTACTTTTTACCTTAAAGTAAATGGAAATATGGCTTGTGTATGTGTGTGTGTGTGTGTGGGGGGGGGATGCACCTGCTCATGAAATAAGCAAGATTCACCAGATTGTATCACTTATAACAAATTGATATGTGTATATTCAAAGATGCCAATAGATTTCTGATTTTAAAAAAGTGTGTTCCCTCTAATTATGCAAATAGTAACCAATTTGTTCCAGGTATCCTGTGTAACTCTCATCTATGTCCTCCCATAATTTCACTCTAGTGAGCACATCCAATATGGTTGAGGTAATCCAAATTTTCTTTTGCAATCACATGGTTACCACTGAAGCATATGGGCTTCCTAATAGATATCCCTAGTGCTCACTCTATTATAACTAACCCATATTTCTCCCCTCCCCCATTCTATGCATAATTATATGTATAAGTAGGATTGATTACCTGATCTATATCAATATTTATTGATAATGCTCCTAGATTTTTGTGCAAATTGGGAATGATGGAAAATTAAAAGTATGTAGAGTATTGCCATGTTTTGTTTTTATTTAATCAGTGACCATCAATAGAAATACCAAAAGAAACAAAGGAATTGATGTTCATTAAAATTTTTATGTATCCCAGCTTTAAAAAAAAACTATTTTAAGATATTAACTTATATGACTATATTGCTATTATATAAAGTGATGAATTAATCATCTCTTCCATAACCATCTCAAACATACATATAAAGTTTTGTGACAAGTTATTCCCATGGAACTGGACACTGCAATGAGCAGTTGGTATGCAGGGTATGGGACATATAGGACCACCGCAGGAGGTATATCATTTTCTAGAAAATAATATGTGATGGCAATAGAGGGGTGGCTAGGTGGCGCAGTGAGTAGAGTGCCGGCCCTGGAGTCAGAAGGACCTGAGTTCAGATCTGCCCTCAGACACTTAACACACAAACAAAAACCTAGCTGTGTGACCTTGGGCAAGCTACTTAACCCCAATTGCCCTCCAAAAAGCAAAAAAAAAAAAAATAGAGATGTAAAAACCTGGTGTTTAAAGTCTACTAAAGACTAATCTAAATAAATACATCAGATTTAAGGTGTTGAAGATGGGAAAAAAAGTAATTCAGTTACTCTAATGAACATACTTTCTATTATGATGTCAGGATTATTGAGGTAAATCTTTAGATTATGATGAAAAAAATGAGTTCCTGATATAGAGACCCTTCACATGGAAATCTTACCTAATTAGTATAAGAAATGTAACTTCCTAAGAAAAGTCTTAAGATATCAGCTACTATACCACAAATATACTGAAATTAGCCTTGTAGTACTGCACCTGACATGACTCAGAAGTTAACTGAATGTGAGAGAAGCACATATTTGGTAGTAAAGAGAACTGAGTTCAGCTGAAGTCCTAGATCTGCTATGAATAATATTGTGACCTTGATTTCTTAATCCCACTGGAGCTCAGTTTCTTTTGTTGTAAAATAAGAAGAATGGATTATTTGATGTGAAAACACCCTTCAGGATAATTTTTTTAATGGAAATAACTATGCAGCATCTTTCATTAACCAGGTTTCCTTTCTCCTCCAAAATACCCTTTATTCTTGCCTTCTAAATAACTATTTCACCCTTTCTTAAAGTTAAAAAGTATTCCTGTCTTTGCACCAATCTTTATGTCCTTCAGATGTTTCATTTCTACTTCTCAAATGACTCCTTCCCAGCTCAGTGAATGATTGCTTTTTCCCTTTCCCAAGGTCAACCTACTCCTAGCTATAGAGGAATATTACTGTAGCAGGACCAGTTATGTGATGAGCTTTTGAATCCCTCAACAAATAAGATTTGGGTGGAGCACCACACATCTATTGTTCTAATTTAATTTCCTTTGGTATACAAGTCTTATTAGAGAAACAAAAACACAATTCCTCTGTAGATCTCTATTCTGGCCCACAAGTTACCAGCCCTTCTCTTCAAAGGGCTTCCGTTTAGGAACTGGAGTGCAGATGCTTAATAACATATTCATAAGGGCTCCCTAGCCTCTATCTTTGTTATTATAAAATGCTTTCCTTTGCTGTTTGTGCAATTCTGAGACCCATTCACCTGCAGTTTGCAGCACTTGTTATCATCCAAACAGCTCTCAAGAGCATTTC